>OY856415.1:274713186-275093186 GCA_963693085.1 Alisma plantago-aquatica
CTGAGCAACATACCCAGGAGTTTGCTCCATTTACATCTCTTTAAGAATATCACCATGAAGAAATGCATTTTTGACATCCGGATGAAGAAGAGGCAAATTATAATGAGTCACAACAATAAATAAAAATCCGTATAGAACTGAGTCGAGCAACAAGAGAAATTCTTGAAGAAGTCCACTCCATGTGTCTGAGTGTACCCTTTGGCCACCAATCGAGCCTTTAGGCTGCCAATAGATCCATGTAGTTTTTGTTTGATAGTATACACCAAACAAGAGCCTACAACAGGCTTTCCAAGAGCAAGATCCACTAAGTCCCAGGTGGAGTTCTCGTAAAGATCATCAATCTCACTATCCATGACTTGTACCCATCCGTCATGTCAGGCAAATTCTGCATATGAGCGAGGAATAGTTGTAAAATCTAAGTGAGGAGCAAACATGCACGCTACTGGTGATGGATGAGATAAGCAATAACACTAAAGATCGTATGTCACATGGTGCAAGACTGAACACCTTTACGAGTTGCAATTGAAAGGTGTAAATCTGAAATAGAAACATCAAGAAAACTCTCAGCATGAATAGGTACCTCAAGAGTATCTAACAATAAGAGTGAATCTGCGCTACATCTTCTAAGTGATGCCCTGCTCGCCGGGTGTAAGCTAGTGGAAAAGGTTGAATAGGTGTAGGTGGTGCTGGTGGTATAATAGGAGTGGTATCTGGCACACTCTCATCACACGGCTCAGGGAGTGGTGGGTCTTGCTCTATATCACTCTCATGGTTGTGCTCCCCCTCACACCGGACAGAGTCACTAAAGCATGGAGTGGACTCATAAAAAGTAATTTCAACCGACACAAACATACGACGAAGATGAGGACAATAACATATGTACCCATTTTGTGTGGGAGAATAACCCAAAAATACAGTGCAGACCGCGCAAGGAGAGAACTTATCTACATGTGGTTCAGATACATGAATAGACCTGTAAATGGATATCCGGAATCCGCAAATTCGATCCAGATTCGAGTCCGAAATTTTGAAAAAATCCGACATTCGCATAATCTGAATTGGATTTAGGATATCAAATTTCATATCTGAAAATTTCAGATATTTCGGATATGGCTATATCCGCTCCGAAAAAATCCAAAATCCGACATATATACATATATTATCAAATATATATTATCTATATATAAAAACATAAAAATATAGATATTTTATCATCCATATTCATAGTGATATCAATGTTTTCTATATATAATGTATTAATAACAATACATTTATGCTTTTTGGTTCGGATCAGCGATATTTATCCGAATTCAATTAGTAATTGTCGGATCAGATTCATATATTATCACATGATATCCGTCGGATATCGAATCTGATTTTTTTTTTCGGGTTCGGATATCGGATATAGTAGTATCTGCTCCGTATTCGATCCGTTTACAGGTCTACACATGAACAAATGCAATGCAACCAAAGATAGGGAGGGGAACATTAAAAGCTGGCTTGTCTGACCATAAAATAGAAAAGGGGGTGGCCTCATGCAAAATAGAGGATGGCTAACGATTAATCAAGAAACAAGCAGTGACAAGAGCATTAGGCCAAAACATCTTTGGCATAGACATTTAGAACAGTAAATTACGAGCTACATCAAGTAAATGACAATTTTTTGTACTCAACAACCCTTTTTTTAAGGTGAATGAGGACAAGTCATTTGGTGAATCATGCCAACTGAATCACATATTTCAAAGACATCCTTTTTAACATACTCTAAAGCATTATCAGTACGAAAAGATTTTATATGAGCATTAAACTAAAATTTTATTAATTGATAAAAGGTTTGGATAATCGACAAAACCTCATCCCGAGACTGAAGTAAGTATACCCAAATCATTCGGGAGAAATCATCAATGAAAGAAAGAAAATAACGGAAGCCATTGTAACTTGTCTCCTTAACATGACCCCAACATCACTATGAATAAGATCATGATGACACTTAGAGCATTTTACAATATGACCTGAAAACGAAACACGATGATGCTTGCCCAGTTGACAAGACTGACACCCACTAGACTTTACATATGATTAATTGGGAACAATCTTCTGAAGACTCTGCAAGGAAGGGTGCCCATAGTGACAATGTCATTGTAAGGGAGAGCAACTGAGGATGGTAGATGCGGTGGAAGGAATCTGGCGAGTTGGGCGATCACTCTCGTAGAAGTAGAGATCAACTTTCCTAGATCCCTCACCAATCGTCTTCCAACTCCTGGGATCCTATAACAAGAAGGAAGATCCAAATATCACCGAGCATTTCAAAGAATCAACCAACTTAGCAACATACATTGGATTAAAAGGAAAGTCTGTTACATAATGTACAGACTGTAAAGTCAAAGAAGATGGACACCTGTACAGATCCTCATGCATGTACTCGTCTCACTGATCCATTAGCTAGAGTCATAGTAGAATGTGGGTTATACGAATCAGAGGAAAGAAGCATGGATCACATACCCGTCATATGTTGAGAGGCCCCTAAATCCACCACCCATGTAGAAGATGGGTGGGAAGCAATGAGTGATGTCCCTTGGTTACCTGCATCTGAGACAAGATTGGCGGAGGAACCAAGAGAAACGTGTTGGGTTGCCCGAGGAAGACAGTCATACTCCTTAGAGATAGTAATATTTGATTGTGTCTGTCTAGAAGATCTAGATGTAGATGCTCCTGAGGTAGTCTCCGTATAATGTGCAATACCAAAATGGGGTCGACCATGCTTAGAATAGCACTTGTCCTCTTTATGCCCAAGTTTCCCACGGAAAGTACATTTGTCTCTCATCTTAGTGCCCTTTGAAGCAACAACAAAAGAGGCATGGTTTTTGGAGTTTTGTCCTCCTATAGTGATAAAGACTGACTCAAAAGAGGATTGTTGGACCCTCACAAACGCCTCCTCAAGGCTTGATAGTTTATGTGGCAAGAATGACACTTCTGGCCGAAGCATAGACATGATTCAACCTCGATAGAAATCTAGTTGTTATCGGGTCGTCTTTGTCTTTCATCTGATCAC
This sequence comes from Alisma plantago-aquatica, assembly GCA_963693085.1. NCBI lineage: Eukaryota > Viridiplantae > Streptophyta > Magnoliopsida > Alismatales > Alismataceae > Alisma > Alisma plantago-aquatica. The sequence goes on from OY856415.1 coordinate 274,716,239, forward strand.
TGATTTTATGGTTTGTAGAAGCTCATATCTTGAGAAATAGACTGTATGACACCAAACTAATCCTCCAGAGAGCGACTATCTTGTCTTTGGGCAAAGAGACGATCATAAATGCTGTAAAGACCGAGAGCATTCTTCTTGTATGAGAATTGTTTCTTTGTAACTTCCCAAATTTTTGTGGCTGTGGAATGAACATGAACCTAGATGCAATTGGGGGCTCCATGATGTTCCACAACCAGGATTTCACTAGGCCATTGTGTTTCCACCATGTAGAGTAGTATTTGTCACTTTTAACAGTTGGTTCTAACTCTATAATATCAACCTTCTCTCGAGATTCAAGAACAATATATATGGCATTTATCCAGTGAAGATAATTCTATGAGTTAAGCTTCCCAGAAGTTATTTGTAATTGATCATTGTAGACGATTGTAGCAGAAGTCACAGGCTTTTCGTCCATAGTGAGATCGCATTAGAACAATTGTAGCAGTAGAAATTGAGCCTACTGTCAGCAAAAAACCATGTAGAGATTTCGACACACCATGTAAGTGGTTGACAGGCTGTGTGGAGGTCTGATAGGCTGTGTAAGATATTGGAGGTAGAGACAATTCCTTTTCTACCTTTTTAGCAGAATCTTCCTTCGTGTTTATACCTTCGTATGTTTCGGTTGCACTTGATCGCCTCGGTTGGCGCCATGCTATCGAAGAGGAGATGTAGCTCTTGACCATAACAAGACATGGTCCTTAGTCTCACGTCTGCATGGAAAGTCTGTAGTTGGATATCATTGGGTTTACACTGTCAAAGTTGGTGTAGATGGATGTGTTGATCAACTTAAGGCGCATTTGGTAGCCAAGGGCTATAGTCAGGTTCATGATGACGATTATTCGTACCTCTCTAGTGGCAAAGATGCATTTGTTCTCATCTTCTTGTCTCTAGCTGCTAGTCACTCTTGGCATCTGTATTGACTTATATTAAAGATGCATTCCTTCATGGTGATTTAGATGAGGAGATTTATATGGAGCAACCACTTGGATTTTTTGCTCAAGAGGATTCCGATCTAGTATGCCGTATTTACAAGTCTCTCTATGGACTGAAGCAACGATCTCATGCCTAGTTTACCAGATTCAACAATGATGTCTCCGAGTTTGGCCTCTAGCGATGTACCATGGATCATTCAGTGTTCTACAAACAACAAAGATCTGGGAGTATTTTCCTGGTGGTATATGTCAATGATATTGTGATTACTGGTGATGACGAGCATGGCATTGCATAATTAAAGACCTTGTTATAATGCCAATTTCATACAAAAGACTTGGTTAATCTTAAATATTTTCTGGGGATAAGAGTTGCCAAGTCCAAGTCTGGGATTGTTATCTCACACAATAAGTATACCTTAGATCTTCTCATTGAGGTATATCTGCTTGGGACCGGACCTGCTGATACTTTAATGGATCCTAAACGTCAAATTGTCCATGGAGCATTGAGAGTTACTTGATAATCTGTTGAGATATAGATGACTTGTTGGGAAGTTGATTTATTTGACAGTCAGTCAGCTAGGTATGCCTTTGCTACAAGTGTTGTTAGTCAGTTCATGGATAAGTCATGCACATGCCATATGGGAGATGGGATGCACATTGTGAGGTATCTCAAGAATTCTCCTTGCAAAGGTCTTCTATATCAGAATCATTGACATCTACATGTGCTAAGGAACGAGGTATCCGATATCGATGTCGTTTCGAGGGCCTGGAAATAGGTATTTACCGGTATACAAATGGAAATTTTGACAGATGCAATCCTGGCCATTTCAACGCCAAAATGAATGAATTAAATTATGAATTTTCCAAGTTTAATCTCTACACCTAAATGCATCATGCATCATTTCATGCAATAAATTTTTATACTAGGTATGTGGGGGTAGGTGCTCCGTCATGTGGGAGGTAAGTTGTCTATCCTGTTTCCTAGGGATTTCGAAGAAGGATTTCGATGACAAAATATAGGAATTAAGATCTAGAAATTTTACTATCACAATCTATTAACTTAAATAGACACACTTATGCATGATATGCAATTAACAACACACTAATATCATAGTAACTTACTAACTCATATCAATGGTATGTCAGGTGTCGCACTGGTGTTCGATACACTATTGAGTTGATGTTGACATTTTGCTCACATCACATGTACATTATGTAAGCTTGGTTATATGAAGGTACATGTTGCTCATACACGTCATGTACAATACTATATAAGTGTATTATTAATATAAAATTAATATTCTATTATTACTAGTAATTAGATAATTACATGATGATAGTAATTAATAGTGTAGGACTTAGATAAAATCTAATGATAATATTGTATTACTACTAGTAATTAGATAATTACACATCTTGTGTAAGTATTATTACTGGTAATTAGATAATTACACATCTTGTAATTAGGTAATATTGTATTATTACTAGTATTATTACTAGTAATTAGATAATTGCACATCTTGTATTATTACTACTAATTTGATGATAGTAATTAGTAACTAATTATAAAAGTAATATTTGATTATACTAGTAATTAGGTAATTACATGATCATAGTAATTAATAGTGTGGGAACTAGCTAGATCTGATGATAATATTGCAGATCTACATAATATCCTTATAGTGTATGTATAATTAGCATCAAACATATCAATTTTGAGTACTGTTAGGTTTTGGGGGTAGAAAGTGGGTGAAAGTGGAAGAAATTAGTAGGAAAAAAAGATGGAGAGGTTGCAAATGATAGAAAATGGAAGAAATTAGTTACACTTAACTTGAGTTGGGTTGATTTGAGTCCTGATTGGCAAAAAATACCCAAATGCGCCTTCTTTTCTCTTCCTAAGCATCAACAACAATCATTCTCGCAAAAATCGGTAATACCCGTTGGTATACTGCCGGCTTCGGTCGGTTTTGTGAAGTCAGCAGTGTATTTTGCACCGAAACGATCGAAATGTGTCAGTATTGGCGGTATGCCCGTCGGTATACCAATATTTGTGAGCCTATCGGTACGCGACACGTTTCCATACCCGGTGGCGTCGGTATCGGTATTTTGAGCGGTATACCACCGGTATCGTTGGTATCTCATTCCTTGACATGTGCAGGTTTTCTCATATGTGATTAGGCTCGATCCAATAATTACATAAGGTCTATTTCTAGCTACTGTGTATTTGTAGGACGAAACCTGGAGTCATGAAAAAGCAAAAAGCAGACTATAGTAGCAAGATCTAGTGTAGAATCAGAGTTCAAAGTTATGGTCATAGACATGTGAGTTGCTATGGATTTGCCACTTGTTAGAGGAGCTTGGCTTTATGTAGAAAGCTCCTATGGTCTTGAAGTGTGACAATCAGGCTGCTGCCGCATTTCCCGGAATCCTATCTTTCATGAGAGAGCCAAAAATATCGAAGTTGATTGTCATTTTCTGTGAGGAATTATTCAGAAGTTGATTTAGTTGTCACTGGTTAGATCAGAAGATCATTTACATAATTTGTTCACAAAGTCCCTAAATGGTTTTTGGGTCCAATACTTATGTAACAAGCTGGGAACATATGAGATATATGTTTCCGCTTGAGAGGGAGTGTGAATATGTATGTACATGAACCTATTTGTAAGTGTGAGAAAAGATCAGTGACCTATATGTAAACTCTGTAAAGGCTCTTGTATATAAATACAAGCACCCCGGCCGTGAAACACAAGTCGTGGGTTTACCCATACTTTTCTTCTTTTTAGGGTGATGGAAGGAAAGAGGAGCAAGGAAAATAACAGATTTGTTCTAATGCCCTGATACTATGTTGGTGGTAATAAAATGGTATGGCTTAATGAAAAGTCATTGCATGCATGTGCTTATATGGGAAATGGTAATGACCACTACGAATTCCTCAATATGAGACTAAACGAGGAAGTGGTATGGTGTAGATAAGAGAGTAGAGAGAATAGCCCATTCGGCCGATTTAGCATTGTACTGTAACACCTCCTTTTATAGTTGTTACACCCAAAAATCATTAAGTTACAAAACCATATGGATAAGGTTAGTCCTTCATATCGGCACCATGTTTGATTCACTGTAAATTTCAAATGACAAGTGGAGATTGAACAAAGCCCATTAGTTCCGATTTTGTAATAGGTTAGGAGTTGGGTGCAATCTTGATAATTATTCTTGGGTGATCAATGGGCCTGATCACATGTCTAGTCGAAAACAATTAGTCGACCAATGTTTAAAACATAAATCTATCCAAAAAGAGGGTTGATGAAGGCACAGGGAAATATTATGTGTGTGCACGACCAATGGAAGATCACATACTCTTTTTGTCATAAACCTGTGCATGTAAGAGGTGACTTTGTGTGTATCAGGAGCATGAAGTTTTTAAACACCATTAGTGTTCGACGACGACGACGACGACGACGACGATGATGATGATATATGCTACTTCTCTCCCTGGTGTGTTGTAGTTGAATTTTGTAAGAAAGCTAAACTGAAAACCAGAATTTGATTTGAGAACCTTAGATGGCTATAGGAATGAAAATCATGTATCGTCCACTCATTTGGTTCAATCCATCCCATACATACTATTTAATTGGGTGTCCGTAGTTCTATAGTGTGAATGGCTGGATGAAAAAATCCGTATGGATGGACCGGATGATCAATGCAACTCGAATTTCATTGTTATCAAGGCTTTGGAATGTTGATATGGGTAATAGGTTTGCTCTGCAGTAGTTGGCACGTGTCCTCCACAGCTAACTCGGAAGTCATGGCTTGTAAGAAGTTTATGGATGATTAAAAGTAAGAGAATGCGATACAGAAGCTGCATTGTAGCACTGCAGCCAGATTCAATTATTACTTCTACCTTGTGTAGTTAGCATGTGGAGTGCTGCTCTGCAGATCCTACAACTGACAATGGTGGTGGAAATAAGTATCACAACTATGTCATGGATTGGATGTTCTTGGGAATCAGAAAGGTGTGGAAGGAAACATCCACTTGCTTTTGGTATGGACATCCACCGAGCATCTGCATTATGTGGACTCGGGTTGGATGGACGATGAATTTCTGCCCCGTTCCATTGTCATCCCTAAATGGAAACAAGAAAGAGTCCAGCATCAAGACTCCATGGCAAGGATTTGACGCACCAATTTCAACATCATTTTGCCAGCTATGGAAATAAAAATTTGTGAAATTTTTGGGAGACTGTCCTGTCAGTGAAAATTTTGACAATATAGAAGCTGCAGGAACCAATGCAAGTCATGGAAATTCAGTATGGAGTTGTAGGATAGTGTTATCTACATCACAAACACGTATCCAACCCACAATATTCATAGGTTAATCACTTAAAATGGGATTGATAACAATTTAAACTACAGTCTGAGGCACAAAACACGTACTAGTTTATAGTTATGTATTGATTATTGAATGCCTGTTACAACATTGCACAACATTACTAATCAAAGGAATTGATAACCCAAAACGAATTTCTTTTTGGCAGTAAACTTTTTGCTAATTTCAACTTTCAATAAAGTATGTATTAGTATATATGCTTTATGCTTATGTTTTTTATATGCTTTAGACTTGTGTTCGTCTTTCGCTTTTCTTTTATCCCATATTGTCTACTTCTATTTCTTACTTACTCTCTAATTCTATAAAAGAGTGTCTTGTATTTGTTTTAGACATGCCAAATAAACATTTTCTTATTCTATATGGTATCAGACGTGTTTGATCCCTCTTAACCTAATGCTTCCTAAGCCTCTCCTCTAAGCCGCCACTTCCTAACCTCTCCAGCCAGCTGCACCCACCCCCTACCTCTGTTCTCCATGCCTCTACCCATCCCCTCTCTCCCTACAACCGCCGCCGCCACATCCCCCCTCCTCCTTGCTCCCCGCATCCCCCACCCCTTCAACTCCCTCCATTTCCGCCACCAACCCCTACCTTTTCTGCCGCCAACACCCTTCCACCCGTACCCTCCCTTTTCTGCCACTGTACACCACCAACCAGCCCTCTGACTGTCCACACCCACACCCCCCGCCACCACCAACCACCAGCCCCACACCCCACCTCCCTGCCAGTCACCCACAACAACAACCCCCCAACTGCGCTGTCCTGCCTCAACACCCAGCCGCAGCCCACCCACACACCATCCACCCACCACCTCTTCCTCTTGATCCCACATCTCCTTGGCAGTCGGGAGACGAACAAGAGTAAAACTGATGCGAGTTTCATTGATGTTCAGGATCCACGTCATCACAGTAAAGTCATCTTTGACCCAGTCAACATAGACCTTTTTATCCTTGGACTCAGCAGTAATGTGCGGAGCAGGAGGCGAATCCTGAGTCAGATGAGAGTGCTTGCCTTGGGATTTTGCAAAAATCTCCTTGGAGCAGACCCAGTGTCGATAGGAACTGGAAGGACTAGTTTACATGAAGACTACGCCGAGGCGCAACAGATAACTCAGTGGCTCAAAAGCCGACGCGGGCAGAGGAGACGAAGGCTCCGAGACCCTCAAGACGTGTGGCTGGCGGCGGCAAGCAGCCGTGCTAGCTACGGCTAGCGACCCAGCGCCTGCAACGGCTATGGGGAGACGGGCGGCGGTGGGGGGGGAGGGAAAGATAAGGAGAGGGAGGGAGGGGTGGGCGGTGGCGCATGGGAGGAATGGAGGGGTGGGCGGCGGCGCAGGGGTGGTCGGCCACTAGGAAGCCTGCTTTGGTACCATCTTGACAGGGTTTACTATAAGGGTTGGGGTGCACAATGTGTGTACCCCGTATATTTATAAAAAAACAATTACATATAGGTCTACATAGAATAGGAAAATAACAAGTGAATATAAAGAACTAAATAAGACACTATTTAACACCTATAAAGGTGTACAAGAGAAGACCTTAAAGTTATAGTTCCCTCCATGGCCCCTTAATAACCAACTCCTTTGTCGGCGGATCATAATACCTCTCAGGTAACTTCTCACCTACATCTTCCCATTATTCAAAGAAAAGATGTTCGTTCCTGCACTCAACATCCAATTAGTAATTGCTTCTCTATAGCTAATCTTAGTGCTAGCTTTGCCTATTTTACTGCTACTATCTCTGTTTTTCTATACCAAAGACTCCTACTAAGCTCTTAAGCATCCTACCTAGCGTCAATGTATGAAAACTGAAATGTCTTCTCTTCGCAATCACAAGACTTGGGATCTAGTTGATCACCCTCAAAACTTCCCTACAATTGATTGTCGTTGGATATTCATTATTAAATACCAGCCAGAAGGTTCGATTGAACCGATGAAGGCTCTTCTAGTAGCAAAAGATTATACTCAGACCTACAGGGTAGACTATTTTGAGAATTTTTTCCCTGTTGGTAGACTTAATTCTGTACGTGTGCTTATATATGTTGCTGAGAACAATGAGTGGCCTCCTATTCAACTTGATGTTAAAACACTTTCCTATATGGCGACTTGCATGAGGAAGTTTACATGGAGCAACCACCTGGTTTTTTTACTCGGGGGAGTGTTCCAAACTCTATAGATTTAGGAAAGCTATTTATGGCCTAAAACAAAGCCCACAAGCGTGGTTTGGTGAATTGAGCCAGATTATTCTATAGTTTCAATTTCGATGCTCACATTTGATCACTCTGTTTTTATAAAAAAAACTAGTTCTGGGATTTTTATTCTTATTGTCTATGTGGATGATATAATTTTTTCAGGTAGTGATATTGATGGTATTTCACCTACTAAAAATGTCTAAAACAACACTTTGTTACAAAAGATCTTGGCAAACTTAGGTAGTTCTTGGGAGTTGAAATTTCCAGATCTTCTTCTGGCATCTATCTTTCATAACACAAATATGTTCTTGATCTTCTGACAGAAACAAGCATGCTTGGTACTAAACCTACTAGCACTCCTCTGGATCCCAACATCAGTTGGTATGATGAATCTTCTCCACCCTATCCTAATAACCACCAATACAAAAGTTGGTTGGTAAGCTTATTTATCTTACCGTGACTAGAGCTGACATTACTGCTGCTATTGGACTTGTCAGTAGGTATCTAGATAAACCTCGACAATGTCACTAGGATGTTGTCTGTCATATTCTCAAATATCTAACAAATTATCAAGGGAAAGGATCACTCTATCGTAGACATGGGTACTGTAAACTCACCGGATATTCTGATTCTGATTATGCTGGTAGATGTGACAGGAAATCTACCTCTGGCTACTGCTTTTGTTGGAGGGAATCTATTTACATGGTGCAGTAAGAAGCAAACTATGGTTGCTCATTCTAGTGCCGAAGCAAAATACAGAGCTATGGCTCATACTGCTTGTGAATTTTGTGGGTTCAAGGACTCCTAAAGGAATTCGATATCTCTAATCCCAATCCTATTCCCATGCACTATGACAATAAAGGCTCCATTTTTATTGCAAGCAATTTCAATTTTCATGAACACACCAATCATGTCGAGGTGGATTGCCAATTTGTTTGAGAATTTGTTCTCTATGGTCACATCTGCACTCCTTAACTTTGGACAGAAGATCAGGTTCCAAACATCTTTACCAACATAATTCCCAAGACTCGCTATGTTACACTGGTGGACAAGCTGGGCATGTTTGACATCTATGCTCCAGCTTGAGGGGGAGTATTAGTATATATGCTTTATGTCTAAAATAATGAGAAGAATAGTATTCGTTGAGTTTGAAAGGACTACAATGCTTTCTCTTATATAGGATAAGAGAGGAGACACAAAACATAGATGTGCAATATGGGACAAAACAACACAAGTAATATGTGAGGCACATGCAAGGCACATGACACTAGGTGAAATATAAGCATATCTTTATACTCCCCCTCAAGTTGGAGCGTAGATGTCGAACATGCCCAACTTGTCTACTAGAGTCTGGAAGCGAACCTTTGGAAGAATTTTGGTGAAAATGTTGCTACTTGTTGCTCAGTGTCGAGATATGGTGTACAAATGCGGCCAGAAAGAACAGTCTCTCGAACAAAGTGGCTGTCGACCTCTATATGTTTTGTCCTTTTGTGAAATGTCGGGTTGCTCACAATAAGAATAGAAGCCTTGTTGTCACAAAACATCAGTATAGGATTGAATTTGGATATGTCAAATTCTTTGAGGAGGCTTTGGACCCACAAAAGTTCACATGTAGTGTGAGCCATGGCTCTACCTCTGTACTAGATCTGACTACTACTGTCTACTTTTTGCTACGCCAGGTAACTAGGTTGCCACCCACAAAGGTGTAATAGCCAGATGTAGATTTACGATCACATCAACTTCCTGCATAGTCAGAATCTGAAAAACCCGAGAGGTTGCAATGGCCATGCTTCTTATATAATAATCCTTTTCCTGGAGAACTTTTGAGATATTCCAGAATATGACAGACATCATCACAGTGACATTGCCGAGGCTTGTTAAGATACCTGCTTACGAATCCAACAACAACAGTAAGATCAACTTGCGTAACGGTGAGATAAATATGTTTACCAACCAATCTTTTAAATTGGTGGTGATCAACATAAGATGGGGAGTTTTTATCGTCCCATGTAGTGTTTGGATCTAGAGGGGTGTTGGCTGGTTTGCAGCCAAGCATACCCGTCTCCTGCAGGAGATCAAGAACATATTTTCGCTGGGAAAGACACAGTCCTGCAGATGATCTGTACCTCAATGCCTAAAAAATATCTCAGCTTTCCAAGATCTTTGGTGACAAAATGCTTTTCTACATAAGTTTTAGTAGCTTGAATTCCAAAGGTATCACTGCCAGATAAGATAATATCATCAACATAGACAATAAGATTGACTAGCCCGGTCGCAGTTTTCCTGATAAACACAAAGTGATCTAAGTGGGAACGACGGAAGCCAAAATTAATTAAAATCTGACTAAGCTTGTCAAACCAGGCACAAGGACTTTGTTTCAAACCGTAGATGGCTTTTCAGAGTTTACAAACTCGCAAGGAAGACTCCCCCTGAGCAACAAAGCCCGGTGGTTGCTTCATGTAAACTTCTTCCTGCAAGTCTCCATATAGAAAGGCATTCTTTACGTCTAACTGAAATAGAGGCCAATCTTTGTTGACAACAACAGAAATCAGAATTCTAACAGAATTTAATCTTGCTACAGGGGAAAAGGTTTCAAAGTAGTCCACACTATAGGTTTGTGTGTAACCCTTTGCCACGAGACGATCTTTCAGTCGCTCAATCGTTCCATCTGGTTGATATTTAATAGTGAAGATCCAATGTCAGTCAATAGTATGGCAGGTAGCAGGACGATCCACAAGTTCCCATGTCTTGCGATCAGAGAGTGCCTGCATTTCAGCCTCCATAGCTTGTCTCCATGCATGGACTAGAAGGGCTTCTGCAGCAGTTTTGGGAATAGAGACAACAGAGATAGTAGTAGTGAAGCATGCAAAACTGGTATTCATATTAGAAGATGAGAAGAAATAACTAATGAGATGTTTTGTGCAGGAACAAACACCTTTGCGCCGGCTGATAGGTAGGTGGAAGTCAGAGGTTACCTCAGGTGTCTGATGATCATCCGCAGAATGAGGAATTGGTTGTGGAGGGGCCATGGAGGGATTAGTTGTCTTGGGTCTTTGCTTGTAAACTTGCAGAGGTTGATCTTCAAGTGTCAGCTCAGAAGGTCGCACAATCTCAACAACATCCGACAATGGCGTGGGTGCCAAAATGTCACTTGATAGTGATGCCCCGTCATCAGAATAATCACATATGTTCAAAAAACACTACATCAACACTTACATGCCATTGTCTCATAATCGGATCGAAGCAACTGTTAATATATTTCATTATATTCAGCTATTTATTCTATTTTGTAAACTATATATCCTGCTGGACCTCTATGTAAATTCTCCAACTTCTCTTATTAATAAAAAGGGAGAAGGCTCATTGCCTCTCCTCATGCTGCATTGTACGCATCATTGTGGCACCCGTGTTCACATGGTATCAGAGCGGGAGATCTAACCCTACCCGTCACCCTCACGTAGCCGCCGCCAGCCACCAGTCAGCAGCCGCATTAGGCGCCACTGGCAACTAGCGGCCGTAGCACCCGCAACAGGCGCCGTCGGCAACCAGCGGCCGCAACAGCCGCCGCCCGGGGTAGGCGCAGCAACCGCCGCCAAGAGCAGGCGCCGCAACCCCCTCTCTCCCCTCCTCTCCAACCGTCGGGTCCTTCGGTTGATCCAACGGATTTTTAGATCCCAAACCGAAGGGTCTGTCGTTATGTAGGAAATACCTAATCACATATCCTCCATGTGTGATTAGGTAACTTCCGTTTGGGGGCTATGGATGCGTCAGACACACATCTAATTCTTTGGTGTGACGTATATCTCTCCGTCACTCAAATCTTCCTGTGACGTGTATCAATCCGTCACCTTTTTTTTCTCGTTGAATCATGGAGGAAACCAAGGCGTCTACCATCTATAGCGAGATGTCACCTATCCTCTCCATCAAGCTGAACGAGAAGAATTATCTCTTATGGATGAATGTTGTCTATATAGTGTTGAAGTCCCGAGATAAGGCGAGACATGTTGATTTTGATCCTCCTACGTCTACTGACAAAGGCTATGCTGAATGGAAGCGTCATAATAGTCTGGTGAATACATGGCTGTGGGGGAGCATGGAACCTGGGATTGCCACTAGGTTCATGTTCTACACTACTACCAAAGAGATATGGGATGCAGTAAAGAAACATGATCTCAAGAAAAGAATGCTCTTCGTTAGTTTATGATATATGATCGCCTTTTTGCAGAACGACAGGGAGACAAGTCTTTAAAAGAATACTTTGGAGTGATCCAAGGTATTGCACAAGAGTTGAGCTTCTATCATTCAGTGACTGTCCAGGAACAAGTCAAAGACAAAGATGACTTGATTACAACAAAGTTCTTCTCTGGCCTGAGTTCTTCATGCAGTTCAACCCGCAACGTCATCCTAGCTTCTGACAAACTTCCCAGCTTGTATGAAGCTTACTCAAGGATTTTACTGACAAATTTTGAACATGTTGATCCTACAACAGTCTTGTCTCCTGGAGATTCCCATGCTTCTGTAGCTGCTGCAGTGAGAGGACGAACATGTATGGGTTGAGGACGTGGCACTCACCCTAAGTGCACTTTCTGTGACAAACCTGAACACAGTTGAGAAATGTTGGAAGAAGCATGGTAGACCTACTGCACCACCTGTGGGAGCAACAAACTATGCTACCACTACTGAGTCTTCTGAGACTCTTGTTTCGAGTTCTGGTTCTTCTGGCATTACACTAACTAAGGAAGAATATGATAGATTTATTCTGGCTACCCAGCATCTGAGTTTGGGATCATCTTCTTCAGCCAACCTGACGTCCACCACTGGTAATCAGGCTACCTCTTTACGGGATTCTGGTTCCACTTCTTCATGGGTGGTTGACTCTGGAGCAGTACATCATATGACTGGTATGAGGAGACTACTTCATTCTATTGACTCACATATTCCTCACTAATCTGTAACAATAGCAGATGGTTCAGTGAGGAGAGTGTTAGCCAGTGGATCTGTTTCCCTGACTCCTAAAATTGATCTTAAATCCGTACATTATGTGCCTGCATTTCCATTTAATCTTCTCTCCGTTGCTAAATTGATTGATATTGTGAAATGTACAGTGACTTTTGGACCTTGTTTTGTATTACATGATCTCAAGAGTATGAGGACTATTGGTGGGGGGCCTAGGAAAGGTGATCTCTACCTCTTACATGGTGACAGTCTGGCTCGCCAAGTATCTGCTCCTGCTCCAGCTATCCTTTTGAGCGGTTCTCCCTTACTGTGGCACTACAGATATGGACACCCTTTGTTAGAGAGCCTGAGGAAGTTATAACCTGAGTTGTCTCAAGTGTCTTCATTAGAGTGTCAGTCCTGTCAATTGGGGAAACATCATAGGACGTCTTATCCCGTTCGTGTCAATAAACAAGTGTCTTGTCCTTTTGAGTTAGTCCACAGTGATGTTTGGGGTCCTGTAAAAGACCATAGCTATAATGGTTTTCGTTATTTTATTTCCTTTGGGGATGATTTTTCGCGCAAGACATGGATTTATTTGTTGAAGAGTCAAGAGTCTGTGCTATCCATTGCCAAGCATTTTCATCGAGAAATTAAAGTTCAATTTGATTGCAATATTAAAATTCTTCAATCTAATAATGCCTTGGAGTATGTTCAAAGTGTTATGGTTGATTTTTGTAGTTCTGTTGGGATGATACATCGTACATCCTGTCCTCACACCCCTAAGCAAAATGGGGTAGTAGAGAGGAAAAATCGTCACCTTCTTGATATTACCAGGACAATTATGTTTCAATCTAATGTTCCTAAGAGATTCTGGTTTGATGCTTTACTGACTGCCTGTTTCCTTATCAACAGGCAACCCTCTTCTATGCTCCAAGGACGTACTCCATTCTCTGTCTTACGTCCCAAAGACCGGCCTTTCCTTGTTCCCCTTAGAGTGTTTGATTGTACTTCCTTTGTCCACAATTTTGATCCCAAGGCTGATAAGTTATCTCTTAGGTCAATTAAGACTCTTTTTCTTGGGTACTAAAAGTAGCAAAGGGTACAAGTGTTATTATCCAAGTCTCCGTCATATGTTTGTGCCTAGGGATGTGACTTTTCATGAATCCACTCCATATTTCTCTAGTGATCCCAGTAAGGGGGAGCAGTTATGTGAGAGAGTGCCACCATCAGACATCAGTGAGAGAGTGACACCATCACATCAGAGTGAGAGAGTGCCACCTATCATTTCTGACTATACTATAATTCAGGAAAAACAGCCAACAGATGGTCTGTTAATTCAACAATATTTACATGTTTACAACAGAAGAGGTAGACAAGATCTAGAGGAGGTAGCGACTCCAGTCTTTGAGCCTCCCCTATCTTCCTCTATGCAAGGGATTCCCGAAGAACCATCTGACCTTGATGTTCCCATTAATGTCCGCAAAGGCACTCATTCCTGTACTGTTCGACATCCTATCACAAATGTGTGTTGTTTGTCCAAATTATCTAAGCAGGCCCGTTCATTTGCTCTTGGGATTGATTTTGTGGTCATTCCAAGAAATCATCTTGTTGCCATGAAGGATATTGGCTGGAAACAGGCGATGCATGTGGAAATGTCTGCTCTTTTATAGATTAACACCTGGGAACTTGTTGACTTACCTCTAGATAAAAATGTTTTGGGGTGCAGATGGGTATTCACAGTAAAACATAATCCAGATAGTTCCGTTGAGATGTTGAAAGCTAGACTGATGTTAAAAGGTTACACTTAGACATATCGGGTTGATTTCTTTGAGACCTTTTCACCAGTGGCTTGTCTGAATTCTGTGCATATTCTTATTTCTCTGGCTACTACTTTTGATTGGCCTCTATTTCAGCTAGATGTCAAGAATGTCTTTCTTTATGGTGTCTACAAGAAGAGGTATACATGGAGCAACCACCTGGTTTTGTTGCTCAGGGGGAGTGTCAGAAGGTGTGTAGATTGAAGAAAGCCATCTATGGGTTGAAACAATCTCCTAGAGCTTGGTTTGACCAGTTCAGTGATGTTGTGCTAAAGATGGATTTTTCTTGTTCTGTGACTGATCACTCCTTATTTTATTCTAGTTCTTCTGGTGGATCTATTATTATTGCTGTATATGTTGATGATATAGTTATCACTGGCAGTGATTCTACAGGCATATTACGTGTGAAAGAAGGCTTGCAGGGGCACTTTCATACAAAGGATCTGGGAAAACTGAGATATTTTTTGGGCATTGAAGTACTTAGATCTCATGCAGGTACCAATTTGTCTCAGAGAAAATATGTGCTGGATTTACTACAGGAAGCAGGTATGAGTGAGTCCAAGCCTGTGTCTACTCCTATGGACTATCATGTGAAGGAGATGACTGATGATACTGATTATCCAGATCTAGGATATTACAGGAAAATTGATGGTAAACTGATATATCTGACAGTTACACGTCCTGACATTTCTTTTGCTATATGAGTGGTGAGTCAGCATATGAGCTCACCACAACAGTCTCATTGGACATCAGTCTGTCGTATTCTGAGATATCTGAAAGGTTCACCTGGTAAGGGAATCACCTATTATAGACCGAAGACCCCTGTATCTACTCTCTCTTAGTGGTTATGCAGATGCAGATTGGGCTGGTAATCTGAATGACATGAGGCCTACGTATGTGTTAATATATTTCATATTTATTCTATTTTGTAATTTCTATATCCTACTGGACCTCTTATGTAAATTATCCAGTTTCTCTTATTAATAAAAAGGGAGAAGGCCTGTTAAAGTGTCTATATTAGTCTATTAGTTAAATAGGCTAATTAGTTTAGTGGGCCTTTATCTTCCGGCCCGTCTAGTTTAGATTACTTGGGTCCTAAGTAATAGGGCGTCTCTCCTCTCCTATATAAAGGAGAGGTCGTCAGTCTTTGTATCACAATCTATTCAATCAATCTTTTCTATTTTAACATGGTATCAGAGCGGGTTCCATCCTGAGAGAACCCTAGCCGCCGCTTCCCTCTCTCTCTCTCCAAGACCGCCGACTTCTCCCTTGCAGCCGCCGCCGCTCCTCTCTCCGAAGAGAGCAACCGCGGGCTCTCTCCGCCTGCGGGCGGCCGCAGCCGCCATCTCCATGGCTTGGCCGGCTGCCCGCTAGGCGTATCCCGGCCTCCATGGTCATCATCTATTCTCTATTCTTTCATTCTTTCCATACAACACCTCCGCTGCCTATCATAGCAGCCGTCCTCCATCATCATCCGCAAAAATCGCCGCCGTAGGCATCCGCCGCGGTAATCTCCTTCCGCCATCTGAAAGCAGCAGCGCCTCGCCACCATCAGCAGCAGTAGCCGTCAGCAGCCATCTCCACAGAGTCATGGACCATCAGAAATTGGTTCCCATCCGCAAGGAACAGCCATCTCCACCTTCCGGAGCAGCCGCCGCCGCCGCCGCGTCGATACTATCGACATGAGTGTCGATAGTATCGACATCAGACCAGACGCAAACATCCGCCGACATCCCGTGACGCAATCCGCATCGCCGGCGTCGATACTATCGACAGGAGGTCGATGGTATCGACTTTATCACAGCGACAAGGAGAGAGTCGGTCGATACCATCGACAGTCCTGTCGATGGTATCGACAGTTAATCAGCAGCGATCGGCAATCCGTCGAAGGATCCATCTCATGACGTCTCCAGATCAGCCTTCATCACCGCTTTGGAGAGGCTCCGCCTTGCCTCCGCATGCATCCTCTTGGCATGCAATATCTCCGGAGTCACACAGGAGACCCTTTGTCATCTCCTATGTTGCGACAAAGTGCTTCATCAGCCGAGCGTCATATCCAGCCATCATCCACAAGCTGCTGCTCCTCCACTTCATCATCATCCCGACGATCTTCATCTTTCATTTGCTGCTATCTGCATCATCATGCTACTGATGTCCCTACGCCATCACATGCTGTTTTCATCATCATCATTTCATCATCATCACTTCATCATCATCACTCTCCACCGCTACCAAACAAATAACCCCATATGCATTATCCCTGTCTCTATTCGGATCCTTAATCGGTTCTATCTTTTGCTAATCGGATCCTATTTTGACCCTAATCGGATTTTCGCGGGGGCTCCGCCCCCGCACCCCCGGATTTGTTGCCCTAACGGGCCAACAAACCCCCTTTTCGGGTCGGGACTAGATCCATTTATTTTTCCACCCGGATCTCATGTTGACCCATTTAGTATACTCTCTTTGGCTATCGGTTTCATTCTCCACATATTGCCCATCTCCATTTCATATATTTTTCTCTTTTCAGCCTTTCCCACCCACCCATATTATGTGTGTATCCCTTTTCCACATTACGGGGGGGTCATATATCCAGTTCTCCACACCAAACACTCACTCTTGTCGTATTTGGTGTGCGGGGGGGATAGAGAGGAAAGGGAGAGATGAGAAGAGCGAGCATGCGAGCATATGAGAGAATGTATGAGAGAGAGTATGAGATGAGATGATGATATATGTATTCAGATTATATATATTCCAGGCTATCTTCGTGGAGCTTCACATCATTCAGCACACCAGTTCTCTACTTGAGCCAGCAGTGAAGATCCAGCGTCGACACCGTATCCGCGTTCGTACCGCGTTATGTACGTCAAGTGTTGATGGTGTATTCCTTCATCTACATTCACATGAGACAGATGGGTGCTTCTTCAGAAGCTCAGAGTTTTATCTTCACCGAGCTGCTTCATCACGTCTTCTCCGAGCTGTATCTGCAGTATCGACATCGCCTGTAGCTGATCCTCTTGGGACTTTCCTTGATGGATGATCTCCTTTCCCGTCAAGCCCCCAAGTTTCATGGTTCCTGCATCGTATCAAGCAGCAGATCGTCCGTCCGCGTTCGTGCCGCATTAAGCACGTATTCCAGTGGCGACTTGTTGTAGTATCAGGACCATTCTTCAGCCTACAGAGTATCTTCAGATGTCTTCATTTTAGATGCACTTCAAGGAAGACCTTCAAAGCTCGAGTATCTTCAGCCTGCAGAGTCATCATCACCATATGATTCAGGGGGAATATTATTTCAGGGGGAGTAACATATTTTGTATGGGAGTGATATTTATCTTTTATCTTTCATTTATCATTTCTTTTTATCGAGTCTTGTAACTCTCCAAGCTTGGACATGTGTTTCACCCATGCTCCAGCTTGAGGGGGAGTGTTAAAGTGTCTATATTAGTCTATTAGTTAAATAGGCTAATTAGTTTAGTGGGCCTTTATCTTCCGGCCCGTCTAGTTTAGATTACTTGGGTCCTAAGTAATAGGGCGTCTCTCCTCTCCTATATAAAGGAGAGGCCGTCAGTATTTGTATTACATTCTATTCTATTCAAACCATCTTTTATATTTAATAAGGCCTATAGCCTATCTCAACGCTGCATTGCACGTTGCATTGCGGCACCACATTTCACTTGGTACTAGAGCAAGGTTCCTAACCTAACACTACCCAGCTGTCACAACCCAACGCCGCCGCCGGTCGGCCGACCGCTAGCGTGAACAGTAACTCCGACGGTGAATAGTGTGCGACATGAACAGTAACTCCGGCGTGAATAGTCGACATCGTGAATAGTGATTCCTGCATGAACAAAGCACATCGCCAGCCTTCCCCGGTCGCCGCGCCGCCGACCCAAAGCGGGCGGAGTAGCGTCTCCCGGGCCAGGCGCCGTAGCCGCCATCCCCCCTTCTCTTCTATCTCCGGATTGTCGGGTCCTTCGGTTGATCCAACAAATTTCTAAATCCCAAACCAGAGGGACCGTCGGTACGTAAGAAATTCCTAATCACATCTCCATGTGTGATTAGGGAATTTCAATTGGGGGCTGTGGATGCGTCAGATACACATCTGATCTTGTAACGTGACGTGTATCTCCCCGTCACCCATATCTTCTTGTGACGTGTATCAATATGTCACTCTTCTTCTCGTCAAATCATGGAGGACACCAAGGCATCTACCATCTACAGTGAGATGTCTCCTATCCCCTCCATCAAGCTGAACGGGAAGAATTATCTCTTATGGATGAATGTTGTCCATACTGTATTGGAGTCACGCGACAAGGCGAGACACGTTGATTCTGATCCTCCTACACTTACTGACAAAGGCTATGCTGAATGGAAGCGTCATAACAGTCTGGTGAAGACTTGGTTGTGGGGGAGCATGGAACCTGGGATTGCCTCGAGGTTCATGCTCTACACTACCGCCAAAGAGATCTGGGATGCAGTGAACATTATTCTCAAGAGAAGAATGCGCTTCGTCAATTCATGATATATGATTGCCTGTTTGCAGAACGACAGAGACAAACCTTTAGAAGAATACTTTGGAGTGATTCAAGGTATTGCATAAGAGCTAAGTTTCTACCATCTAGTAACTGTCCAAGAGCAAGTCAAAGACAGAGATGACTTGATTACAACAAAATTCTTGTCTGGACTGAGTTCTTGTGCAGTTCAGCCCGCAGTGTTATCTTAGCTTCTGATAAACTTCCCAACTTGGAAGAGGCCTATTCAAGGATTTTACAGGCAAATTTTGAACCTGTTGATCCTACCGTAGTCTCATCTCAGGGAGATTCTCATGCTTCTATAGCTGCTCCAGTGAGAGGAGGACAGACAGGTATGGGCCGAGGACGTGGAACTCGCCCTAAGTGCTCTTTCTGTGACAAACCTGGACACACAGTTGAGAAATGCTGGAAGAAGAATGGTCGACCTGCTACACCACCTGTGGGAGCAGCAAACTATGCTACCACTACTTAGTCTACTGAGCCTCCTGCTTCGAGTTCTGGTCCTTCTGGCATTACACTCACCAAGGAGGAATATGATAGATTTATTTTGGCTACTCAACATCTGAGCTTGGGATCACCATCTTCAGCCAACTTGGCGTCCACCACTGGTATCTTTATTGGCTTCTTGTTCTACTTCATCATGGGTCGTTGATTCTGGAGCGTCACAACATATGACTGGTATGAGGAGACTTCTTCATTCCATTGACTCACATATTCCTCACAAATTTGTAACAATAGCAGATGGTTCAATGAGGAGAGTGTTAGCCAGTGGATATGTTTTTCTGACTCCTCGAATTGATCTCAAATCCGTATATTATGTGACTGCTTTTCCTTTTAATCTTCTGTCTGTTGCTAAGTTGATTGATACTGTGAAATGTACGGTAACTTTTGGACCTTCTTGTTTTGTATTACATGATCTCAAGAGTATGAGGACGATTGGTGGGGGGCCTAGGAAAGGTGATCTCTACCTCTTTCACGGTGACAGTCTGCCTCGCCAAGTGTCTGCTCTTGCTCCAGCTGTCCTGTTGAGTGGCTCTCCCTTACTGTGGCACTACAGAATTGGACATCCTTCATTAGAGAGCCTGAGAAAGTTAGAACCATAATTGTCTCAAGTATCGTCTCTAGAGTGTCAGTCCTGTCAACTGGGGAAACATCATAGAATGTCTTATTCTGGTCGTGTCAATAAACGAGCGTCATGTCCTTTTGAGTTGGTCCATAGTGATGTTTGGGGTCCTGTAAAAGACCATAGTTATAATGCTTTTCGTTATTTTATCTCTTTTGTGGATGACTTCTCGCGTATGACTTGGATTTATTTGTTGAAAAGTCAAGAGTCAGTGTTATCTATTGTCAAACATTTTCATCAAGAAATAAAAGTTCAATTTGATTGCGATATTAAAGTTCTTCAATTTGATAATACCTTGGCGTATGTTCAAAATGCAATGGCTGATTTTTGTAGTTCAATTGGGATGATACATCGTACATCCTGTCCTCACACCCCTCAGCACAATGGGGTAGCAGAGAGGAAAAATTGTCATCTCCTTGATATTACCAGGACAATCATGTTTCAATCTAATGTTCCTAAGCATTTTTGGTCAGACGCCCTTCTTACTGCTTGTTTTCTTATCAACATGCAACCTTCTTCCGTGCTTCAAGGACGTACTCCTTTCTCTGTACTA
The DNA here is from genome assembly GCA_963693085.1 of Alisma plantago-aquatica. NCBI lineage: Eukaryota > Viridiplantae > Streptophyta > Magnoliopsida > Alismatales > Alismataceae > Alisma > Alisma plantago-aquatica. Next base: position 274,736,741 of record OY856415.1, read on the forward strand.
CGTCCCAAAGATCAACCTTTCCTTGTTCCTCTTAGAGTGTTTGGTTGTACTTGTTTTGTCCACAATTTTGATCCTAAGGCTGATAAGTTGTCTCCTAGGTCAATTAGGACTCTCTTTCTTGGGTACTCCAACACTAGCAAAGGGTACAAGTGTTATTGTCCAAGTCTTCGTCGCATGTTTGTGTCTAGAGATGTGACTTTTCATGAATCCACTCCATATTTCTCTAGTATTTCCAGTAAGGGGGAGCAATTATGTGAGAGAGTGCCACCATCGGATGCTAATGAGAGAGTGCCACCACCATATCAGAGTGAGGGAGTGCCACCTATCATTCATGACTATACTATAATTCAGGAAGAGTAGCCAGCAGATGGTCCACAAATTCAACAATATTCACATGTTTATAGCAGACGAGGCAAACAAGATCCAACGGAGGTAGCGACTCCAGTCTCTGAGCCCTCCCCATCCTCCTCTACTCAAGGGATTCCTGAAGAACCATCTGACCTTGATGTTCCCATTGTTGTTCGTAAAGGTACCCGTTCCTATACTATTCGGCATCCTATTACAAATGTGTGTTGTTTGTCCAAGTTATCTCAACAAGATCGCTCATTTGCTCTTGAGATTGATTTTGTGGTCATTCCAAGAAATCATCTTGATGCTATGAAGGATATTGGCTGGAAACAAGCTATGCCTGTTGAAATGTCTGCTCTGTTACAGAACAACACCTGGGAACTTGTTGACTTACCTCTAGATTAAAATGTTGTGGGATGCAGTTGGGTATTTACCGTAAACCATAATCCAGATGGTTCTGTGGAGAGATTAAAAGCTAGACTGGTGGCAAAGGGGTACACTCAAACATATGGGGTTGATTTCTTTGAGACCTTTTCACCAGTGACTCGTCTGAATTTTGTGTGTATTCTTATTTCTCTGGCTACTACATTTGACTGGCCTCTATTTCAGCTCGATGTCAAGAATGCCTTTCTTCATGGTGATCTACAAGAGGAGGTGTACATGGAGCAACCACATGGTTTTGTTGCTCAGGGGGAGTGTCAGAAGGTGTGTAGATTGAAGAAAATCATCTATGGATTGAAACAATCTCTTAGAGCTTGGTTTGACAAGTTCAGTGATGTTGTGCTAAAGATGGGTTTTTCTCGTTCTGTTACAGATCACTCTTTATTTTATTCTAATTCTTCTGGTGGATCTATTATTATTGCTGTGTGTGTTGATGATATTGTTATCACTGGTAGAGATTCCACAGGCATATCTCGTGTGAAAGCGGCCTTGCATGGGCACTTTCACACAGGATCTGGGAAAACTGAGATATTTTCTGGGCATTGAAGTACTTAGATCTCATGCAAGTACCAATTTGTCTCAGAGAAAATATGTGCTGGATTTACTACAGGAAACTGGTATGAGCGAGTCCAAGCTTGTGTCTCCTCTTATGGACTATAATGTGAAGGAGATGACTGATGATGCTGATTATCCAGTTCCAGGATATTACAGGAAAATTGTGGGAAAATTGATATATTTGACAGTCACACGTCCTGACATTTCTTTTGCTGTAGGCAGTGAAATAAAAAACGGCCAGGCGGGCCGCTTAAGCGCCCATGACCCCCAGCCGCTTAATTTTTCCATTAATCGCCCGCTTAATCATTTTGAACAAAATCGCCCGCTTTTTGCCCGCCTCACCCACTTTTTCCCGCTTTTTTCCCGCTTTTGTTTAAAAATCCTAATGTAAGCATCTAACATTAATTAATTACATAGCCAAGTAGTATTGACTATAATATACGAAACTTGTATACATTAAATGTTCTATGATATAGCTAGTCCTAATTTAGAATGCATACTTTGTGTGTAAGCTGTAATGATTGGGTACTGCTGTAATGCATCTAAGTAAATATCCTATTGCTCTATTATACTAGTAATGCATGGTTAGTTTTACTGATTTCCTTGCTGCTTTCAGTGATTAATGATTGGTACTGCTGGTTAGTATTACTTTAGTGATTAATTTAATTCAATAATTCATAGTTTGCTATATACAATTACTGACCTGCTTGCTGATTTGAGTGATTAGAGATGCTGATTAATAGTAAGTATTGATGAATACTTAGTTAAGAACTGATTTTCTGATTAGATATGTATAGAAGTTTCTTATAAATATATTTTTTATATACACATACATGTAATTTTGTATAAAAATATATAAAATTTAGACACCCACTTTTTCAAAAATCGCCCGCTTAATCGCCCGCCTACCACTTAATCGGTTACAGGGTGCCGTCCGCACGCCTCCCGCTTCCCGCTTTCTAATACATTGGCTGTAGGAGTGGTGAGTCATCATATGAGCTCTCCAAAGAAGTCTCATTAGACATCTGTCTGTCGTATTCTGAGATATCTGAAAGGTGCACCTGGTAAGGGAATCACCTATTATAGGCCGAAGATTCCTGTATTCACACTGTCTCTTACTGGTTATGCAGATGCAGATTGGGCTGGTAATATGAATGACAGGAGGTTTACGTCTGGATATTCCACATTTCTGGGGAATCATCTTATTACCTGGGAAAACAAAAAGCAAAATGTTGTGGCAAGATCTAGAACGGAAGCTGAGTATAGAGCAATGGCACATGCATGTTGTGAGTTGCAGTGGGTTCAATCTGTACTTTTGGAATTAAAGATTCCTGTTTTGTCTCCTATAGAACTCAAATGTGACAATCAAGCAGCCATATACATTGCTAAGAATCCATTCTTCCATGAATGTACTAAGCACATTGAAGTTGACCGCCACTTTATCAGAGACCAGATCAAGAATGGAACTGTTGTGACTTCACATGTCAAGTCTGAAGATCAACTTGCAGATGTTCTTACGAAGCCATTGAGTCCAACAGCTTTCCAGAGTTTTTGCAACAAGCTGGGTCTACACGATGTGTACACTCCAGCTTGAGGGGGAGTGTTAATATATTTCATATTTTGTAATTTCTATATCCTGCTAGACCTCTATGTAAATTATCCAGTTTCTCTTATTAATAAAAAGGGAGAAGGCCTATGGCCTCTCTCAACGCTGCATTGCACGTTGCATTGCGGCGTCACATTTCACAGTCTGGATATTGCACGTTTCTAGGAAATCACCTTATTACCTGGTAAAGCAAAAAGCAGAATGTTGTGGCAAGATCTAGCACGGAAGCTGAGTATAGAGCAATGATACATGCCTGTTGCAAGTTGCAGTGGGTTCAATCTGTACTTTCTGAATTAAAGATTCCTATTTTGTCTCCTATAGAGCTCAGATGTGACAATTAAGCTGCTATCTACATTGCCAAGAACCCAGTCTTCCATGAACGCACCAAGCACATAGAGGTTGACTGCCACTTTATTAGAGATCAGATCAAGAATGGTACTGTTGTGACTCCGCATGTCAAATATGAAGATCAACTTGCAGATGTTCTCACAAAGCCATTGAGTCCAACATCATTTCAAAGTTTTTGCAACAAGCTGGGCATACACGATGTGTACGCTCCAACTTGAGGGGGAGTGTTAATATATTTCATTCCATGTAGCTGTTTATTCTATTTTGTAATTTATATATCCTGTTGGACCTCTATGTAAATTCTCCAACTTCTCTTATTAATAAAAAGGGAGAAGGCTCATTGCCTCTCCTCACGCTGCATTGCACGCAGCATTGTGGCACCCATGTTCACAGCAGTGCTATCCTTTGTGGGTTATAGAATATCCCAGAAAGATAGACTTGTTGGAGCGAGGATCAAGTTTTGTTAACCCTGAGCGAAGGTACATCCAAAAATGCGGGGTGGGACAGAAAAGAGTTGGGCATCAGGAAAAAGGATGTTTTAAGGGATTTGATTGTTCAAAACAGAAGATGGCATGCGATTGATAAGATAGCAAGCCGTAGATACAGCCTCAGGTCAGAAACGTTGAGGAACTATAATGAAGAAGTATAGTGCGAGCAACCTCTAAGAGATGGTGAATTTTCCTTTCAGCAATTCCATTCTGTTGTGGAGTGTAGGGGCAGGTAGTTTGGCGTCGAGTTCCGTGGACAGAGCAAAATGATATCACCAATTTTTGCATAAATTCAAGGGCATTATCGGTGTGGAAAACTTTAATGGGTTTGCTGAATTGTATCTGTACTTCAGAGAAAAAAATGCTAATATTATCCAAAATAGTGTTGTGATATTTCAATAAAAACAACCAAGTAGCACGGAATTAATCATCTATGAAGGTCATAAAAGAATTAACTCCAGAATGGCTAGGAATAGAACACGGACCCCAAATATCCACATGAACAATGTCAAAAATGCCTTTAGATCCAATATCTTTCTTAGCAGGAAACACATCACGAGTTTGTTTACCCAACTGACAAGATTCGCTAGTAAATATTTTTTCGTAGAAAGTAGGAAATAAGTGCTTCAATTTTGCAATAGAGGAGTGGCCAAGGCGGTAGTGCCACTGTAATCCCGTCACGGACGTTGACAGAAGAGCAGATCCCGTCACGGACGTTGACAAAAGAGCAGATGCCGATGGTCGTCCGTCTAGGTAGTAGAGTCTATCCGGTCCCTCATGGCCCAAACCAATCCTCGTCTTTGTGTGGAGATCCTTCAAAACACACCAAGAAGGATCAAATTTAGTGGAGTATTGAAGGTTTTTCACAGTCTTACTGCCAGCAAGAAGGTTAACAGGAAACTTTGGAATATATAAGACAGATTTCAGATTCAGATTACGAGACAAGGGAACAGTTCCAATGCCATGAACAGAAGTTTTAGATCCATCAACAACAATAACCAGTGGAATCTGAGTAGTTTTAGTAAGGGCATAAAATAAGTTGATATCACCGGCCATATGAACCGATGCACCAGAGTCAATACACCATTTATTGTTACCAGCAGATGGAGTGACAACTAAAGCAGAAGATCCAACAACTGTGTGAAAAATAAGATTATATTGAATGCAATGGGATTAGATGAATACAAGACTGGACACCCTTGTCCTATATATAGGAGCAAGGGAGAAACCCTAAGACTTGTGTCCCAAGTAATCTAAACGGGCCGAGACACTAAAGGCCCACTAACTAATTAACCTATTAACTAAATAGGCTAATATAGACTCTCTAACAAGCTGATGTAATTGGAAGCTGAGACATGCGTTCCTGAAAAAATTTCTCGAACTCGGAGCGAAGCCAAGCAGGCGAGGGCGTAGCGGGTGGCTGCTCAGATGCGGTAGTATCAGTCGAGGTATAATAGAGGCCTGGTTTCCCAAGCGGACTTACTGCGCTTGATCTAACATCAGTCTTCATTGTGATTGTCTCGTCCGCAGAAGTTGCAAAAGCGAGGACCAATAGGTTGTCCTCGACTGATAGTAGTAGAAGATGTGCGACCGCCGTTAGTAGGGAGACAACCTCTACGACCATGACCACGACCTCATCCACGGTCAGAATCAGCAGTGCAACCATCAAGAGCAGGATGTTTGACTGCAGGGGTGGAGAGCACTGATGGTAGACGTTGAACACGTTTGAGGACGTCTTGAAGAGTGGGCAGTGGACCACTTGATAAAATCTGGTCGACCACCCCGGAAAAGGAGGATGAAGGGTGACCAAAAATTGGAAGAGTTGCAGTTCATTGCGTTGCTTTTGGGCTTCTTTGATGTCAGTTGTCAAAGGGTGATAAATCTCATATTCATTCCAGAGGGCAGAGCATTGATTATCAAAATCTTTAACAGAGGTGTCAGAGGAAAATTCCTTCTTGGCCAGAGTCTTGAATATTTCAAAGACTCTCTTGGTATTTTGTTGATGAGAGTAAACGTGAGATAATCGATCCCACATTGCCTTGGCATCGTGAAGGAAGAGCAAAGATTGGATGATCCGTGGTTTGGTGCTATTAACTATCGAAGACATAACCCCCGAGTCATCTTTGCTCTATTGAGCATAAGCTTGTTTGAATTTTTCATCTACCACGACATCATGGGGTGGTAGAGGTTCAGTAGTGAGATGAGGGTAGCGTCCTTGCGCTTTTGCATACAAGATGGACGCTGACCAGAGGTGATAGTTTGAGCCATCAAGTTTCACTGTGGTGACACAGAGAACGGGGAGGCTCAGTGGATGCCATGGCAAGCAGCACAGGAGCAGTAGATCAAAACACAGATGTCGAAGCTGCAGTCAGAAAAACAAGTCAGAGTCAGTAGAAACAGCGAACCCCGTGACGGGGCAACAATGGGCAGGAGTGGATTTGACGTATCAGATCATAGATAATCCATGATTACATATCAAATCCAAAAGAACCTGCAACGGGGTAGTATGCAGTAGAAGTAGATCTGACGCATCGGACCGCAAAACCCCTCAGACAACAGAAGATATAGAAAAACCTACGCCAACACGGAGGTAGAATTATTCTACCATGAAACGTAGGTAGGTAGAGAGCGAAATCCGAATAACCCGTCAACATGCCAGAATTGGAAAGTTACCAGAGATGTTAAGAGAGTACTAGGGAAGAGAAGAAGGGATCGGGGTGGTTTAGCCGGATGGAGAGATGGTAGTGAATGGATAGGGTGGTGATGTGCAAGAGGAGATGGAGGAAAGGAGGCGATGGAGGGCTGTTTGGGTGGTGGGAAGGGGTGGCGGCAGGCTGTTAGAGGTGGTGGTGGCGGCGGCTGGGCTGGAGAGGTGTGGCAGCGGGATTAGAAGAGGAGGGAGGGGTTGGCGGCGGTGGAGAGGAGGGGATGGAGAGGCGGCAACAAAGGTAGGCTGCCTAGCAGCGGCGACGACAGAAGGGAAAGGGGTTGGGGCGGCGGCGGAAAGGAGAAAAGGGAGGGAGTGGCGGCTAGGGTTACAGGGGCATGGATTTTAGGGCTTGGATGGAAAGGGATTAAGGAGGATCCAGATGCTCTGATGCCATTTGAAATAACGAGAAGAATAGTATTCGTTGAGTTTAAAAGGAGTACAATGCATTCTCTTATATAGGATAAGAGAGGAGACACAAAATAGAGATGAGCAATATGGGACAAAACAACACAAGTAATATGTAAGTGAGGCACATGCAAGGCACATGACACTAGGTGAAATATAAGCAGATCTCTATATTATGCTTTATGTTTTATTTATGCTTTAGACTTGTCTTTGTCTTTATCTTTTCTTTTATCCCATATTGCCTACTTCTATTTCTCACTTACTCTCTTATCCTATAAAAGAGTGTCTTGTATTTGTATCAGACATCAAATAGAGGTTTTCTTATTCTCTAATATGTATTGGATTGGTCGGTTTGTTGCTGCCATTTTCATGGAAATCTCGGTCTACTAGATCGGCCGTTTCACATGTTGCCATTGTGGAAATGGAAAATCGTGGAAACTTAAGTCCTTGCTCCATGGATTTTGCCTGTGGATGGCATGCCAAGGTGACAAGCCTAGGAAGAATGTTGCAGTTAGTATGAAATCTGTGGTGACGCCCCCTGGGGAAATTTTTCTGGCCATTCAAACTGCATGGGTACTGCTACTAGTCACTGATAAAATTGGCCACATTTGTTAGGGTTGATCTCAAACAAAATTCTTGAGGACCATGTTAACAAATATGAAAGCAAGTAACATGTGTTGTACAAAGCTAACCCCTGTACGCATCATATTAAACAGAACCAGACTCAATAACAAACACGATAGTATTTTATTTTCCATAAAACAGGATAAGAGCTCTGCTTTTTATACGGCTTACACAACTTTTGTCTCAATATATAGGCCATACTTGTTGAGTCGGCCGACTAGTCGGCTGGTCGCTGGAGGGGGGTCCGACTAGCCTAGCGCCCAAATTTAGACCTCAGTTTGGCGTCCGCCCAGGCCGACTAGTCGGCCGACTAGTTCAACTGGTCGACCCAAACCAAGCCTGGGCGGCCGCTTAGTTAGGCTAGAGCCAAGAATAATAAGTTTTTTTTTGCTATTCTAATCCCCCCACCCCTTATCTCGTGCAATAATTTGATGTGAACATCAATTTCATTGACAACACACTAGTTCAATTAATTTAGTTACAACAATTCAACAAGCACTAAAAATCTAAATTCAATAATGGTATATCACTTTTCTCTATCTAATTATATTTGTTTAATTTGAATACATCGAATAGTCTTCATTCAAAAATTTTGAGGTGTTTTATGACATTTTTTACCAAATCTAGGTTATTATATGCTTGGATACATGCTTACATTATTGGACCTATATGATTATTATATATAACTATATGTAGATGATCAATATTATGTAAATATCATACCTACGACTGGGCGACCGACTAGTCGATTGATCGACGACTAGTCGGCTGGTCGCCCAAGCTGGAAAGGTGACCGACTGGCCGCCTTGACAAGTATGATATAGGCATATGTCCAAAAAGACAACATTACCTAGCAAACATGTGAGGACTCGCACTTACATGTATACTTAGAAATATCAATACTTGACCACCTTCTTATTAGCTCTTGGATAATAAATAATATCATAGATATCTTAGCACTAACACTTAGATTAAAACTATTATCCAGTTATTGGCATTCTCAGACATGATTTTGTTGAAAAAATTGCATTACAACACATAAAAATGACCAAATTAGTGATTTTCCAGTCTATTTATATGCCTTCCGGAAAAAGTTTTTAGACATAATATGTATGAGTGAAACATCTTACACTAGTCAAAATGTTGATTTGTCATCCTACTTCGTTTTGAATCATTTTGGTTTCATTTTGAGATGCATGTAAGTACTCATGGCTTCTCTCACACTCTCACTTGATTGTGCAGGCAAAGTCATAAAACCTTTTTTGAGAAGTCTGATTTATTCTTTGTATGCTACCTATGTCCTCTATCTTTTGAGATACATAAGCAAGACTCTGAGATTGAAGCAGCACAAGTAAGTTGCAATTCAGAAAAGCTAATTTCCTTCTCCTATAAGTACTCATGTACCTATATAGTTATATCAAATTTATTCCTACAAAAATCGGACCACTTATCAATAAAGGGATGTGGCTTTACTCTTCAGAGATGATACACTCTTTCTGCTTGGTACTTGGTAGTCACTGGTAAGGTTTGGTTAGGTAGGCAAAGTTTCAAGAATACTTGCACTCTTATCCACCAACTTTTCCATCCTCATGAATAATTATGTGAGCGTAATCTTGCAGTTTATGAAATAATAGTTATACAACCTAAACAAAAGGGAGTTATGCCTGCTTGTCTAAGTATAACTTTTGTTAAATGTTCTTAAAATGCTTTTTCTCTAGACAACATAAGTCACAATTAATTTTACAGAGCGGTTTGACTACAGTCAAAACCATTGTGGATGGATGAAGATTTCTAAATTCTAAGTAATTTAGTATTTGCATATCCCAAGGGAAGGCAAAGTCGTCACCAACAGGATGAGAAATGAAAATAAGAACAAGTGGAAGTAAAAGAGCTCATTACCTGACCTATTGATCATAAATCCATTAGACTCCAACACATTTCTCCGAAGTTAAACTCTATCTTTCAATATTTCTTTAGTTTCATCCATCAATACTATATCATCCAACATGTATACATGTATATTGCATATATATGTGTTGTGTGTGTAGCATACATATAGCTACACTCATTGCATACATATACATATGTTACATACATATGCATATATGCATTTACGTATACACACAAACATACACTCAAACTAACTCAGTCTTAAACAATATAAAACAAGAAAACACGGGTTAAAGTATATAAAATGTGAATAAGACATTGAATAAAATGTAATATTTGAGAATTGGGAGTTATTCGTTCATATTATATGTCTGTGAAAAATGCACATTTTAAATGTGAGTTTTTAAAAAAAAATCATGGCATATTGTGATAGTGCATTCTAGAAATCTACTTAAAATTAACACATCATGTATCCTGTTCCATGGCATGTAATTTGATGCCTGCCCGTTAGACACTAGAATTAACACAATGTGTATTCTGGTACATGGCGTGTAATCCGATGCCTACCCCTTGGACACACTGTGTGTCATCCATCCACATGCAACTCATAGACACGAGAACCTTTGTCTGCCTTGAAATTCTTTTCCTAATGTATACATGGCTTCCACCTCAGATACTATGGACAATCACTCAAAGTCTGTAACCACTATGATTTTGAATGGAACTTACACCTTCTCTAAGAAGATCTCTCAAAAATCATGTTTAATCTTCTGGTAAGAGTGATCATCTAGCTGAGAACCTCCTAGCAAATACGAATCTACCACTGAGAAAAAGGTGGTTTGAAAAAAGTGGTCCAAGAGGGACTCCCAAGCATTCGCATCGATCCTCAATGACTAAGAGTCTTCTATCTCTTGACTGCAAAAGAAGACTTGGATCATCTTGCTAGTGTTTACTCTTCTAGAGGCAATGCATCTTGCATCTTTGACCTTTATAAGAAGCTACATATCTACACCTCGACGAGAATGCTAGCTTTGCATCTCATTATGACACGTTCAGAGGAATACGGAGGGATTGACGGCTTACCGTCCCCTCACTGTTGATCTAGTCAAACTACAATAACTGGAAGGCAATGTTCAGATATCTCATTTCCTCCCTGCTTCTTTACCTTTTTAGCTATGAACTCGTTCACCAACAAACCTTGACATCTGATCCACTACAAGCCTCAATGATGTATACACATTCCTTTCATGAGTTGTGTCTACTGTAAGTATTGGACCTACTGCTCTTTCTGTGTATGGCTGCAAGTGCATATGTAGTCCCGGACGTGGCAATCCCAATGTTACTGCTACTATGGGTTGCTCCTGAAACCGGATGTGGCGCCTCCAACACTTATTGCTATTGCAAGGCATACGCTCCAACCTTTTGAAGACAAATGTTGAAAGATCCATTTCACGACAAAACCAGGCTTCCAAGACATCTACGAGCATAGACAATGACAATGATGCCACCTACTACATCTCCCACAACGATAACTCTTAGCTCCACCGATTTAGAGAGATTGATGAGATTGACATTAGGAATCCTGCTCAAGCATTCTCACAACTTAAGCAAAAGTAAGTGCTTCCAAGTCTCCTTCACCTCCGCTAGATTATTGACTCAAAGATCAACTGCTAACATGATTGGTAACAAATATGTGTTTAGCAAACTCACTTATACATTGTCTTATCTTCCAGTGGGATTGGCTAATGGACCCACTTCTGCAGTCACTGCTGGTCTGGGAGATGTTAAATCTCATCCCACATCTATTTAATTTCCTTTGAACTTAATTTCTATCAGCAAGATGACTATGCACTTGAACTGCAGTTTAACCCTTTATCTTTATTCTGTTGAAATGTAGGAACTAAAGACAGGGAAGATTGGTGGGGAATAAGATGGTGATGATTGATTGTATTATCTACAATCATCAGGGCATCCTGTGGTGCCTCCATGCTTGATACCCTTCATGTGCTGCGTGTTTTCCACGGGCTACCTAATAAGTGGCTTTTGGATTTTGCCAAGCTGTCCCTGCTTCCTGATAAACACCTCTCTCCTTCATCTTCACTGTGTTGCTACTTTTTTTTTCCTCTAGTTCTTTAATCTGATAAGTCCAAGTTTCAGTCTGCAGACAGAAGCAGCATCTGGCATCTGCCTTCTTTCTTTTTGTCATTCATATCATTGCCTTCTTGGTGTGTCGTTTTTTGTTGTCCTTTCTTTAATGAGACCCAACTCATCATTAATTCATTGCCTTAAAATCTTCAAGTGAACTACAATCATATTATGTCCAGGCCCAGACTTCTGCTACAGTACCTCATGAATCAAACTTTTCTATAATTTTTATGTTAAGCCTGCCACGTCCAAGGCAGATTCTGAATTTGTTTGCTTTAGAAAATCACCTTATCATATGTCCTCCACCGTAGTTGCTTTCTACTGCCATTGTATCCCTGCACTCTTATTAAAGAACTGGCATGAGCGAATAATCACATAACAATAGACAACACTGAATCCACCTTCTAGTTTCTACTATACTGCTGCTAGCTTTTCTCGGCCCCTCTGTTGCAGTTGGTTTCATTTTGTATTGGTTATTCAACCCAACACATGTTATTTTGATTCCAGCAAGTTTGTCTCCTTTTGCAAAAAGACCAATCTTTGACCCCACATCTATCTGTTATATGTAATTTGGTCTTGTTGTGACTCTACATCTTGCTGTCTGCTACAAAGTGTCCACCTTAACCACTCATGAATCTATCTGTGGTTTCAGTGAGGGGGACATATAGATGAAAGATAGAGAGGAAGAGGTGAAGTGCGGGGCAAGGAAGGAAGATGAAACTTTTCTTGATATCTAAGTCTTATACACATAGTACTCTTTTCTGGAACATTTATGTGGAAAATAAGATGGAGCCTATAAATATAGTTTGTTATTGAGAGATGACAAGCTCCCCTCCTATATATAGGAGAGGTGGCAAGTACAAGGAAGCATAACATAACCCTAATGGGCCAAGACACTCCCCCTCAAGCTAGAGCATGGGTGAAATACATGTCCAGCTTGCCAATACATGAAAAAGGTAAAATGGTCATACAAAAATTGATCTCCCCTTGACAAAAATAATCTCCCTCTGAATCTTGTAAGTAATAATTGAAGCACTCTAACACTCCTCCTGAAGAAGATAGCACGTAGCAGAAAATAAGTCTTCTCCCCTTGATGCTGATAACATCTATGCAAAAGTAGTAATTGCAGAGAGCACTCCCCTTGAATTTGATAACCGTCAGACAATGAAAGTAATCACAAATAATTTTTTGAGATCTCCAGACTCGTTGAAGCAACCACAACTAAGTTTCTGAATCTTTGAAGAGAAACCAGAACAGTGTAGATGGTGGAGATAATATGTAGAAGTTATTTGTTGTCGAAGTATTTCTGCACAAGAAGCACTAATACCGGATAATGCACGATAGTTGGGATAAGAGCACTGCTACAGAAATATTACACCATAGCAGGTGGATGCGTATTCGAGAAACACTACTATAGGAATATGCTCTATAGTAGGTGTCAACAACACGAGTGGATATGCAGAAATTATGCAACATAGTCGAATGACATGACTTCTTCATTTTCTCTCCTCCATCTCATCTCATTCCTTACTCATCTTTGTCTATGCTCTCCCTCACGCCAGCCACGAAAATAATGATGAGAGTGGTTGGGGTGGAGAGTCATAAATATTTGTAGAGGATTGACGACACAAATAAAACACTACTAGTATATAGGCACGGTAGGAAGAACAAAGCAATACCGGAATAAGCGCAGTATAACAGAACAAAAATATTACTTGAATGAAAACTCAGTAGAAAGAGGAGTAGCACTACCGGAACATAACTCGGTAGGAAAAGAAAAGCACTACCGGAATAAGAACGATTGGAAGAAAGATTAAGGCATTGTCCCTTTTTTTTTTTTTGGTGCTTTACAAACTAGCATGTGATTTTTTTATTTTGTCAAATAAATAAAAATATATTTTCAAAGACTAGTTAATGTCTTTGTCGGTCAAAGACTGGTCAAAGTCCTAGTTGTCTTCTCTCCTTTGGCAGGCATAATGTTAGGGAGTATGCTTTCATTACGTTGGTCAAAGACTAATAAAAACCATTAAATAAAATTGGACGAATGCCTTTAATGTGAACTTTATGTTCGACAAGATTAGATTGCTGGCTTCATCTGAATAGATGATCGCCCTTTGCTCAGTTGGCAATGAGGGCTGGCGGCTGCTAATTTGCTAGATAGGTCATGACGTTGATTCAATGGCAAGGTGTCCGAGCTTGTGGCTGAGTTCACGACTCTGAGTGTTGTGTGAGCGGGACGTGCCGTAGGAGGCTCTTGGAGCGGGTTAGCATGGTATATATGGCACAAACATGGAAATATTATAATCCAAAGAAGAAGACAACCGTTGGAGCACGTCTTTACCCATGTCAATGACACAACTAAAGAGATCACAATCAACTGTGCCATGAGAGAAATCCATGGAGAACTTGTAAATTTCGGTAGCTATGACGCTAAGACCAATAAGAAAGGATAGAATTTTATCCTTTTATACTTATGAGGAAAAAAGGTGACACTTTTGTTCTGGATTTTGTTGATTTGCCGAGGCTATTGTGATGTAATCTGACTGGAAATGGTGGAGCATGTCAACTACATGACAGTTGTAGGAGGATGATCAGGGAAAGATGATTTTGGTCTTGAATATTATATATCTTGAGAAAGACTTGAGGAAGGAACAACTAGATGTGACTCGGGGGGGGGGGAGCATTTTACAGTGGTGATGGCCAGAATGGAGAGTTCCAACATAAGGAAGAAAAAGATTAGAGTTTCATGAAAGAAGTAGGAGACGACCATAGAGGCTGGGATGATGCCTGGCGGGTAGCTAAGCCAAGAATGACTGCGGCCACCCGCAGGCGGAAATTCACTCTTTTTCTCCCTAGGTTAGGATCGAAGCTCTGATACCATGTGGAAAATAAGATGCAGGCTATAAAGATATTTTCTTATTGAGAGATGACAAGCTTCCCTCCTATATATAAGAGAGGTGGCAAGTACAAGGAAGCATAACATAACCCTAATGGGCCAAGACACTCCCCCTCAAGCTAGAGCATGGGTGAAATACATGTCCAGCATGGGTGAAATAATATTTTCGTTACAATTTGAAGATTTAATAGGGATAACACGGTCTTTAAAAAAAGGCATGGGCAGCTAACATTTTTCAATTTCAGCTCAAGGGTTATATATACCATACATGTAAAGGTGGCTTAAATAATACAATTTACTACAATACCATATTACATATATGTATCACGATTTTCACTAACACTTCCGTCCTCATACATATATTATACAACTTTACATGCAGTAATATGTATATTTATGGTTAATCCCTTCATGTCCCTAATGCATTTCTAATCATTTATAATTAACCTTCGCACCAAAAATAGAAAGAGAATTATTTTAAACACTGTAAGAGGCAGAGAATCAAGAAATATTGAAACATAATGTCGTAATGGCATAACTTCTCTTCTGTAGTATATGCGTAGGTGTACATGCATATATGGTTACTCGCCCAAATACATTCATTTCATGGTATAAAATCATAACAAACTACATTTCTACCAATATACAATAATGGCAAAGATAATAAGATGATGATTCTGGACAATGTAAGAGATATAATCTACATGAGCTACAAAACTTCAAAAGTAATTGTTAGAAAGTATTATAGGCCAATTTAGTTAATAGGTTAATTAGTTAATGGGCTTAAGTGTCTCGACCCATATAGACGTTCTTGAGCCCCAAGTCTGTAATGTTTTCCCCTTTCTCCTATATATAGGACAAGAGTGTGCCATCTAATATAACATAACACAATGTGAGTTTTCCTCACACTTTTCAACATAGTATCTATGCACTTACACTAACCTTCGAGAGAAGAGAGAGAACCTCTACCTGCGGGCAGTCGCCGTCTCTTCATGGTTTAGGTCGGTCGACTGCCCACCAGGCATCCTCCCAACCTTAATGGTCGCTTCTCTTCTTCAGTCACATAGATCTTCATCTATTCGCCAGTGCAATCATTCCGTACCATCTGCGCTTCTCAGAGTCTTTGGACGATGTGAATTTTCGTCCAAATTTGTTCGTTGGCTCTTCCTAAAGGTGTCTTCCCGATCATTTGTAGGCAGTGTGCATCTTAGCCATCATTAACCATTATTTTCCAATCTCCCAACTTCTAATGAATCCCACATTCTACCTCCAACCTATCAAGGGTTGGGCATCATCCCCAACATCTTGTATGCCGCCCCAGTAGCAAAGAAAGACATAGCAATAGGGAGTCGTTGTCATCCCCCGACCCTCGTTCCCTGGATGGTGCTTATTCCTGTCTAGATCGGGCCGTGGTCTAGCAATTGTTCCCTGTGGCTATTGTCATCCTCAAAGCCTCCACTAATTCCCCGGATGATCTTCCTTGGACGACACTGATTCCTGTCTAGATTGGTCCTTGGTCTAGCAAAGGGTTTTTGTTGCCTCAGATTCACATGATCTTTTGTTACAAGTAAAGGTGCTATATCCTGTCACCTTTCGGCGCGTCTCCCTAGGGTTGTGTTCTCCTGGACGACGTCAATTCCCATCCAAATCGTGCATTAAATATCGTCGACATGGCGTGTTGCCAACCAACAAGGCAGGTCACAGTCTGAAAATCGTTATGACGGGGTAGGATTTCTCTCAGATCGCAAGTTACTCGACGTGTCAGATCTCAACATGGCGTGTTGATGATGGAAGCCTGTTTCACACCTACATGGCGTGTCAGATTTCCAACGCGACATGTTAGCGGAAATTTGTTCACACCTATGAAATCCTACACGACATGTCAAAATCTCCACACGGCGTGTTGCTGGGAGAATGCCATTTTTGACCAACAAAGTTACAGTCGTGTGAAGACTTCATACGACGTGCCAAAAGGAGTCTTATCTACTTTCAGTTCAAGTTATGACGTCCTCCAAAGATCTTTCTCTCCTCCAATGCCTAATGATAATCAAATCCTAACTTTTTGACCTAGTATATTTTTTTGTAGGGGCTACGAATCTCCTTTTTAGGGCAAGAAAAGATCCATTTACTTTTTTATCTGGATCTTATAATTAGGTTGTTTTGCATATTGATTCCTGTTATCAATTTCTCTTCTCTACATACGACACCTTTCCCATCCTCCACCCATCATGTCTGCGTCTCTTTGCATGTGTGGGGGATCATATGTCTCTTTTCTACCTACTCATTGTCTTCGTATTTGGTGCGCGGGTTATACACGAGAGAGAATATGAGGAGAGTATGAGAGAGACCATATGAGGAGAGAGATGAGAGCAATATATTTCAGGCTATCTCCATAGAGCTTCATATTCTTCAGCACATCTGTTCTTTCGGTGTCTTTGTGGCGCGTCATTCCCATTAAGCATTGCTTTACATGTGAATTGGCTATCTGCACTAATTCTAGTTGGACACCGCTTTCAAACGGCGTTGAAGGATCTCAACTACAGGATTGACACTAATCTTTTCGTGTTTGTACATTATGTACGTCATGATAAGAGATTATGTGCTAATTCCAGGCTTCCAACCTCTTGCTCCCTCTGTTAATGACGTTTCAGTTGATCATTCTCGCTGCATTCCCATGAGGCAAATGGTTGCTTCTTCACATCAGAAACTCGTCAATTTCTAGCATGTGCTTTCTTTATCTACAAAGATTTATCTTCAACAAGCTACTTTTGGTACGTCTTCTCCGAGTCGCATCTATTGACATGACTCTTCTGTTGATCTTCTTGGGTTTCTCTTTGTAGGTGTCATCACTCCTATCAAGCCCCCAAGTTTCATGTGCTAGATTTATGGAACTAGTATGGTAGCCATTAACACCTCATCCAGCTTGTGTTCATGCCACGTTATGCATGTATGTGGTCTTCTGCGCTAATTCCAGTTGGCTACACTTCTCATACGATTTGAAGATACCTCTATTGCTACATCAAAATTGTGCCTCCATGTCCGTGCCGCGTTATGTACGTGGGATGTACTGACTGTGCACTTTTACCACGTACACATTCCTCTCCAGTGAAGATGGCATGTCGGGGTACTTATGATTGTCTGCTCTAGTTTGATTGTGGCTAGATTTCTCTATCGCTTTTGGATTCCATGTTCTTCATTCCAGATATACTTCAAAAGACCTTTTCTGAAGCTGGAGTCTTTCCAGCCTACAAAACACAACTCAAAAGAGGAGTCATCATATCTTTTTAGTTTGGAAGTATTGTTTAAGGGGGAGTGACAAATTTTTGGATGGGGAGTGACATTTATCTTCTAATCGAGTCCTGTAAGTCCAACTAGGGCATGAGTTTCATCCATGCTCCAACTAGAGGGGGAGTGTTAGAAAGTACTATAGGCCTATTTAGTTAATAGGTTAATTAGTTAATTGGCTTAAGTGTCTCAACCCATATAGCCTTGAGTCCCAAGTGTGTAATGTTTCCGCCTTTCTCCTATATATAGGACAACGGTGTGCCATCTAATATAACACAACATGAGTGAGTTTCCCTCACACTTTTCAACAGTAATGATTAGTCATAACATATATCCTAAAATAGAAACTGAATAACAGATTATAGCAGAAAACATGAAATTTTAAAAAAAATGTGCACTAAGGGTATTTAATCCCACAAAATGATGAAATTTCACATGCAACATAGAGAACAATACTGAATTTTGAACATAGGTAATGAAAAGAAATTTAAACCAACTAATATGCCCTAAGACCCTCAACAAAAGGACAAGATGGCAAGTAGGATGGAGTATAGGGAAAGGCGCAGTCCCTGGGGCGTCTTGCCTAGCGTTTATCTTAACAAGTATGATATACATATATTTATATAAGAGTATTTGCATTTCTATAGTAAAGAAAAGGGGTCGTATGATAGACATTGATCTTTTAGGTTGTAACTAAGCCCCGATAAGGATTGCGCCACCATACAAACATGGTATATAGGATCAATATTAGGCTCAAACTGAGAAGTGTTGCACCCCCTTGAAATGAGTGCATGTAAATCACACTGTAGGATGCAAAATCAAATGCAAGCCTAAATACTCCTTAATTTGAATACTAGGGTACTAGAAAAGGACACCATATTGATAGTCGAGTCATGAAAAAATAGCAAAAGCTCAACATGCATATAAGTCAAGGTACGCGCCCTAGAGGCACACGCCTTAACAAGCATGCTTCTCATACTATGGATGTGCTTAACCCTATAAAGACATTGGATGTCGGATTCTTCTAGGAAGAGGAATGATGGAGAACTCATTTCAGTTCCTACATAGGTAGGTTTGTATTCTCATTTTAGGCAAATGTGATTTTTTTGAGTAGCAATTTTTTTTTCAAAATTGATATATTTGTATACTCCCAAAGTGTAGAGATTTATCATGGTCGTGGATCTTTTTACTTAACATGTGGATCTATTTTTGAAAAAAACAACACGTTACTTGCTTAGCATTATACTAGATCAACTTTGTATTTATATCATAAATTCTATACTTTTATATGCTTACTCGCCCTTCTTCATCTTTTTTGTCCTTTTTTCGTTTCTCTTATCCTTTTTGACTGCCACAACACTGTTGCTCTACACCAATTAGCCACCCTTGTACAACCATCATTGTTTTAGGTCACATGTCGCTGACTCTTTTCTTTCCTTGCTCACCTCCACCTTCTTTCTATTGTAAACACGATGGAGAGGGAGAGGTAAGAGGAGTTCAAGTGTGGCCTTGTGGTGGTGCAAATGATATAGTGGGTGGTGAGAAGAAAAGATAAAGGGAAAGACGATATAGAGTAACTACTGAAAATTGTCCTTGTAGTATAAGAAATATATAATAGAGGTGCCTGACATGTTCCTTGTGACTACAACTACAAAATGGGTGGCTACGATGGGAATTGGACTTAAAAGTTTTGGCTCGTCTGTACCAATATTGTTGGATGCTTCTTTGAATGATTCAATTTGGTTTTAAAAATATAGCCTTTAAGATTTTGTCATTTGAGATCACAGTCAAGGTCCTCATCAAGATACATGAATAGACATGTAGGCTCAAACAACAATGAGTAATTTTAATAGTAATGAGAAGGATTACCACACTTAACGATAATAACACTTTGAGGAGGAATTAGGGTTGACTTCTAGATACCAAAATACCAAATGGATTGGATTTAAGAATCATGTGCCAAGGTTCATCTACTTTATGGCCTCCCTTGTGGTAGAGAAGAAGGGAAAAATCGATGGTAACATGTAACTTGTTGGTTCTTTAAACTAAGAAACAAGAAGATCCCTTTCTCTTCTTTGTACTCTAGTTCTTCATTTCATCTACCCAATTATGTGAATTAGACAAAATCCTCGAGTTTGTTGCAAGGCAACTTGTTACCTTTAATGATATATTTATGTCATGCCTACCAAAGCCCTATGCTCTAGTAGAGTTTCTAGAATGACGACTAGTCCCAAAAACCACCATAGACCTCAGTTGCGTGTTTTGTCCTCACTCCCACATAAGCCGGGTACAACTTCTCGACATGTCTTCCATCCTAGTATTACTATGAAAGCAGCTTAACTATAGTTTATTGATGGCTACCTGAATAGAATATGTACCTTGGTGATATAGACAGTCTATGATAATTTTATTTGAGGCATCAAATCCTACGATGTTACGATCTCCCCCACTTAGACGCTTGACGTACTTGTCAAGGCTCAGCTATATGGCATCCTAATCTCTTCCCCATTTCAGTGCATACCTATAATGGCCCATGCACATCCAACACCCAATCACAACCACCACCTCAAGGGTGGCTCCATCTGGCATCAACAGATAGCCCTTCCATCATGCTTGAACCGTAAGGCTCAAGATTGTGATGTCCATGTGGGTCCTACTTAGGGGAGGAGAGTTGGCTCTAATACCATTTGTATTACATGGCCCACAACCCAAGGCTCTACTAGTGTTTCTAGAATGATGACTAGCCCTAAAGACCACCACTAGCCTCGGCTGATACTAATCTGAGTTAAGCAGGCTTAATTACAGAGTATTTATTGATGGGCTACCTGAAAAGGAAGTGCACCTTGATGATATGGGTAGTCCAACCATTTCTTTTAAGATCATTCTATCTGATGCCTCAAATCTTGGAATGTTACAGTCTGGTAGTATGATCACCCATTCACCTTGATGAATGTAAAGAAGAGGAATCTAATGCATTATTTTGTGAACAATATTTCAATTGTATAAGAATCCTCATAAGCTACAATCCTGAGAAGTGGAGCAAGATGTAAGTTACATTTAATCTAAAGATAGTTTTGATCGAATAAAATTCATCGGGGGTATGTTATTAATAAGATTCATGGTCTTTATGCTGGTGGTCTATTAAGGTTGTCTAGGGGAATAAGATATCTAATCTCTTATTTGTATGGGGGCTTCTATGATTACACTAGTTAATATATCCATCCAATCTTTTACAGAATTAAACATGTTCCCTATTTCCATGCTGCAGTTTTTGCTCCTTACCCTTATTATTTAAAAACAAAGTTGATTTTGATATAAACATTGATTGTTGTGGGTTTTCTTATTGCAATGAAATAATGAATCAACGTTGGATCCTTCCGAGTTGGATCAACAATTTTCAAACAGTGTGTTGTATCCATAGTTTAAAATGTCAATTTTGACGTTGTTTCCGATGGTCCAGAAACAAAAAATTACAGAAACTTTGGTCAAAATTTCAATGAATTCAGCTCCTGTTGACCCAAGGTTTCGACACAAATTTTGACAATTTTGACGGCCTAACAAAGGAAGTCCTGAAATTTTACCTGGTTTGATCTACATACATAAATACACCTAATTATGCAATAATACTATATGTTGGTATAGGGTGGGGTGGCTCCTACAAGTGAGTGAAAAGATACACAATTGTTTCGATCAGGATTTTGATTATGCAATGTACACAAATATATATATATATATATATATATATATATATATATATATATATATATAATATTCTTATGCAATAGCATGTTATATCTTATATCTTGCATTCAATTAAGTAAATACATAACAATTCTCATTTTTTAGATTTAAAAGCATCATTTGTTTGTGGAATTACGTAGTAGAAATTTCGGCGTTTGGGAGGTGGGTTTCGATTTCTGGTAGCCACTGAAACTGAAATTGCGACCCAAATTTCACAATTTCAGTCAAAATTTTAATCCATGGTTGTATTTAGTGTTGTAGTTTTGATGATGTATGAATATATCCATATTAATCTGACAAGATTTGATTGTTCAAAAGAAAACGGAAAATGTTCAAAAGGTTCATGGTATATTTCTATGGAAAAGTTGAAAAGGCAGGTGACCAACTTAAAAACTATATATGTAGTGTAGACATAAAGTGAAATTTTAGGGCCCCAGAAAAGCTGTTCTGCAAGTGTTCTAGACCTGGTAAAATATAATGACCCTGCCATGGTGCTGGGAAATTTTAGACAATAAATTCCTTAGATCTCAAGTATAAACTGCAGGAGTGGGTTGATTAATGAAAACCTTGTCCTACTTCCCCTTCATATCCATATTTCTTTCCACTTTTCCCTGTCTCCTGCTCCATCCTTTCAACTCATGGGTGTCGTATTCCTACTTAGCTTGGTTTTACTTCCAAACCATTCTTTCCTGTCATCATCTAGCACCTGTTAAGCATGCATAACCAGGATCCGGAATTCAAAATGCAATTGGGAAAACTTTTGGCATGGTGAACAGAAGACCCAAATAAATGACCAGAAGAGTTTCTTTTATATATTACCATCAAAATAAGTTTTAGTCATTTAATATTATGTTGAGTATGTTTATTCTAGTCCGGCTGGCATTGTGTGGAAAAAAAATTAGACATTTGATTGAAAGATATAGAATTAATTAACAAAAATCTCCACAGGACATTAGGCTAATTAACTTTTGAAATTTCAAAGATCTGTCACTTTGGGTGCCTTTCTTTGTTAGTCCCCTGTAAGATCTTTGGTGGGAAAATATTATTGCATTGAAATAAAAAAGAATTGAGAAAATAGCAATAAACACAATCAGAAAACAAGGGAATAGCTTAGTTCAGTTACATATATGTGGCCTGCGTCCACAAGAGGCGAGAAGAAGAATTTACTATGACTAGGAGAGTACAAATGGAGATTGAATTGGAGAGATAGCCCAGAAAACCCAAAAGAAGATACACCCATGGAGATCGTCCGCAAGAACATCATTCACCTAAAAAATTGTAAATAAACTCTATCATATGGATTGATCATGTAACCTTGGTGATTTCAAAGGGTTTGTATGCATAAAGACGTATATCTGTAGAGGAATCCCTAGCCCTGTCCATTACTTTGACTAAGATTCATTCAGTGCGAATAAATGTAATCAGATAGTCTAGAAGTGTTCCTGGAACATCTACTCTCTCATCTGTGCCCTGTTTGGGATTATAGGGCTAAATTAGAGATTCAACTATTATTAACCATTAATCTTCTGTATTTGTATGCTAGACAACTAGTAGAAGTTCGGAAATGATCTCTTATAATACATCTAGTTTATTCAAACTTTTTACTTACCTTGTACACTTTAAGCCCACATGCTTGGATATACAATTGTTGATGCGATTTTGCAAATTTGTCCAGTGGATGCCAATTGGGGAGTTTGCTGCACAATCGTTTACTCAGAAACATGAGATGCTGCAATATATTGTCAAGATTGGTATGGCTAAGGCGGAGAACAATTACTCTGGATTCACACCAGTTAACACAGGATCCCCCTTTTCTAGTGAAGGGAGTTATTTCTACCTAAATAATAGTGATCTTGGCAAGGCGTAACACTACTTGCCAGAACTGCTAGTTTATTTCAGACTTAGTGGATTCTAGCTTATTCCTCGTTGAATGTCTTATAATAACAGCTAATGACTGTTGGTCTCAGATGTTAAGACCTCTTCTATCAGCGGAGGGATAAAACTGGGATCCGGAACAAAAATAAATTCACAGGGACACTCTAGTGAAAATGACACTTTTATCTATAACATGATCTCTAGAACATGTATTAATGGTTTTGTTTCAGTTTCAAATTGATCGGACACGATCTCTAGTTTCTTGATATCAGCTTGCTTTATGGTTCGTGGAGGCTTCAAGCTAACGTTACACTAAATACTAGAAATGTTAATTGACAAAATTTCTTATGCATTTTTGGACCCATCACCTTTGTGGAAGATGGGATATGTTTGGGAAGATCCCCTTACATGTAGGTTTTCTCTTATCGCTTAATAGAAAAGTGGCACCCACCCTTAAATATAAATAGGAGAAGGGAGGAAGCATACATACATAGACCAAAATGTAATGGGCCAAGGACAGACTTGGGCCCATGTTACAAACAGACTAAATGACTTAAGTAAATAGACAAAACATTTAAGTAAATAGACACTCTAATAACCTTATTAGGAAGTAAACTAATCTATTCACACTTAGTGAATAGTTGCAACAGCTAGATATGACACTAAACTATGTTACTGAAATCTCCAACTGTTCTTATGTGCCTCAGTACACTCGTATGGCTCTTTTCATTTGTTATAGGCTCTAAAAGATGCTTTTTCTTTACTTTTTGTTTGGCGTGAATTTTTCTCCTGATTTCTGGCTCTAGTTGGTCGCAAACCTAAATAAAGAAGGGTTGTAGTCAACCACAATTACTCTATGTAAAGATAAGTAGGGTTGTAAATGGGCAGGGTATTACTCGTTTACCCACTACTCATACCCTGTAGGATAGGGTAAGGGTAAGCATATTTTTTAATCCACCACCCGTTTCTCCTTTACCCACTTTACTCGCATTTAAAGAGGGTATGGTAAGGAGGAAGTTTTACCCTACCCGCTTTACCCATTTACCCATTAGTATAAGTTTGAATTTATAATTTCAGATTCTAATATATGTATAATGCTTACCAAAACCACCAACAAGCAACGCCACTACTTTCTCAACTTATACTATAATGATCAAGGTTTTAAAAAGTGCAAAGCGGGAAGCGTGCGGACGGGACCTTGTAGTCGATTAATCGCCAGGCGGGCGATTAAGCGGGCGCTTTTTAGAAAAGCGGATTTCCAATTCCTATAAACTTTTATGCAAAATTACATACATATGTATATAAATACTATATTTTTGAAATTGGTATACATATCTAAACATTGTGCAAGACAATACAAAACACCCAAATAGTTTAGAATACAACTATACAACAACGATTGTATCTAGATAATATAGTAAACAATATACTTGTCATAGATAAAGCAGCCTACACATAAAATAATAAGTGTATATACAAGATGAAACAACAATTTTGTATCATGTTTACAAAGCTAAACAGTAAATAATAGACCTATCATAGCTAGCTAACAAACATATTATTACATTTGCACATCATCAAATAGTCATACATTACAGCAGTACATTTAATCAAAGTATGCATTCTAAATTAGATAATAGTTACCTACAATTCATTTGGATACATCACAAAAGTACCATATCATTACAACTTACAAAAGTATGCATTCTAAATTAGAACTAAGTATATCATAGAACATTTAATGCATGCTAATTTAATATATTATAGTCAATACTAAACATGGCATATAATGTACTTAATGTTATATGCTTACAGCAGTTTTTCTGAAAAAAGCGGGCAAAAAGCGGGAAAAAAGCGGGGAAAAAGCGGGAAAAAGCGGGTTAAGCGGGCAAAAAGTGGCCGCTTTTCTCAAATTTATTTAAGCGCCGCTTATAGCACAATTTAATCGTCAGCCACCTTGTGCCGCTTAAGCGGCCGCCTAGGGCGCTTTTTAAAACACTGATAATGATTTCCAAAAATTTAATAGGCAATGGGTATCATGATACTACCTTTTATAGTCATATATTTGAAATAAAATTGGATTCATCAATAAGAAATAATATATTAAAAATCATGGGCTTTGTCTTTAGAAATAATATCAAGTTAAGTATCACTATTTTTATTGTTTATCACTAAAACATAATTATCACTATAAAAAATTAGCATTAAGAGTGTATTGTGTTTGATATATATATATATATATATATATATATATATATATATATATATCTGTGTGTGTGTGTTGTAAAAAAATCTTATACTATTTTTATGTTGTTTTACCCATTTTATCATTACTTTACCCATTTACCCTATGGGGAAAAGGGTGCATGCTAGTATGAGTGCTAGTTCAGAAAAAGCCAACTATCGTACCATGCAATATTTTGGTGCGACAAAATATTTTGGATGGAGGTGATGAGATATGGTCATCTCAAGTAGATAAGTTTATTTACACAAGCTTTCAATAATAACTACTATTAGCCGTTCATATTATGATAGAAAGAAAAGTTATTGTAACTTTCTTTCAAAAGAATATGCAGACATGTAAAAGATGTAGAGATATTGGTGATATATAAGTCTTTGCAATATATAGTGGTATTGAAATTTATGTAAACATGATTTTCAGTGAAGACTACAATGTGGATGTGAATGACATTCATGCTCATTGTTAGGTGAGATATGTTTTTGTCATTAGTGGTTATGACTCATCCAAATGGGCTTAAGTGAACAAACTAAGAAGTTTATTTAGTAACATGATTAAGTTGATGCAAAGAATACCAATCAAAGAAAGAATCATTTTGGGGGATCGTTTGGAAGTCATGTTTGAATTATTGATCATACTATTGAGAAGGGGCATGGTAGATTTGTATAAGCTGGTATCAATGAACAATGCAAGCTATTTTAGATTGATAGTACTTATGGCATTGACAAACACCTAGCTTTGAGAAAATGAAATTGACTTTTTCTACTTTTAGGTTGAAGTTAATCACAACTAAATTGTATACTATCTTATGTGACGAGTACATTACGAGTATGCCAAGTTCCCCCTAGAAATTCTTACCATTCAACATAAACCAGTGTCTTAGGGCATAAATGACAAAAGTTGGATAGAGAGCTATAAAATGCTTTAAATAGAAGAATGAAGTGATGAAATTTATATTTGGTGATAATTATATAAATTCTATAGTTTAAATCCAAAAAAGATAGGTTACCCCAAAAACAAAAGCAAAAAAATCATGGTAAAATTAAAAGGTAACAATCCATATATGAAAAATACGATATGCTATCAATTTAATATGGAGAGAGGTGGGAGATTACTAGAATGTTAAGATAATGCAACATTCAAAAGATGCAAGATAGCTAAGAGGATAGCTAATAAAGAAATATATTTTACTAATTCTATAATGCTCTTTTTTTTTCTGAAGAAACAAAAACATGAAAATTGTGGTATGGGGCCACAAAAGAAGATACCATATAAATTTACTTGTAAAAGAAGACAATAGAAAGTTTTTCCTGCCAAGTGAAATTAATCAATATTGCAGTTGGCGGAGGATGGTGATATACGGATAGATGAAACAAAAACTTCCACTAGCATTTTATGGGCCTTCCTTAAGTGTATATTAAGAAGAAATGTGGCAGTTAAGGAATTATGTGAGCAATTATAGTCTTTAATAAGGATATAATAATTGAGAAAAGTTTGAGGAGTGAAAACATGATTTTAGTTCCCCTTTACAAAATATAAAAGATATATAGGACTAAAAAGCCTTTAGATGTTGCATGCAAGCCATGTACAAGCTCTACACAATTGGGAGGGTTACCGAGTGTAGGTTGGGATCTAAGTCAATGCATTGAAGACCTAATTTCATTTGACCAATAAGTCTAGAGTATGTATACTACTTTTGTAGGGTGTAATATGATTAAGTAAAAGGAATTAAAGGGAGCCTTCAAATGTCTTTTTAAACTAGAAAAGTTATTTGGTATGATTCAGAGGAAAGCGTTCCACATTTTCAAATATGGAGTTCCTTACAACTATGATCATTAAACTGATACGAATAAGGTTTATAGAGGGGGTAAAAAAGTTTGTATACCAGTTGGTGTACATCCAACATGAAATTTGAAGTTCCATTTATTAGTTTCATATGGATGAGCGAGCTCAAGAAATTTATCTATGTTTTTGTCTGCATGCTATTTGCTAATGTTATTATGCAAATTGTTAAAATTGAAGATAGTATGGAATGTAAACTTAAGCAATAATGAATTAAGTGCAATATTAAGATTTTAAGATTTGTGGATACAATCAAGTGCATGTACTAAAATTTTTGACCAATCTAAAAATTCAAATGCGGTGGGTTAATTGGGATGGATCTAGAGGTCATAAAGTTTAATACGTTTAGTTTAGAGTTGTACATTTGTTAGTCCAAACCAGTGGGTCAATATGGACTACTCACTTAGGTATATATGGTTCGGTGTTCAACACAACCCTAACAATTATTGATTTTTTATCAATGCACAATCTAGAGCTGGACAATATTAAGATTTGTCTTCTTCAATAAAATTATGTCATCATGGTAAGACGATTTCATGCTTATATGCTAATGTTATTCTTATACATGATGTGTCTAAGACCGTCTTTGATTTAATCTCCTATTTCTTTAGAGCTTAACTTGATTAATGTAAATAACATGCATCGATTGTGGGAATTCAATTCTACGTTGTTCTGATGTTAGAATTTTGTTAATCACAATAAAACCTGGGAACAAACTCTTGAACATAATGCAGGCCGAAGGCATAATTGTATTGGCATTGTAATGCAAATGTTAAATTAAACAAGTTACATTTAAAGAATGTAAATTGTTTGAATAAGTAGTCATGTGATCGAAAATTTCATCAGGGCCGTTTCAGTATGGTTTTTTACCCATTCAATATATGCTTTATCTGGCGCACACTTTATATGTGCTCTACTCTTCAGTCTAAAGATTTCTTAGGACTGTTGGTCTGGTCCAGTTTTGAACTTTTGGAATGAATCAAAAATTCATATTTTGACAGTCAGCTTTGCGCCAATCGCAAGTTCACTTACAACCCTGCTTTTTTTATTGTAGGATCATTATTTACGTAAAATGTTATGTATATATATGTGTCTCACATGATTAGATTATGTTGAACAGGGTAGCCGCCTATACTAACTTTATACGACAATCAATCTCAATCGCAATGTATCATTTGCTTCTCACTCATCTTCAAAACCTGGCCTTCGAAAAAGAGTGAGGAATGCTAAGTATACTGAAAATCTATAGGCTCCTACCAAATTTGATAGGACATGTCCTACAAAAAAAGGCGTCGGTAAAACTGCTCTCGTAACCCCCAAACACACAACATTTAGTGCACTTCAACGATTTACCGTATACGCAAATTATGCATGTATAGTAGTGCTTTCATGAGCAGTGTCACGAGTAGTGTTTTCCATTATTTAATTTTAAGAGTTTCATCATTTAGTCTTTTGTTTCCGGTATGTAACTTTTTGAGTTCCAGTATTGAATCTAATGTGTTCCAATATTACTCAAACACGTGAATTTTAGTAATAATCATACATATTTGTTCCAATATTCAATAATGTTAGTTACATCGGCTCTTGGGTGGGGTAAGTATATTTGCCTTGGCGGTCTACTTGTATGACCTGTGAAAGCAAGCTTTATGACGTCGTCCCTAACTTTGTTATCGGTGTCTAGAAGAAGTCTGACAGCTGAAGTCCGTAGAAGCAATGATAAGAAATTGGAGGTCCAAAGCTTGTAATTATTCTTTAGGATTTTTTTTCATTCCCAATGCTGCATCAATAGAGTACATAATATTCCATAATTGAAATTATATGGTTGCTCTCATATTGCTGCTAGTCTGATATCTTTCTTGTAACTTCTAGGTAGGTCCTTAATTCTTCCATCAATTGCTTTGAAAGCGATAATCTATCAACTTTGGAAGAAGCTTCACTTGGCATGCAATCCAATATCAAAACCTTCTTTTGTGAAAAATCGATAACAATCACCTAGAAATGATCCCCACTTCCTACCGAGAAGAAATATTGCATAATAATACGATAACTTAACAAATACTAAAAAATAACAGGAACATCGGAGAAATAGAACTAAGTTGTGTATGAGGAGAAAACGAACAAGGAGGATGAGTAAAGGAACAAGGAGGATGAGTAAAGAAACAAGGAGAGAAAGTAAAGGAACAAGGAGTGGGAGTAAAAGGAGCAGGAGAAAAGGAACAAGGAGGACACGTAAAGGAACAAGGAGGGGGAGTAAAAGAACAAGGAGCGAGAGAAAAGGAAGGAGGGGGTGAAAAGGAACAATGACGACGAGAACAATACCAAGTTGAGGGGTGTAAAGGAATAAACACCACAATATAACATATGTGCTATACAAAATAATAGGCACATAAGAGAAATAGAAGTAAGTTTTGTATGAGAAGAAAAGGAACAAGGAGGACGAGTAAATGAACATAGAGGATGAGTAAAGAAACAAAAAATCGGGAGTTAAGGAGCAAGGAGTAGGAGAAAAAGGAGGAGGAGAAAAGGAACATGAGGGGAGTAAAGGAACAAATACCAACAAATAACATATATGCTATACTAGAGAGATCAATTACTCAAGTAATCACATTTAGAACGATCCATGTTTTCCTTCTTAAAATATAATATAGGGAGACATCCTCCTTTTGCTTTAATTCTTCTTGGTGCTTACAGTCTTCAAGTCTTCTTGACAATTTTTTTGTAAAAAGAAAAAGACGATACATATTCTTAGAACACCGATGCATATTTGTTTGTAAAGTGAAACAAGCAATAACTTACACTTATGCTAAGTGGGAGGCAAACATGCTTGACTCCCTTTAACCTTATCTTCACTTATTATTTGTTAATTGTGTGTTCATATGTTTCAATTATATTATCTACCAACCATTCTCTTAGTCTAAGAGTATACAGATCCTTGCCATATAGTTTGATGATTCCGTCCTAACATAGGACTAGAGTACAATCTAACTTCACGTTTAATAAAAAAAATTGGATACGATCTTCTCAACCTCTTTGGATGTGGGGGTTGTATAATTCATAGGGGGAATGAATCTTTACTTGTTGAGGATGATGTCCTTGGTTTCTTTGGCACCTTGATAATTATATCATTAATACCACTAGTCATCTTTTTCTTAATGGACTGGTCCTTCGTTGTTGCTTCTTTGACCCTCGCACTTAGGCAGACAACCAACTTCCCTAAATTCTACATTTTTATCTTCTTCATGAACATGAAAAATGACACAAGATTTTTGAAATAACATAATAAAATCCTGGTAATTATGACACATCATGACTTACTAATTTGTCTATCTTGACCGTTGAAGTTCTTGGACAAATGATATGCGGATAATCATATCATCTTCTTCATTGTGCTCTTCCACAACAACCTTCTTCCTATTCTCCTCATCCTCCTTCTTCTTCTCTGAAGCACCCTTCTTCCTAGTCTCGTCCTCCTCCTTCTCTGTAACACCCGTCTTCCTATTCTCCTCCTCTTCCTTCTCTACATCACCCTTCTTCCTCTTCTCTACCTCATTTTTTCTCTTCTCCTCCACAACAACATTGTTCCTCTTCTCCTCCTCCTCCTCCTCCTCCTTTGCAAAAGTGATTTTATTGTCTTCCTCCTTTTTTTCTTCCCCATATCTGCATAAGTCATGTTAATATCATCCTCTTTGTTTTTTCTCTTCTCCTCATCTTGGATCCCTTCATTCCCCTCATTGACCCTCTTCTTATCCACATAAATGATTTTACTGTCCTCCTTTGTCCTCTTAGCCTCATTAGCAGCATTGTTTCTCTTGCCCTTTTTTGTAGAAGCCTTGTCCTATTCTAATCCTTCATAGAAGTCATGCTACTGTTCTCCTCCTCCTTCCTTTACTCCTCTGTAGAAGCCTTGATCCTCCTCTTCTCCTACACAAAAACCATGGTATTGTCCCTCCTACACAAAAGCCATGGCCCCTCCTCCTTATTCCTCTTCTCCTCCTCATGGATCATTTTCTCCCCTTCTTTGATCCTCTCCTCCTTCGCAGATGCCATGCTATAATCCTTTTCCTCCTTCATCTTCCCTCCTCTTGGACCCCTTTATCCCCTTCCTTGATCCTCTCCTCCTTGTCCTCCTCCTCCCAAATCCCTTTCTCATTATCCTTCTTCCTCTTCTCCTTCTCTACAGTAGCAATGTTATTGACCTCCTTCTCGCTTTTCCTCTTCTCCTCCTCCTAGATCCATTTCTCCACTTCATTTACCCTCTCCTCCTCTACATATGCAATGCTACTATCCTCCTCCTTCTCCTCCTCTTGGATCCCTTTCTCCTCCTCCTAGATCATCTCCTCCTCCTCTGGGATCCCTTTCTCCACCTCAATCCTCTCCTCCTCCTCATGGATCCCTTTCTCCCCCTCGATCATCTCCTCTTCCTAGATCCCTTTCTTCTCCTTCTTCCTCTTATCCTCCTTTGTAGATGCAATGTCACTATCCTCCTCATCCTCCTTCCTCTTCTCCTCATATTAGATCCCTTCCCCCCTCCTTGATCCTCTCCTCCTTTTAGAATCTCTTCTGCTCCTCCTAGATCCCTTTCTCCCCCCTCCTTGATCCTCTCCTCCTCCACAATAACAATGTTATTGTCCTCCTCATTTTCCATCTTCTCTGCCTTCTTGATCCTATTCTTGTCATCCTTATTCCTTTTCTTCTCTTCCTCATTCCAAACTTCCTCCTCCTTGCTTTTTTTCTCCTCCTCCTCCTCCTTTGTATCTATTAAAATCTTTCCCTCCTCTCTTCCATAACCGTCCTCTCATGTGATGCTTCTAAAACTTTTTTCTTCGTCTAAAACGTAGTCGTTTCTGCGACAACATTCTTTATTTGCAACGACAGAACACATTCACATTCATTTTGTATACATCAAGAAATACGGACACAAGTGGAGCCTATGTTAACGATAAAAGTGTTTAAAATTACAGAAATACATGTTGTGCTCTCCTTCTTCTCATCCTTCTTTGTCCTCTCAACCTCTGTTTCCAGTGTCGCCATCATCCTCTTCTCCTTATCTCTTATCATAAGAGCCTTCATATTGTCTTCTTTTGCTAACATTGCAACATTTGGTTGTGCTTCTTTCACAATTTAAAGGATACTATTCATGCTTATGTCAAACAAAACATCTTGATGATGGTATACTTCAACTTCTTCCTAACCGTGGATGAGTGTTTTTGACATTTTTATCTTCAACTTACTTTTAGGGTTCGGATTGTCTCAACGATTGTAATGTCATCATCAACATCTTCATCTTCTCACTGATGTTGTCAGAGAAGTTCTTCTAATTGACACTTACCCTCCTCATTAAAGAAATGAAGAGACATACTTATGAATACCTTTATTTTTGCACACAACTGTCATTTACAACATTAGAAGGTAACATATACTATGGTTTTCAACAGATGATGGGTAATTATTACCTCATAAATCATGTGTTCTAATGATTTACAACCAGCACCAACTGCACCATCTTCAACATCTTTTAATTCGGTAAAGGGAAAGAGGTGTCCATCGTCATCCTTATGGTGTTCAAGAGAATTTTGTATTCCTTTCATGATTTCTTCAAAATTTAGTACAAACATCCACCTAGAGCATGTAGGTGGCAGATCTAATCGTCCCAAGTCAAACGTCAGATCTAAGTAATATACCTAAAAGTTACATTAAATGCGATCCTATGTTATTATTGTGATGTTCCCATCTTATAGAGTAGAAGAAACTATATTAAAGTGTACTGAAGTATAGTCAAACAATCGTTACATACCATTAGAAGGTGCATATCACCCCTTGGCCTTTAGAAGAAATTGTTTTGTTTGAAATTCATCGGATAAGTCCTTACATATTTCAAGTTATAACCTGGTCAGTTCAGGTTCCTCATTATAGTTAGCAAAATGAGAAATTTGAGCTAGTAAACTTAAATGGGTCATGTGGTTGGCTCAAGAGTGCATCTAATTACATATAAAATATATAATTGAGCTATATCTTCAACATCGCTTAACTCAAATATCTTCTTCTCCACATTGTTGATATCGACAAAGAATAGTCTGTCATGAGTTAGACTCATCCTTGTAGCCATTGATAAAACTATATTGAAATTTGCATCCCTTTTTCAAATATATTGTAGCAACACCCATAAGGACATTGCAAACTCAGTGGGTGTCCTGATCCGTCATCATCAATCGCTCACCACTGAGGGTTGACCAATACATTTTCTCTAGATAAAAATTGGTACACATGAAGTGAATAACTTATAGAGTGAGAGCCTTCAACTTTAACTGGAGGAGTCTAGAGAAACATATTGATTCAGATACTTTTAGACTTATTCGAGTCTGGCTAGCGTATTCGTTCTAATGTTCAAGTCGACGATGAAGTTGGTTCTCGTCCTATGGTGGAATCAACTTTCCATCTAAAATAAAAAATAAAAGAGAGTTGTATGAGAAGATTTTTCAAAAAAATTGTAGAAGACAAGCTTGTTCTTGGGAGAAGGAGAGAACATGTCAAGAAGAAAAGTTTGTTCTTGGAGAAGGCGAGAAAAGATCCAGTAGAAATGAACCAAATCATTGAGTGAGGAAAATGAGTAGTTGTTTGATCAGTCTGTAATACATCTTTTTGTATAGCATTAACAAGTAACCATTAGACTGGAGGAACCAACCGACATAAAAAAAATATGATACACACCCTTATTTCTAGTTATTAAAAAATGTCCGAGTATACATAATCAATACAAACACGTATAATCCTCCAGATACACACACATATTCAAAATAAAACTATTGTATTTCAAAATTGGCCTTAAAGAAGTATTTTTCTTATCTCCCCCTCCTTGATCTTGTTCTCCTCCTCCTTCATTTTCTCCTGATTCTCATTTTGTTTTTCATGCTCTATTCATTTTTTCCTTTCTCCCCCTCCTTGATCATGTTCTCCTCCTTTCTTTATTTCTCTTGTTTTTCATTCTTTTTTCCTACTCAATATTCATTTTTCCCTTTCTCCCCCTCCTTCATCCTTTTCTCCTCCTTATCGTTCATTTTCTCCTAATCCTTGTTCTTTTTCTCATTGTTTTTGTGTTTTCCTTTCTCCCCTCCTTGATCTTGTTCTCCTCCTTATTCTTTTTCTCCCGATCCTCATTCTTTTTGTCATTATTCATTTTTTTATTTTCCCCCCTTCCTTGATCATGTTCTCCTTCTTGTTCCTTTTCTCATGATCCCCATTCTCTTTATTTATTTTTCTCTTTCTTCCCCTCCTTGATAATGTTCTCCTCCTCCTTGTTCCTTTTCTTCCAATCCTCATTCTTTTGTCGTTATTTGTTTTTCCCTTTTTCCCCTTCCTTGATCCTATTCTCCTCCTCCTTGTTCATTTTCTCCTCACCAGTGTTCTTTTTCTCATTATTCATTTTTCCCTTACCCCCTCCTTGATCATTTTCTCCCGATCCTTCTTTATTTTCTCTCCATCCTCATTTTTTTCTCATTATTTGATTATTACCTTTCTCCCCTCCTTGATTCTATTCTCCTGATCCTTCTTCCTTTTCTCTTCATCCTCATTATTTTTCTCATTATTTATTTTTCCCTTTCTCCCCCTCCTTGATCATGTTCTCTTCCTCCTTCTTTTTGTCCTGATTCTCGTTCTTTTTCTCATTATTCATTTTTCCTTTCTCCCCCTCCTTAATCCTATTCTCCTAATCCTTCTTTCTTTTATCCTTATAGAAGATGTAATCACTGTAAAAAATAATGATTAAATATATTGACTAATATGTCAGAAGAAAGGTAAGTTGATACCAAAGATGCACAATCCGAACTTTGTAATCTTGATGTGCCATATCCAGTTCAACATCTCAATGTACACATGGTCAATAGCAGGTATCTCGATGTGCATGGGTTCAGACGAACAACTTTTAGAACGTCGCTTCAAGGTTGAGCCCTTGGATTTCGAACGATGGGGTTCAATATAGCACTATGCGACTGACACGTCGGTTTTCATTTACTCTGCATCTTGTTAGGCCCCTCTTCCTCTTTGATGGAGACAACGGAAGACATTTTTTGCCTAGGGAACATGGTGTTGCCTTTGGTCTTAGACCAAAACATCACTTTACCATGTCCCCCCTCATTACTGGAGACCACATCGGAGCGTTGTTGCTCTTGCATTTCGCTGGCCTTGGGTGTCGACCGACATGTCATTTCAAGGTTCTTCTCAGTGTCGCTGGTGGAGACATCAACAGGAAAACCTCACTTTCTTTTTAACTCAGGAGGGGGTCTGGAGAAATCTCTCTATGTCTCAATAGGCTTCTCATGGCTATTTAAAGGAAATATCAAATATGATATTTTTTTCTCCAGACATGGTCATGGTAGATGTTGTTGTTGTTGCGGCTACCGCTTCTCGTTAGGTCTTCATTGATATTGTTGTTGCTATGACTATAGGTTCCCGTTAGGTTGCAGTTGCTCAAAAGGAATTGAGAAAATGGTAGGGCAACTGCATCGATTATCATCTTCTGAAAACCGGAGAAGGATGATCATTCTGCCATCTAATCGAGCATCTACAATTGAGTCGAGTGAGCCTTTCCTAGTAGTTGAAGTGACGCTATGACGGTCAAAACTGACGGTGGCAGTTGAAGGGGTGTCCAATGACTAAGTTACCCCCGTGGAGATCGGACGACTACAAGGGCAACTAGACAAGCCAGATCCTCAAATTTGAACTGAATGGTCAAAACTATGTTCAAAACGTCTTGATAAAAGGGGCTGCCAGCATCGAATCTGAGTTGTATAAGGAGCTAATAATTGAGAAAAGTTTGAGGAGTGAAAACATGATTTTGGTTCCCTTTTATAGAATATAAAAGATATATAGGACTAGAAAGCCTTTAGAGGTTGCAAGCCATAGACATGCTTTGCATAATTGGGAGGGTTATTGAGTGCAGGTTGGGATCTAAATCAATGCATTGAAGACCTAGTTTAGTTTGATCAATAGGTCTATAGTATGTATAGTACTTTTGTAGGGTGAAATATGATTAAGTAAACGGAATTGAAGGGAGCCTTTGAATTTTTTTTTTACAAACTAGAAATTGTTTGGTAAGGCTCATAGGAAAGCATTCCACATTCTAATATGTGGAGTTCCTTACAACTATGATCATTAAATTGACACTAACAAGGTTTCTCGAATGGGTAAAAGAGTTTGTATACCAGTTGGTGTACATCAAGGATGAAATTTGAAGTTCCATTTATTAGTTTAATATAGACGAGTGAGCTAAAGAAACTTATCTATGTTTTTGCGTGCATGCCGTTTCTGATGTGTTATTATGCAAATTGTAAAATTTGAAACCAGTATGGAATGTAAACTTAACCAATAGTTGAATTAAGTGCAATATTGATATTTTAAGATTTGTGGATACAAACAAGTGCATGTGTCAAAATTTTGATCAATCTAAAAATTCAAATGCGGTGGGTTAATTGGGATGGATTTGGGGGTCACAAAGTCTGATAAGTTTAGTTTACAGTTGTACATATATTAGGCCAAACCAATGGGTTAATATGGACTATCACTTAGACATATCTGGTCCAGTGTTCAACGCAGCCTTAACTGTTATTGACTTTTGATCGATGCACAATCTAGAGCTGAACAAAATAAGATTTGTCTTCTCCAAAAAAATTATGTCATCATGGTAAGACAATTTTACGCTTATATGCTAATGTTATTCTTATACATCATGTGTCTGAGACCATCTTTGATTTAATCTCCTATTCCTTTTAAGCTTAACTTGATTGATTTGTAAATAACATGCATCTATTGTGGGAATTTAATTCTACGTTGTTCTGATGTTAGGATTATGAATCAAAGCTGGGAACAAACTCTTAAACATAATGCGTGCCAAAGCCATATGGTTGTATTGGCACTGTAATTCAAATGTCAGATTAAACAAGTATACATTTAAATAATGTAAATTGTTTGAATAATTAGTCATGTGAATGCAAATTTTATCAGGGCCGTCTCAGTATAATTTTTGACGCGTTCAATATATGCTTTACCTGGTGCACACTTTGTATATGCTCTAGTCTTCGGCTAACGATTTCTTAGTTACGACTGTTGGTCAGGTCCAGTTTTGAACGTTTGGAATGAATCACAAATTCATATTATGACTTAGTCAGCTTTGTGCCAATCGCAACTTCACTTACAACCCTGATTTTATATTGTAGATAAATTATTTAAGTGGAATTTTATGGATACAGATGTGTCTCACATGATTATAATATATTGAACTGGGTAACCGGTATTATATGACACGTCTATACTATAACTTTATACGACAAGCAATCACAATGCATCATTTGCCTCTCACTCATCTTCAAAAGCTAACCTTCAGAGAAAAAATAAAGAGAGAGGAACACTAACTATACACTATAATGAAAATTTATTGGCTCCTACCAAGACTTTATAGGACATGTCCTATAAAAAAGACGTCGGTAAAACTGCTCTCGTGAGCCCCAAACAGACAACATTTAGTGCAATTCAACGAAATACCCTACACGCAAATTATAATTATGCATGTATAGTAGTGCTTTCACGAGCAGTGTCTATTATTACGTCTTAATATGAACATGTCATCTTTAATGTTAGGTTAGGAAATGATTTAGGTTTCAGAGTAACCAATTCTGACAATTTTTTGGTTTGGAGTTGTTAGCATGAAAAATGGGTTTTGAGAAAGACGAGAAATGGGAATGCGAAACTCAAATGAATAGCCTTTTGAATTGTTGAGAATACTACAGATGTAGTGATATCGTTTTTTCCGAATGCTTGATTTACTTTGCAACACACACTTACACTTTACCTAACTGTGAAAGGCAATGTCTATACTGGTTTCATAACATCTAAGTAGTTGCATGTCTATAATAAGAGCACGTGTATATAATAAGAGTTAATTGTTAGTGAGTCTATTTACTTAAGTTATTTAGTCTATTTGTAATATGAGTTCAATTGTGTATTAGCTGTTTGTCTTGTGTCTATATGCTTCCCTGCATCCTATTAATAGGAAAGGAGGGCTGCCCTTCTATCAAGAAAGAAAGCTCTTCACCAAAGGAGATTTTCCCATCATATTATCTTTCCACATGGTATCAAAGTAGGTTTTTCTACACTACTCCCAATCCTAAGAGAGAGAGAGCGCAAAGGAGAGATGTCTCCCCTTGTAGGTGGCGGCCGCCGCTAGGCGTAGCTACTGGCTGCCTGCAAAGATTTTCCATCTTTGCTTCTCCTTGGAGTTGTCTCATTCGAGCCATCTCAATCTTCAACAAAAGTCATCCATTGAAGTTGTTGCCACTACATTTACTTGGGCTGACATGCCACCGCCATGATTTACTACATTTCGAGCCACTATATCTATCCTATACGCCCCCATCATCTTAGATCTACACCACCATTACCTACTCCGCTATCAATCTACTCCATCCCACCACCATTGAGATCTAATCCAAAATCTTGGATAAATATCGTCTTTTCTACTCATATTAGGGATATGTCGTCTCTATATTGCTATGGTGAAGATCCGAAAGGAGTTCCCCCTCTTTTACTGATGTCTATGGGACTTTTCTGTTGTTGTTCACAGCTAACACAGTGTGTTGTTGCTTGACGCGGTGTGTTGGTGGTGATCTATTTTGTTCACAATTTTGTTCGTAAACTATACATGTGCCAACACGTCGTGTCGCTTCTTGACACGGCGTGTTGGATGCACTATGGCACGACGTGTCACTATATGACACATCGTGTCTCATGCTTCCTGCCAGCACTAACTTCCATAGTTGTGATATCAGACATGACATGTCTCTTCTACGTGTCACCTGCTACTGCTTATAACGATCTTGATTTCTATCAACTACCACGTCATATCACTGTACGACACTGTGTGACGTCTGCTTCTTGTCGATGCTGACTTCTATTGGTGCATCTACTGATGCACATCACACTGTCTCTTCACCAACATGGTGTATCAAATGCTACTACTGATATTATTTGGCATGCTTTACCATCTACAATAATTCTATTACATTGCAGAGGTATCCATGCATGATGAGCCCCTTCTTTATCCTTATCAGCAACAATTCTCTTCTTTTTCAACACTTTTATTATTGTTTTATGTGTTCAACACTTCTACCCTTCCCAACCCTATATACCTTTGCCTACCTCCTCAATGTTTTTTCAACACTTTTATTACTTCTTTTTTTTGTTTCACACCCTATCCTTCCCATCTGTATATACCTTTTGCCTACCTCCTTAATACTTGTTCCACCCCAATATACATATTAAACCTACTAATAATTGGATCATGACCTTGTCCATTTTTCTACAAGGGCACTGCCCCGCATCCCTTTCGAGTCGTAAAAAGATCTGCTTAATTTTCTATCTGGATCTATGTAATCGGGTCATGTTGTACCTTGACTTGAATTGTTGGTTACCTCCTTCACATATTTGCTTACATAAACTCTACCTCTACTATTATTTTTGACTCTCCATTCCAACCACTCTCTTGACTCTTTTTGTGGTTGGCATGAGGAGGACAATAGAGGAAAGAAATGAGATGGAGGAGAGATGAGAAATGAAGAAGACTGTAGTTCTACCGCTATATGGCTCTTTGTGATACTTTTACTACTGCTATGAAGTACTATTTTTCTACTATATGAATCAGTTTGCTACTTAAGAAGCTTATTCATCATCATGGGTTGTTGTTATGAAAATATCTCACTTGTTCTAGTTATTGTTGTTTTTATCTGGTGACGTTATTTTTGCTACTTGGGCTATAATTAACACATTTTACTTGTTTCTTAGTGATCTTGCACTACTGTTGTTCATGGTTTGTTTGTATGTTGACCCTTTGTATGTGCCTTGCACACGTCTACCACTATTGTTGATGTGACCCAACACTCTCTAGGGACTGCGACCCAACACTTTTTGGAGTGTGACGTCTTCTACTAGGATGAAAATTATATTGATGAGATGATGATGGTACCTTTGGTGACTTACATGATTATGATGGAGCTTCATACTTTTCTGCTACTAGTATTGATCTTGGAGTCTTTTTGCTATTTTCTACTTCAGGCACAATGTTCTTTTATCCATCTATATCATCTATTATTGGCTACTGTATTTCAACATCCTCTGGCTTGTTCATGCCTTATGCATGTTGACTCATTTCTTGTTTGTGCCTTGTATGGACGTTGATTTTTCTCCTATTGTGTTCCAGCACTCTGTCTTATTCGTTCCTTGTGTGCTTGTTATCTACTGCTACTTGTGTTCCAACATTCTCTGGTCAACTTGATGATGATAATGACTATGATGAAGATCATGAAGTCAACCTATTGATGTTTTATCTACTCTAGGTGATACATCATATTTATCAAGAAGCTCTTGATACCTACCTTTGTACCTAATTTGGATTATATGTTTGAGGGGAAGTATTTGAGTGCTTCAATGATTCATTTAACATTGAGGAGGAGAAGTTCTTGTATGGTCTTGGTTATGTTTTTACTTTGTTTAGTCTGTTTGTTTATCTGTTTGCAAGATCACTTGAGATTCTTCCAAGCTCCAACATGAAGGTGGGGGTGTTAGAGAGTCTATATACTTAAGTTGTTTAGTCTATTTGTAATATGGGCCAAATTGTGTATTGTCTGATTAGGGTTTTGTTGGTTGTTTACACTAACGAGTTTCAATCCAATTAAAGGATAGTTTACTCAACTTAACCAAAATCCGCAAGTATACGGAGGTAGTATAGTCAAGGTCGAACACAAGGAGCTTAGTTAACTTAATTGAGTGCAACAGTACTAAAGTTCAACAATCTAGATCTATATTAAAGAGTAGAGAAGATTTGCCTAAAAGCATAAAATTCAGATTTTAACTACAGGAAATTCAGATACTAACTAGCAAGCAAGAACCACAAAAAGAAGTTCGATTTCAGAAAGATTAGGAATCTTGGACATTAGGATTTCATTCACATATCATAGCAATCAAGGGAACACAATAATTTAAACATACATAAGGTCATGTTTCAAGGAAAAGTTGTGTTACATTTCACCTCCCGGTGCAAATGCAACGATGATAACTCAAAACAACACTCTCGTGTATGAATTTCATTTTTGATCACAAACAGTTCCTCAACTCATCCCTCTCTACTCTCGTAGACGAGGAAGAGTTGCCAAGAAGAGCACCTCCATACATTCCTACTTATCTTCTCCGATCAAGCAAGAAGGCATAAAATATTTCACATAAGGTGGCCAACAATACATGCAAGAAAAAGAGTAAACCGGTACTTTCATGGTTAGGAAATAAGAAACAAATGTATTTAATACGAAATTACTTGTTCCATACATGCTATGACATGGGAGCTACTCTCCCATGCCCAAGAAAAAGGAGTCTATTCGTCCATAATGATGTACAACAGATTTGCTATAGAAATTTCAGTTCTAGACGTGGTTTATAAAGGAAAAGACAAAGAGAACTAAAGTTGTAACCACAAGAAGGAAGAATTCCGGCTTTGGGACGCAATTCCCCTTCTTTAGCTACTCCAAGATGAACTAACTCCTCTCCCAAGAAGCTGCTCAGAGTTGGGGAAGTTTGGCTGCACCTTGAAGAAGACAATAGAGAAGTGGAGAAGAAGAGATGGTCTCCTTGTGCAAGAAACCACCTTGGATCCCTCCAAATTCGCCTTCCTCTGCTCTCCTCTGGCTCTGGGACAAGAGAAACTCTTCAAATGACCGAACGTAACTGTCTCTTGCCTTCCCTCTTTGTTTTAAAATCGTATTCTGAATTTTCGAATTTCTGAAACTGCCAGGTGCACGTCGTGCACATGCAGTGCAATTTGCAATGGTTTGATCTGTGCATGGCGTGCACTGACGATATGCACGCCGTGTGACTTTCCAGAATATTTCTTTAGCAGTTTGCGTTCTAGGTGCACGTCGTGTGCCGGTATGCAGGTCGTGCGTTCGTCCTTCTATGTACTTCTGGAAACTCGCACGCCGTGTGTTTTCTCTGTGTACGCCGTGCATTCTTTTGGCTGAACGAACTGATTTTTCTCTGGAAAGGTGCACGCTGTGCATTTTGACTTGCACACCGTGCATTTTGCTGTTTGAGCGAACCGGTCTTTCTCTGGAATGGTGCACATCGTGCATTTTGACTTGCACGTTCCGAATTCAATTCTTTTTGTGGCAAATCTGCAATGCAAGTTATGGAATAAGTAGAATAACAAAAAGATGGCAAAAGTAATACGAAAAGAGACTGAATTATATCAGAATGAACCCAAATTTGTGTGTGATAACATGTGAAAATATGATATATAATTCACACAACAAATCCCCCTAAGCTTGAACTATTACTTGTCCTCAAGCAAAAAGGAACATGGCTATATTTAAGTAGGAAAAATTTGTTCATGCATGAATGAAACGAAAAGAGAATATGCATTCAGCTCAGTCAACTATGTACTTTGTGTTTGTGTTCATCGTTATCATCTCAAATTTTTCAACATCTTAGATA
Source organism: Alisma plantago-aquatica (assembly GCA_963693085.1). NCBI lineage: Eukaryota > Viridiplantae > Streptophyta > Magnoliopsida > Alismatales > Alismataceae > Alisma > Alisma plantago-aquatica. The sequence goes on from OY856415.1 coordinate 274,779,704, forward strand.
GAATATTAAGTTCAACATAGTTGGTTTCAAATCAAGCGAAAAGTTCAACAAGGCAACACTATGTAGAGTTTGGATAAACAAGCCAAACAGTCAGTGCATGTACATTACAAACTTTCAGCTAGTATAGATATAAGATGATCAAAACGATTTTAACATTAACAAAACTTAGCTGTACTCTTTTTCATATGGATATGATGATGAGATTTTTGGGTTTTCGACATTCGGCTGCTAATTTAGGCTTATGCTCACAAGGAATGTCGGTTGGGGTGTTGTTTTTACCCTCTTTTGATTTTTCATATCACCTAACCATCGTTGCCAGATCGGACTCACACTAGGCTAGCATAATATGTAGGCCATATGCCATCTTTTATTGGGTGAAGATAAACTATTGATTGTGCAACACCAAAGAGTCAACTAGAATGTTAAAGTTAGCAAGATTTTGATCATTCTTTTGAAAAATTTTCACTAAAAAGCCAATTTGCAAATGCACTAAAAGTTTGGCAAGAATATCCCATATTCTAAAAAGAGTTGCAAGTTAATATTTCCGCAAGAATTTGAAACCATTACATGTATTGAGTAGTTCAAGATGTAAAAATTTGAGATATCCAGCTACAAACACAATTCACATCAAAGCACATGGGAAATTTCAATTTTCATTTCATTCAAACATGCTTTAAATTTTTCTCTCTTAAATGTGGCCAAAACATGTAGAGGACAGAAAATTTTCCGCATGCTGGAGGGGTCATTCTTGATAAGATAGTCTCAAATCATATAGATATTGCCATCATGGAAAAGAACACGGAATAAAATGAAAAAAAAAGAAAGACAACTAACACTACTAACTCGAAAAAGGAAAATGGTGAATGACTACCACTACTGGCCGGTTGTGCCCCCCCCAAGCTTAAAATCAGCAGTGTCCTCACTGCTTCAATTGAACTTATGGAGTTCACAACCGGATACCTGTCATGAAGAAATCAAAAAAAGGATCCGTCGCCTCCTTGCTCAGGGAAGAACTGACTGATGATGTCAGGGATGTCCATCGGCGTGGCTGATGAGTCTGGCTGCTGCTGGTCCTACTGTGGCCGTTGCTGGGGGAAATCGTGCTGTGGAGCTTCTGGAACTACGGTCTCCTAGCGGGGAGGAGTCTGGAAAGACTGCGGTGTAGGGTAGTGGCCTTGTGAGATGTGCCATGCATCCATCCTGTTGACCATGTCGTACATAGTAGTGTATTGTGCGCTCAAATGGTCAAACTGGGTGTCGTATTGCGCGCCCATCTGGTCAAAGCGGGTGTCTAGGTGATCAAATCTGCGCTGCACGTAGCCGTAAAGGTGTTGCACGTCTGGCATTGTCCAGCTGTACTCTGTCTGAGTACCAGTGGACAGTGGTAGAGTAGGGGCTCCTAGTGTAGAGTTGTTGGCACCCCGAGTGGGTGTCTCCTCGTTAGTCTCTGGCTGTAGCTCTACCTTCCAGGTAGCCTTGTTCTTGATGTCATTCCGACCTGCATCGGGGATAGTGATGAACTGCTTCTTTGTGATAAAAACCTTGAAATTGAATGTGCTGTAGCCATGTCTAGAGATCAGACCAAAAGAGATGAGATAGTTGATATCAACAAGGTTCTTCCCCGATGTAGGTTCTAGGGAACCCAAATCTAAACCCAGATGCATAGCAAGGATGCTTATTAGCCCGCCACACATAATGTCACCTGCCTCCCTTTTCTTTTTCTTTTTTGTGTCAAGAAGCTTGTTGACAATGTAGTAGCCATAACTTATTTGCTCATTTTGCACCAAGCACCATAAGAAGAATAGATCAGCCTTTCCCACTACACCTTGAGTTTCATTCTTGGCAAAGGGTCCTGTGCTGAGAAGACGATGAATAACTCAGAAAATTGGATTGTGGATACTAGAAGCTCGAGCATTCCTTGCTCTATGCACTATTTCAGATGTGATCTCAGACCAGAAAAAATCGTTATTGAAAGCGGGAGGATAATCAGTGTAACCGCCGAAATTGCATTTAAGTAAAACACAAAATCGCTGAAGATCCATATTAAACGGTTTGTCCAAAAGGCGAAAACTGATTTTCTAATAAGGTGTGTTGCGATGATATGGGTCATTCTCATCCTTGAAAGTAGTGAGAAACTCGTAGACAAGGCGGGGATAGGTCTTAGAAACTCGGGTGCAGAGGTAGTGTAAACCCAAAAATGTTAAATGATCGACTACCTCATTTTTGAAACCCAACTTGGTAAGGGCTTCATCGCACATGTAGCGGGAGGGTAAAATGCGCCTTGTGATGAGTAACTGGTAGTCGGCGTCTTCCTCGGGCTTGACCCTGAATTGAGTTGATGGTATGAACGTTGCAGGTGCTAGTACGGAAGATCCTGCTTCAGTTGTGGGAGGTGCAGCAGATGAGGAATAAATTCCATGTCGTCGGCCTGAATTCTACTTGATCGGTGCCATTCTGTCTGCAAAGGTGCACGGTGTGTCTTGATGATGCACGACGTGCAACTGTACTGTTTGTCTTCTTCAGACAGCTAAACATACGGCGTGCAAAATGAAATCACGGCGTGCACCTGTAGATTTGGGGCAAATCAGAAATTTGCACAGACAGCTGCAATCTTGGGTCGAGTTGGTGCTGTCGGCGCTCGGGACGATGGCGATGCTACTGTTAGATCGATGGAGAAGTGTCTCTATGCGGACGGGGCTGTTGCTTTGGCGGATGTGAGCTGTTGCTGCTTCGTTAGGACGGTGGAGAGATGGCTGGCGGCTGCACGACTGCTAGTTGCTTGGTCGACGGAGAAGCACACCGGGCAGAAGGGCGGCGGTTGCTAGGGTGGCGTCGGCGGCTCACGACTAGCTTCACGTCATAGAGGTGGCTGGCGTGCACGTCTGTGCTGCTGCTGGCGGCTTGATAGCATGGACGGAGAGAACCGGCGGCTGCACGGCTGCTAGATTGCTGATGTGGTTGACAGAGGCGGCTAGCAAGATGCCTGTGGAGCGGTCGAGATGGAGAGAAGGTGGCCGCACTGCTGTTGAGGAGTGGAAGAAAGAAAGAGGCGGTGGCTTGCACGACTGGAGGAAGAAGAAAGAGGCGTGCACGGTTGCTGGAACGCCGTGCGTTTGCTCTGGCTCCGGTCGGCGGCGGCTGCACGGCTGTAAGAGTCGGGGTGCACGGCTCCATGGTTGGAGTGATTAGGTCGTTCACTCCGGCCCTTTTTGTCTAAATTTTACGAGAAAGTGCACAACATGCGTTTTGGAAATACACGCCGTGCAAGTTTCCAGAAAGTTCACAGAATTCCATCGCCCAGGTGCACGACGTGCGTTTTGTATGTGCACGTCGTGCGAGTTTCGCTGGCAACGGCGCCAAAAACTTGTTGGTTGTTTACACTGACGAGTTTCAATCCAAGTAAAGGATAGTTTACTCAACTTAACCAAACTCCGCAAGTATACGGAGGTAGTATAGTCAAGGTCGAACACAAGGAGCTTAGTTAACTTAATTGAGCGCAACAGTACTAACGTTCAACAATCTAGATCGATATTAAAGAGTAGAGAAGGTTTACCTAAAAGCATAAAAATCAGATTTTAACTACAGGAAATTCATATTCTAACTAGCAAGCAAGAACCACAAAAAGAAGTTCAATTTTAGAAAGATTAGGAATCTTGGACATTAGGATTTCATTCCCATATCATAGCAATCAAGGGAACACAATAATTTAAACATACATAAGGTCATGTTTCAAGGAAAAGTTGTGTTACATTTCACCTCCCGGTGCAAATGCAACGATCATAACTCAAAACAACACTCTCGTGTATGAATTTTGTTTTTGATCACAAACAGTTCCTCAACTCATCCCTCTCTACTATCGTAGAAGAGGAAGAGTTACCAAGAAGAGCACCTTCATACATTCCTACTTATCTTCTCAGATCAAGCAAGAAGGCATAAAATATTGCACATAAAGTGGCCAACAATACATGTAAAAAAAAGAGTAAACCGACACTTTCATGGTTAGGAAACAAGAAACAAATGTATTTAGTACGAAATTACTTGTTCCATACATACTATGACATGGGAGCTACTCTCCCATGCCCAAGAAAAAGGAGTCTACTCGTCCATAATGATGTACAACAGATTTGCTACAGAAATTTTAGTTCTAGACATGGTTTAGAAAGGAAAAGACAAAGAGAACTAAAGATGTAACCACAAGAAGGAAGAATTCCGGCTTTGGGATGAAATTCCCCTTCTTTAGCTGCTCCAAGACGAACTAACTCCTCTCCCAAGAAGCTGCTCGGAGTTGGGGAAGTTTGGCTGCACCTTGAAGAAGACAATGGAGAAGTGGAGAAGAAGAGATGGTCTCCTTGTGCAAGAAACCACCTTGGATCCCTCCAAATTCGCCTTTCTGTGCTCTCCTCTAGCTCTGGGACAAGAGAAACTCTTCAAATGACCGAACGTAACTGTCCCTTGCCTTCCCTCTTTATTTTAAAATCGTATTCTGAATTTTCAAATTTCTGAAACTGCCAGGTGCACACCATGCATTTTGAGGGCACGCCGTGCACCTGCAGTGCAGTTTGCATCGGGCTGATCTGTGCATGGCGTGCTTTAACGATATGCACGCCGTGCAACTTTCCAGAATATTTTTTCAGCAGTTTGCGTTCTAGGTGCACGTTGTGTGCCGGTGTGCACGTCGTGCGTTCGTCCTTTTATGCACTTCTGGAAACTCGTACGCCGTGCGTTTTCTCCGTGCACGCCGTGCATTCTTTTGGCTGAACGAACTGATTTTTCTCTGGAAAGGTGCACGCCGTGATTTTTGACTTGCACGTCGTGCATTCTGCTGTTTGAACGAACCAGTCTTTCTCTGGAATGGTGCACGCCGTGCATTTTGACTTGCACGCCGTGGATTCTGCTGTTTCGGTAGAAATAACATCCGAATTCAGTTCTTTTTGTGGTAAATCTGCAATGCAAGTTATGGAATAAGTAGAATAACAAAAAGATGGCAAAAGTAATACGAAAAGAGACTGAATTATATTAGAATGAACAAATTTGTGTGTGATAATATGTGAAAAGATGATATATAATTCACACAACATGTTTGTCTTGTGTGTGTATGCTTCCCCCATATCCTATTTTTAGGAAAGGGGGCTTCCCTTCTTTCAAGAAAGAAAACTCTACACGAAAGGGGATTTTCCCACCATATCGTCTTTTCACATTAATATTTACCACTTCAAATGTCATTGCAAACATATGCATGTCATAACCAATGGAGAAGCCGTGTGTGGAAAAGGTAGTCATGCTCTACATGCTACTCTTGAGATTTATTAAGAGCATGATTAGTAGGGTGTAGTTGCATGAGAAAGTGTGAGTTTGTTGTACATTTCTACATTGCAAACTAACACAATTACACCTGACTTCACTTAGCCAAACTAATCCTAAGTTACCATGAAGATGGCTTGGTTTATCCCACCACTTCAATGGAATTAGGTATTATGTTCTAATTGAAATATGCCTAATTTAATGTATCTTCCATTGTACACACTTCACCACTTCTTTTCTTTTTCATTATAGCTAGTTCACTTCAAAACTAGTGTTTGATTTTACTTTCTCCAATTATTGTTCCCTAAAAAGTAAAAACACCCTTATAGTAGCTACCCACTTGTGTGGTACATTTCAATCAGTGTACTTAAACATTAGTTGTTTTGCAAATCATATTATATAGTATGCATTTACATTTTTTAAAAGTATTTTACAAACTGAAATAAGTATGAAAACAATCCCAATTACCAGTCTATAAGCAGTATTTGAAGTTTGTTCATTGTTGCTTAGTTTTTTGTGATCCACTTTATGTATTGTTACTTTGTATTATATATATATATATATATATATATATATATATATATATACATATATACACACACACATATAACACCCGCCCCTATGTCTCCTGGGTTTCTCTGGTGATCAACTAGGCGACCAGAGAGGGAACAATGACCATGGAAGCCTTTCCCAAAGGCCAAGCCCACTCCACCCACACCCCCATCAACACCACCCAAAACCCACCACCGTAAAAAAACACCACAGAAGGCAACATCGAGATGGAAAACCATGAGGCTGGAAGCAAAGAAACCTAGACACATGTTCTCAAACGAACCCCAACGTAGGAAAAGGAGAGCTCAGAGATGCCCTTTCCCAAACCCACAAAAAAGAATGGCCACATCATTGTCAATCTCGATGCAAAGGAATATGGTCTCATGAGAGACGTATGGGAATTCTCAGTATCAATCTATGTTATGGGCAAAAGACCATTCTTTCCCCCATCTCATGGCATGGATCAGACGAGTATGGAAACCTAGTGGCAACTTCGACTTGATCTCCAAGGAGGAAGGGTTTTTTCATTATTCATTTTGCTAATGACAGAGACAAAAGGACATTCCTTAATAGTGGCCCTCGTTGATTTGATAGACAACTTGTTATTGTAAAGGAATACAAATATGGAGATATTATGAGGAAATATGCTTTGACTACCGTGCTTGTATGGATCAAAATACCTTCGAATAGTAAATCTTAGACAAAGAAAGAAGCAAGAACAATTGCCATAGGCATTGGGAAGGTCCTTCATGTGGACACAAAACCAATGGAAGGTCTCGGCACAGACGAGGCAAGAGTTTTGGTGGAAGTGGAGGCAGAAGAAGAAGTCCCAGACACCACCTAGATGAATGTCCCAGGAAAAGAAAAGAACCCTTTCAAGATTAATTATGAACATATTCTCAAGAAGTGTGGCAGAGATTTTGGGCACAACGACTCAGACTGTGCTAAAGCACCTAAGGAGAAACCAAAAGAGCAGGATGACAGATTTTAAAAAAAGGTTTGGAGAGAAAGAAATCCTGGAAACAACAATGAAAAGGAAACGAGTCCGAGTACAAATATGGAAGAGGGTGAAATCCCGAGCAAAGAAGCCCTCCACTGATTAGAATCCCTTCAGTGCACTAGTCGACTGAGACAAAGAGGAAGAGGAGATCATAGAGAAGTAGAAGAATAAGTCACAAGATAAACATCTGAATACAAGCAAGGGGAAGGAAAAAGAGAAGGAGCCTCCTAGGCAAACTAGGAACAACAAGAAGTAAATTTTATGTCTGTCCTAGTATGGAACATAAAAGGAATCTGTAAACCAGCAAAGAGGAAAGAGGTGAGGGACTGGATCAAATCTAGTAGTGTCTTAATGGAAGCAATAATTGAAACCAAAATAAAGAGATGTAATGTTAGTTACATGGACTTAGTCTTTCCATAAGGATGTAATCATGTACATAACCTAGAAGACGTGGAATTGGGTAGAATATGCATGGGGTGGAATCCAACGTGTGGGAAGTTCAAGTTCACCAAAAATCAGAGAAGATTATCACATCATAATGCATCAATAGGGGAGGTCTGAAGATCTGGTTTATAGCTATCTACACATTCAACTACCACAATCAAAGACCAGATCTATGGAAAGAACTAATGGAGCTCTTAAGGGTGATTAAGGAACCCTGGATACTGATCGACAGTTTTAATAATGTTAGATTACAAGAAGAGAAGAGGGGAGGATGACTGGTCCTAGAAATGATCATTAAATATTTTAATCACACAATTAATATAGTAGAACTTTGTGAACTATCAATTATTGTTGATGGAACCTACACCTAGAACAATGAAAGCAATTCGGAGAGGAGGATCGCATGCAAGCTCATTAGGGCATTAGTTAATAATGCATGCTTATTCAACTACCAAATGTTCATATCAAAGTAGTAGTGCTGATATCAGTGACCACACTCCAATGATCATACAGCCGCATGAGAAAGTCAGAAAGCCAAGGCCCTTCAGATTTGTAAATCTTTGGACCAATTGGGAGGGATATCGAGATCAATTATCTGAAACTTGAAGGATGGAGGTGGAAGGCAACCCACTTTACAGGTTCACCAAGAAACTCATGGGTCTAAAGTAGAAGCTAAAATCATGGTCGAAAGACTACGTGAACATCCCAAAGCTATTAGAGGATACCAAAAAACAACTAATTGAGATAAGGGGCAAACTACTGAAAGATCCCCTAAACGTCGAGATGATTGTAGAATAACTGAAACTCAAGAAAATACTTTAAGATTTGAAAATAGCAAAGGAAATTTTTTATTGGCAAAGAAGAAGACAAAAGTGCATAGCTAATGGAGATCAAAACACTAGCCTATACCACAATGCTATGAGAAGAAGGGAAGCTTAGAATACTATCTCCAAACTGATTAACTCTGAAAGGATAGTAGTCAATAGCCACAAAGACCTAGAGATTCAAGCAAACACATTTTATAAAGAGCTCTATAATAAGCCTGACAACCTGGAACCAATGGAGGAGAGAATTTGAACTGGAGATACAAACTAACAAGCTCTAATAATAATTTTCTTGCAGGCCAGTCAATGAAGCTGAAATAACGGAAGCCCTCTGGAGCATAGGAACCAATAAATTGCCTAGACTCGATGGGTTCAAATCACATTTCTACATAGATGCCTGTGATATTATAAAAGATGACCTATGCGAAAGTGTCAAATGGCTTATGAAAGGAGGAGGTATGCTGAGGCAGGTCAACCATGCCTTCCTAGTACTCATTCCGAAGAAGAAAACCACCATGTCTCTCATTGATTTTAGGCCAATAGTGTGTTACAATGTGTTGTACAAGGTCATGGTGAAAATACTAGTTGAACATCTACAAATGGTACTGCAACTCATCATTTCTGAACATCAAGGTGTGTTTATCACTGGTAGAAACATATCAGACTATGCACTCCTTGCTAGAGAATTCATGCTCGATTACAATGTAAAAAGGGGGCACAAGAAGATTTGCATGAAATTGGATGTTTCTAAGGCCTTTGACAGTGTCCGCTGGGACTACCTATGGTGGGTAATGAAAGAACTAGGACTCTAAGATAGCTGGATATCCCTCATCAAACAATGTATCTGTACCACAAGTTTCTCAATCTTAGTTAATGGAACTCCTAATGGAATATTCCAAAGTTCAAATCACTTAAGACAGTGAGATCCTCTCTCCCCTCTTCTATTCACTATCCTAATGGAGTACTTCACAAAGCTAATGATGAAGACAGAAGAAAATAAAGATATAAGAATTTACACAGTTCATGGAACCAAGGTTTTGAGACATCTGATATTTGTAGATGACGTGCTTGTTTTTGCGGAAGCTAAGACTACATATCTTTAAAATCTGAAGAAGCTACTACACAAGTTTGGAAATCAAATCGGATTACACATAAATCAATAAAAGACACAACTATATATCTCACATAATTGCAGTCTATAGAGGGATTATCGAGGAATCTCTAGGATTTGAAGTTGATTTTCTACCAACAAGATATCTTGATTTTCCACTAGCTGGGGCAACCTCTAGGTCAAACACTTTGTATAATGCACTGATAAACTTGACGAGATGATCTCCTGCTAGTCCTTGACTAAGACCTCAATGGTTGTCTGAATCACCTTGACGAAGTCCGCTATCAAGGGGTTTCTCATGTTTTGGGTTTAGCAAGGGGAAATTCCTCAAGCGGTGCTAGAAACAATGGAGATGTCTATGGCTAATTTTATATGGGATGGTGGAACACATTCTATGAATTATGTCATGCTTGCTTTAAAGTAAGAAGAAGGTGGCGTGGGGCTAAAAAACCTCAGGAGATAGCAAACTGGGTTACAGTCCTAAGAATTGTCAAGTATAATCATGGAAACTTAACCTGGTCAAGGTGGATGAGGAGAAGGTAACCAAAGGGGCTAGAGTTTGAACCAAATACAAGGGAGGGGTTCTATAGGGTACTAAACAAAATGACAATGTTATGGAAGCAAGTCAAACACTACTTCTTCCTCCATAGCACTGGAACATGGAAGATGAAGATCCCACATCCTGACATCTGGGAACTTGTTCGCTATAGAGGAGATATCAACAACTATACAAGGTACATATGGTCAGAATTTGAGGTTCCCAAGTGGTCCCTCTGTCTGTACCGGGCAACATTTGAAACCCTTCCAACCATGGATAGGATCCAAAAATGGTATGTGGAACAATCAACTCATGTTATATGTGTGAAGGAGGTGACGAATCACATAAGCATCAATTTCAAGAATGTGGATGTGTATGGGATCTCTGGCAGTCTACATGTATCTCTATGGGATTCACATGTCTCAGATTTGAAGTAACCAAAAGAGATTATATGTCAACTAGGGAAGGATACATGAGCACTCAAAAGGAAAATGCTAATGGTGTTCTGATAAATGTATATTTATCTTTTTTTATTTAATCTTTTAGGTATTTTTTAGGATTGTTTTGTTATTTATTTTCTTAGTTTTGTAATTAATTATATTAGTTTAGATTTTCTCCCTTTATTTGGAGTTTTAATTGTGTTTGGCTGTTTTTTTATAGGAAAATGGTCTAATCACTTTAATGATCAAATTTTCCTTGAGAAGATATTTTGCACAAATTCCCGCAGTATCTGACTTTAGTATATACCTTTCACCAAAATTGGTATAACTCCCACATTCCAAGGCAGAATTTAATGTGTAAGTATGCGTTGGAAAGAGAATTCAATTATCTATAGGAAAAACATATTTTTGAACTGCTACCGAATTTATGACTGACCCAAAAATACGCTCGAATTTTCTGTTGCGGAAAATTACTGCAAAAAGAATACAAAACAATCAACCGTTTCTTTTCTTCTATTGACCAGATCCAGAAAAGTTTTCAGCCGCCGGCCAAGAGTCTTCTAGAAATTCTTGTATGCAGGGTTTCTACCCCTCCTTCCTCTATAAAAGAAGGGGGGACTCCACTAAGAAAGACATCTCAGATTTTGTAGTTGTTCCTTGTAGTTGAACTTTGTCATTTCCATTCATTAGTGTAATCTTTTATTTCTGTAATAAAGTTTATTCTTTTCTCTCTGGTTTATAGATCTCATTTCTTCTTCTTATTCTTTTCTTTGGAGAGGGGAACTAAGAGAGCAAGCTATTTTATTTTCACCAGTTAAGATCTCCTAGGAGATTCTGTCACTTCTGGTCTATGGCTTTCTACCTTCCTTCCTTGTTTTCTCCATCCCTTAGTATGACTAGCGAGTAGTTTTCTTACCAATGCGAGGGGAGCATCCCTTTAGCCATGTAATGACTATATTGAAGATTTATATGATTTTTTAGATAAATGAATTTTGATTTGGATCTCGACGATTTTAATGAAGTGATCTCTCATTTTCATTGTTTGTTAATCTTGGTGGATGCGACCGTGAAACCCAAGATTTAGAACAACCAAATCGATTTCATGGTAATTTGGATGAGACCTCAGAAAAGTCCCCATTAGGATGATTGAACTAGGATCCCTGAATGCCAAGACCAATGGATTCACGGGGAGTTCATCTTTTGTGAATCATTTATAAATGTTTCACATACCTTCTTTTATCTTTCTTATCATTTCTTTGATTTTGTTTTGCATCGACTAGGGTGGTAAAATCCCTTAGCTTCGGTATTTCCTTCTTTGATTGTTAATCTTTGATTCAGTAACTTTATCTTTTTATTTTAATTTTAACAAACTCTTGAAACGGATTTTACATTCTCATTCTCGTAATCAGATTTGAAACTCAACCATCTTCATCGTTGTCTCTGTGGATCGACCCTTCTATACTAGCCTTTATGGGAAAGTAGAAAAGGATAAACTCTAGGATAATTTTCCTAGTGATTGGTGTGCTAAACGATGTGCATCATGTTCTCGGCAATCTACTTCTTTACTTGGAAAAAATGAATGACATAAACATAATAACAAGCGTATGAGTGTGGACAACATTGCAAAAAAGATTTGTAAATTCTATAGATATAGAGTCAATGTATAGAAAGTTTCTATAGTTTGGAGTTGAGTTTTGTAGTGAGATACTACAATATAATTTGACATAACTTTGTTAGGTGATTCGGAATAAAATTTACCCAATTTTGATCTGTATACCAACTGATATATCACAACCTAATATATAATGATTAAATTTTTAGTATATAGTTCAATGAAAATTTATATATTTCTTAGGGTTGTACATGAAATCAAATTTGACCATCAAAACAAATCGAACTTGACTAAACTGTCTGATTAAGTGTGCTCTAGACTGTTGTTGCGATCAAGTTTGCTTTGGAAAGTGTACATACCATCCTTAACTGGTCTGGTCATAGTTTTGACAACTAGTTAACTGATAAGGACAAACCTGACCAACTCTATATATGTGTATGTGTGTATATATAATATATATATATATATATATATATATATACTCAATAAAATTATTCTAGTCATGTTTTAGTTGTTGTATAGACAATATTTTAAATTATATCAATATTATATTTATTATTTGTGATGCAAATGATTTTTATATTAGTGTTGTAGTTGATATATATAATATTTCAAAACATTTAATATTTATTTATTGCATGTGATGTACAAAATATTCCATTTTATTTTTAGAAAATAAGATTTATATTATGATAGTATAGTATGATTTTTATTGAAGAGCACCAATAACTTGACATCAAAATTGAATCATTTTTTTTAATATTTCTTCATATAAAGGTGTGTATATTAGATGATAGGTAGTAGTGGTTTTAGACCAAAATTGACCATATTTTAGTAGTCATCTTAAGTTTGGTCTAGACCCTTTAGCAGTCAACTTTGATCTAGAAATGTTTTAGATCGCTATATGTGGTTCAGTTTATGGTTTGAAGGGTCAGACCATACTTGACTAGACTACACCCACCCCTAATATTGCTTGTATATACATTATGTATTTTCTTTCATAAATATTTATACCTTGAAATCTATATCCAAATGCTAGCCTATAATCTTGCAATATTATAAAAGGATAAAAAATTGTAATTTTTGGTGTACGATTGTGTTATTTGTGTATTGTCTGCATATACCTTGTACAGATTGTTTGTATGAATTGAGTGCCACACAATTTATATGTATTTTTGGGTGTAAAAGTGGGTATATGATTGGGAGATGTGTAACATAGTCTTCCAAGCAAACTTTATCACATATCTTATAGCTAACACTATTTTTGTTTTATTTATTGATGCTTTAGAACTAAAACTTACTCATGATCAATGTATTTTCCTATTGTATACAATATTTAGAAAAACAATGTGTCATCAAATATTTAGAAATGTTACTTCATGTTTAAACTATCATAGAACAATATTTTAAGAGAAAAATATTCTAACATATAGGAGGAATTCATATATATGTTATAACTTTATGTGGTACCCACCCAATATAAATTCTTGCCTTTTTCACTAGTAATTAAAATATTTTCAATTGTGTCCTTAGATGAAATTATTATCTAGATCATTGTAAAACATATGTTTGAGAACCAATCTAGTCCAAAATCTATAATGGTATTGCACATAAGTACTTTATATATACTGCATATAAGTATTTTATATTTCTTTACCACACACAACTTCCTACACTAACATAGAAATTTGTCATTATTTACAATATACTTAAATTTTGTACTCTATAATTTTGTTGGAGACCATGAAAAGAATCATATATTCTTGGAGAATAAAACCATATCTCTACAACAAAATCATAGTTGATATTGACTCCAACCACCCTTTTTAAACCCATGCTTTCATTAGGTGATGCTTCATCGGCCCTCAAGGTCAAGTTTTCTCCTAGAGCCTTTTCCATCCTCTAGGTTGCCTATGATCAGATTCTGATAGGTTCTATCAACTTTGTTGGTGAAAAATTGATGAGTTTTTGCGTGACGAATCTATGGCTCCTTGATCACCTCTCAATATTTGGTGGCTCTCATTAATGCCTCCTAACTTTTTTTGTTGGGTTATGGTTTCTTTTTGCTAGTTCTAGTTGATGACCTTGATGATGACTCCATATGTTCATCCTATCAATGTGCATTTATGCTAATGGGGATCCCTCCCCTATTTTCATAACAAACTCTTTTCTTGTGGGTTTTGTTTTGCAAGCCCCCCTCCTCAAAGTTTGATTCCTTTTTCCCATCTACCTTTGTCAATTTCATCTTGGTTTGCTCTCATATGTTAATTTGGTGAGGCCATTTTGTAATAGTTTATTCTACAATATTGTTGATCTTTTAGGTTTATATAATATGTTAAATGGGTTCTCTAAAAAAAATATGTTAAATGGGTTTATCAAGAAAAATTCTAAATTAGATGAGCACATATGAATGTTCAACACATACATTTAGTTGACAGTAGGATAGAGCCATCAATATGATGTTTAAGCCAAATAATGTATGGTTGTTACAAAGCGAAGGCCATGCATTGTGAATGAGATGACTTTATAAGAGGATTGACTATAGGAAAATTCATGTATAATGGAGCTCTATTTGAACATTGGGGGTAGTTCTTACTTCATATTTACTAAAAAAGCATATGTTGACATAAGATACATGTATGTGCTGGGGTATTCAAGTAAATATTTTGTTGTGAAAGCATATTTTATAGGGGAAAAAGTTGCGTGCACATAGATATGTTTGCTTCATCTCAATATTTATCATAAAACTTCAAAAACTAAATTTTAACTAGAAACGATACTCTGGTTTTGTTATTTTTTTAAAACCTATGAAAAAATTATTATAATAACCTGCATACGTTTAAACTAGTAGTTTAATGCAGATAACACCTTGTATGTGAGAAACAACATGTTTTGTTGTATTAAATTTTATTTTGTTATGATAGAGATTAAGGATTGTTTTGATAGTTGATGGTGTTATCAAACATATTGCTAGAGTTTTTATATTTCTAGTATATATCATTATCTATCTATTTATATATATATACTCTAGTAAAATCTAAACTAAATTACCTATTCATCCTCCATTAAAGAAAGATTATTTATTTTTTAGTACCTCATGTTGATGCTCAATTCAACCAAATGTAGGATAGGAATATGTATTAAATATTTTTATATGTTTTCTTATCATGAAATCAAGTATATTTTTTGCTTAATTAAAGGAACCACTACTAAATTAGAATGCACTCTTATCTAAACAAGGAGGCCATTGCTCATCCCACCCCATGAAACCATTTGATATTTGTCATTGAATTGCATTGAGGTTCTTATTTGAGGTATAACTTCTAGTAGCATGACATAAATAGAAAGAAAATGAATACAAACACAAGGATAATATAGTGAGATGGATACAAGCATTAATCATAGTGATTTCAAATTGATTGATATTTTGTTTCTAATACATTATGTGTATAAATAATGTGAATAATAACATGTGACTATTATGTTGTTTTATACCTGAAAAATATGTAAGTGGTTGTTAGCATGAAAATGAAACATTCATACCTTATATTAAGTATTTGGTTTTTGTACTTTGTGTTGGATATGTGGAAGAAGAATAAAAGGAGGGTCTACTACAACAAGGGGGGTACAGAGGGAGTAAATTGGGAGATTGAGAAATAGACACACACACCTACAAAGATATAATGAGATTTCATAGATGAATAACCCTCTCAAACAAATTTTGACAAGGAATGTTATTCACTTTAGTAGAGACTAGTTTGACGTGAAGAAAGGAAATATAATCATAATAGAGAAAATTATAGATAAATTGTAGGAGAAGAAAGTGTTAAAAATAATGGTGTGATTTTGAAATCATGTATTTGATCGGATACAACTTTATCTATAAAAGAAAAATACATGATTACAATTAGTAAGACAAATTAAATTTTCTTTAGAGGAAAATGTCTTGACTACTTATTTATGTGTTACTTAATAATACATGTACGTAAAAATATATTAGAATTATACTCAATGTAAGTATTACTTCTTTTCAAAACAAATTAACACTAATAAATTATTATTAATAAATGAAAAAAACATAGTTATAATATTTATATGTACGATGAACATATATATTTTTAAGTGTTATAACAATTGTCCTAGTTAAAGATGGAATGTTTTGATCACTTTCTTATAAATATACAACAAAAAGACCAAATAGATAGTCTCTAGAATTTATAATTTAGGAGAAGTCAGTAATATTCACACTAGTTAAGTTTCATATGAGAATGGAGTGACTATATAACAATACAATGATGAACATTCCTGTGATGGAGTGCACTTTTGAGTTCCTTGGTTACTCAATTCAATGATTCAATCATGGATTGGAGATTGGAATAATCAAACTTGAGTCCATATGCATATGTGGTGATGTTGACATCTTACTTGGGTTTACATTATATCATCGTATAATGATAGTCGTTGAAGTTAGTTTTGATCATATGAAAGTACTCCATTTAGTTGGAAAAAGTTGAAAGTCATTTGATGTTAATATTATAATCAACGCCCCTAAGTATGTGCCATGTTGGATTAAATGGTTGATTGGAAAAATAGTGATAACTTGGCACCAAAATTTCATTGAATGTATTTTGACTTGTGATAATCCTACTATAAAGTTTCATAACATTTGGAGGTTCCTAGAAGAAGTTATTAAGGTGTGAGATTTGTGAAGTAATGTGAATTATTAATGATTTATGGAACAAAGTTGTGATTTTTAGCTAGTGTCACACACCCCTTGCTTTTGAACTTGGTCTGTGTGGCCAGACTTTGGCCCTAGATCTCTAATCCAGTGGTAGTCCCCCCCTATAAGATGAGAAGCCACATATAAGCTTTAAGTGGACACTTGATTTAGCCCTTGGACGGGATATCAATGATCATTGAGTTATCCCCTTCCCTATAGTTAGATCTAGGCTCAGGAGCACTTGTTGTTGCATATCTTCCTCACCAACACATGTTGTGATCGTGGCCTAAGGAAGGGAGATGAGTTAGTAGTTTTCTTCATATTGAAGAACCCTATACCACAACCCCTAACCGACACTATTTGAAGAACAAATGAGAGGGAATGACCTCCTCCTTCCCATTGCTTCTCCATTGTAGTTCACAAATAAGAAGAAGGAGAAGACGAGGGTAAAAGATAGGCCACAATAGAGACCTAAGCTATATGGGAAATTGAGAAAGACAAAGAGAAGGGAAGATAGTTTAGGGTCGCAAGTTTCGAATATGACAAGTTTCGTGAGGAACATGGAGGCTACCATGGGCGACGAAGTCTAGTTCACTGAAGGAAAAGATAGAGGATAGAACAGTCTTTTAGGGATTCTTTCGGATGTTTGCATGACACTAAGGTGTTTTTGAGGACATCTGTGACCTTTCTGTTGGACCAGATCTTCACAAGGATTAGCAGAGGTGTTTTTCCCCTTTGCTCCACCGTGATGGAGACCATTGATGGTGAGGTCACTGACCTATGGAAAAAGAACCCATACAGTTTCTCTAGTAGTTGACTCCTAGGTGATCTGCTTCAAACCCATTGGCAAAGAAAGGGAAGGAAGAAGGTGAGTAGCATACAACTGATCTCATCGCTAAAGTCTCCCAATAGAGACACTAGAAGAGTAGAAGAATGTGATGTCGGGAGTGTAGGATCGCAGAGGAGGGGGAGAAGAAAGGAGAACTGGGTCCAGATCAAAGACTGACCGGTTCAACGATCTAGCAGAACCCACCCTCAAAAAATGTGGTGACACCTGATGCAACCAGGCAAATCAATGTCTAATTACTCAAAAATGTGTAGATCTTTGATAATTCACAATAATTAGCTCATTTGTCCAAAAATCACAAAAAATATATCCAGATCATAGAAAAATGAGTAGAACACCTTGAAACCACAATATTAGACTTTTGATGCATAAATCAAAGTGGTATAATGTAAGATATGTTACACTTGTTTCATGAGTAAATATCAAATAATGACCTAAAATTATGAGAATGTATCAATAAATCTAAAATATGATATATAATCCATTTTGTTTTAGATATGGTCATGTTAAGACATGTAGCCATATAATTTTCTTAGTATGGCTATATAGGGCTAATAACCCTAAATAAAATGTAGCAAATACATATATGCTCAATAAATGTTGGAATTTCCATAACATGTCCATAACAGTATATGGAACTTGATGTGTAACTAATATGCCAATCTTATGCATAAAATTCATGTTATCATGACAATGACTCATAATATATGTTTTGAAAACCTAATTGGAATAATGCATGTAGCCTAGAGTTAATATGTGCATATAATTATATGCAACAAAATATTCAAATAATTTATTGTAATATGAATATGATATTAGTAACCTGAACCCAGGTGGACAAGACAAAAAATAATGAGAATATCATAATGACTAGGCAAAATCCTAAAATAAGTCATGACTAGGGTTGATGATGAGAATCTAGTGATAGCACATGATCTTGTCTTAATTAGGGCTTGATCAAGGATATAGTTGACATCAAGAATGTGATGGTTAGGTTATATCTTTTCAAGGTACTCTTTACCTCTTACTTGGCCTATTATGTTGTATGGTTGTATTATGTGTGTAAAAAATACTTAGCATATGATACTGGATGAAATATATGCTCTTGTATGCTACCTAGCTTGATTTTCTATATATCTGAACACATAAAGCATAATATATTTGTTCTATTATATACAAGAACTTCAACTCGTTGGTAGTAAAGTGATGGAGAGTAAAGTACTTCAACTCTTTGGTATTGAAGTACTTGGAAGTGATCCGACTCTTTGGTTGCAGATCACATTGTGGAATGATCAAACTCTTTGGTAGAAGAACATAAAGGTCTTAATGCAATAAACTCTTAGGCAGTATATGCATTGATGATATAAGGGAATGTATGCCTAAAAATTAGTGTTCTCTTTTTCTAATAAACATATTTGTTCAAGTATGCTTTTATTGTATATTTCTTATATTACTGCCTAGTTTTTGTTTTATATTACTTGCCAAGACATAGTACGAAATAGGTATATAAAAAGACGTGTAGGCATAATCAACACAATATTTTATTATATTGTGCTAACGTGTACCACTTGTAATCTTTTGTTTAGGTTGTGGACATATGCTCTTAAAGAACCAGTATAGTTGAGAGTTGTGTGGTGAGCTGATGTATAGGTGGACCTATTGTTTAAAGATCCTATTGTAGATGGTAGTATATGCAGATGTAAAAGTTTACCATTTAATGTGTAATATCAAATGTTGTAACAATTCATTTTGTAATTATATGTTGACTGGTGAGATTCAATTTTTGTGACTTGTTACTATTCATATGCATGTTCTACTTTTGTTTCCTCTGACTCCCTTGATTTTATTATTCTTGGCCTAGTGTGTGAGTTTGAATTGGGATTCTTGCTGAGGTGAAGATATTAATTTGGACGTCACACGCATGGTCAAGGTGTTGAAAATCCAGGGACCTCAAGATTCCCATATTCCAAATCATAAATATGAAATGCTACTTATAAGAATCAACAATGCACACAACATAAGATTGAGACCATGTACATGAAAAATACAATATTCACCTAAGAATTGAGAATGCACAGATACAAGGAGGATCTACAACGACTATCCACCTACCTCTTTTTGACTCCATACATATCACACTTCATGTATCCATACTAAATCTAAACTTGTAAAAATTAAAATAGTGGAAAAGGCCAACAAAAATGTACTAAGTATGTGGTATCCATAAAGGGCATAACTACTAAAAAAGGAAGCACACCTTGCATCATTAATAAAATATAAAGATTCACATGAATTATATAGAAATAAGAAATGTCAACCAAATGTTGGTTTATACTGAAAGATGTATTCTACAATGATTTTCCCACTATATTGATAACAACAATTTTATGAATTTATCCCTTGGCATATTTTGTAATATACATGGGAGTTGTTACTTGGTTCCATCACTCTCGAAAAGGAGGAGGCCCCCAAGTGTACTTAGATCCATCACTCCAATAAAGGTAGGAGCCCCCAAAGTGTACAAGTTCCATCACTCCAATGAAAGAAGGAGGCCCTCTACGTAGAAAAATCAACAAGAAATATGAGTATACTTAAAGGATATCTTAACAATTTTTTCATTCAAGTAAGCACGATGAAAATGTGGACCTTGATCAATGCACTAGAGAGAAAACCAATGAAATTAGACAATTAGAACTGGTCTAAGGGGGTTATGCGGAGGTGATGAAGGTTTTATATATAGGAGTGTTTTCTCTGTTAACAAGGGAGATATAGTGGAGAGAGAAATGAAGAGAAAGTGGGAAGTATGATTCTTTAGGGTGATAGAGACTGGAAAGCCCAAAATTTCTTAGGATTTACCTTTGTGGAATTGCAAAAGGAAACTAAAGGAGAGATTACATGGTGTGATGAAAGAGGAGAGGGATAAAGATGAGGGATCACCTTCCATCTATGGTGGATTATAAAATAAAAGGATTAGGTGAATGAAATGATAGTGTAAGTAGGATCTAATTGGGTTTAGAAAGAGAATAGACACATATCTTTAAATTGTCAGGTTGATAGACAATTGATGGAAAATAGAAAACTAAATGCATGCCATGATTAATTGTAGGACTATAGAAACATCGCATGAATTAAACCAAATAGTTAGCATTTTAGCTTTTATTTATCATCTTTTCTTTCCATAACTAGTTTAGAGTTCAACCAAGTCCAAATGAGATGAAACTTGACCCAACATGACGAGGATGTATATAATCCAAATTTGGTATTGCTTCCCACTTTTGTTTTTATTTTTTATATTATGAAACATATTATAGATAAATTTGGTTACTTCCATATATATTATCATAATATTAATTTATTACCAATATTTGGGGGTTTAAATTTCTTTAAGATCATCTTGTTCTCATGCACTTTCCCTAGAATATATTCCCCTTTTTCAAGATTATTTAAGTTAGGTTTTTATCTTTAAAACAAATAATGTGATTGTGATCCAAATGAAGTACAACTAACTCTCTAATATTAAAGACTATCCAATTATTATATATGCATTACTATCACTCATACAAGCACTACATACTTAATCCTTATATCATCCTAAAATATTCTTGAAGTCACATGTGGATGCTAAGGTATTTTATATCCATCATCTCATGCTAGGATATGTCTTATATCTTTCTTGTGGGTTTACCTATGGTCTTAGTCCAAAGACTCACATTACATGGGACAAAGGTTTCTAGGGTTAAAAATTAGGTTTATGCATGTTAAACTTTCATATACCATGTGTGGAACATGATGCATTGGTTTCCAGTCAATTTTCACAAGCTATTTTCTAGGCATTAATTGCATATATGTTCAGTTTGAGATAGTGTTATGCATTGTTCCTTGAACAATATCTTGAGTTTATTAATGAAATATCAACCCAATTTCAATCTAAAGGGCAATACATGTACTTTCATAGACTTTCTAATTCAGCGTTCACCCCTATGCATAAAAGTTTGGTTGGCCTCAAAGTTATCTCCGAAGCTAGCTGTATTGAGACTTTCATCTCAATATCCCATGTTGTTAAATGAATCCTTCTCTCCATATCTCTTCCTAGAATGTTAAGACCATCTAAAATAAGATAAAGGGAGTCAAGGAAGAGCCTGTGAGGTTGAAGTGTGATAGTATTATCTTCAATGAAACTAAGACCAGGAAAGAAAAATTGGCTAGTTTTATGAGTGAACATTTTCATAACTACAATTAGTGTGCTAACCATAATTCTCATATCCTTGGTAGGACTTTTCTTCTTTGGAATCTGACTAGTTACCTTGTTGATATGCTTGGTGAATATGATTAACATATTCATTCTAGAAATACATCTAATGATTCTTCTTTCTTGTTGACAACTGTGTATGGACATAATGTTGATTATGATAACTTGTCCCTTTGGGATTCCATTGATTATCTTAATAGTATTATTGGTGAACCCTAGGTTATTCTTGGCAATTTCAATGTGGTTAGAAAAGATAATGAGAAAATTGGCAGACACCCTCCTACTAGAAAGTCGATGGATGACTTAAGTTATTTTGTCTTCAACTATGATCTTTTGTAATGGATCTTCAAGGTCTATTTTTCACCTGGGATAATCATTAATGAGGTTGTGATTTTTGTGTGACTAAGAATGATTAAGTTATTCATAGTTCTGAGTTTCTTTCTTTCAATTATGAGGTTAGAGGTAACATCATTTCTAATATTGTTGGTGATCACTAAATTATCTCATTATGATTAGGTGAACCTAGAGCTGTAAGGCCCCCTTTCAGTTTTATCAATGCTTGGACCTTGCATGATGACTTTCTTAGCATTGTTATGGAATCATGGAATCTCAGTATTTCTAGATTTTCTGTGTATCAAGTTTGTAGGAAACTATACAAGTTTAACATTAATTTGAGGGCATGTAATCACAAATCAGTTGGAAACTTTCATGATAATGCCATATTACTAGTGCATCTGCTCTTGAGGCCCAAATTTCTTCTTATCTTGATTCTATTAACACCCCTTTGTGGCAAGATTCTATTGAGAAGAGGAAGATTGCTAGATCAGCTTTCTAGATGAAGAATATCTATTGAGACATAAATCTAGAGTGTTATGTCTTTAGTAGGGTGATTCAAATACTAAATTCTTCTATTCTTCTATGAAAACAAGAGACATCACAATCATATAAAGAATTTAACTATTAGGGATTCCTTGAGTTATGACATTGATGAGATCAAATATCATATAACTGAGTTTTATTCTGGTTTTGTATTAGTTCCAGTCTAGGGATTGCATGGCCTATGGAGTGGGAAGGTGTTGTTATTAATGATAGTCAAAGAGATGTCTTGATGGTTGAGGTGATGCAGAAGAAAATTGATGATATTATCTTCAATCTTAAGATGAAAAGCACTAAGTCCTAATGGATTTAATTGCCATTTCTATAAAAAAGCTTGGCCAGTAATTGGTGAAGATATTAGTCGGGCAATCAAGGAATTCTTTTTGAATGGTGAAATTCTAAGAGAGGTTAAGTGCACCTTTATTCTCTGATTGCTAAGAGTGATGACACTTGCTATATCAAAAGCTGGTGACATATTTCCTTATGAAATGACTTATACAAGATTATTTCTAAGCTTATGGAAAATCATCTTCAATCTCATCTTACTTCTCTGATTGATGTGAATCAATACATGTTTGTTAAGGGTAGAAGTATTAAGTATGTGGTCATTTTTACAAATGGAATTTTGAGTAATTTTAACAAATCTAGTAGCAAAATGTGTATTGAAGTTGACATCTCAAGGGCTTATGACTCAGCGAGTTGGAAATGCCTCTTCTATGTTCTTCATAAAATGTAATCTCCCATTAAATGGATTAGTTGGGCCGGGGAAATGTTTACCATCTCTTAATATCACATCCTAATTAATAGTGAACCATCATGATCCTTTTCTCCTTCAAATGGTATTCTCCAGGGTGATCCGATCGCACCTTATCTCTTTGTCATTGCCATGTAGGGGCTATCTGAACTTATGAAAAATGTTGTTCATCTGGACGAGATTTCTCCTTTAGCTGCTTCAAATGAAATCAATATTTCCCATCTAATTTTCACTAATGATCTCATGGTATTTTCCAAGGATGATCTTCATAGTGCAAGGCATATTAGAAAACTCTTAAATTTCTTTGGTGATATTTATGGCCTTTGTATGAACAATGCTAAGAGTTTCATCTTCATCAACAAGTTTACAAATAAAGAAAGTATTATCAACACCTTATGTATTGATGATGGATCTCATCCTTATAGATACTTGGGCATTCCTTTGTTTATAGGAAATCTATCAAGGCACTACTGTTATAGCTTGCTATATAAAGTTAAAAAGAGAATAGAATCTTGGAAGTCAAAGCTACTCTCAATGGAAGATAGAATTGAGCTTATTAAGTCTACACTTTCTAATCTGCATCTCTATTGATTATTCTCCTTTCCCTGTCCATGCACTGTGTTATATGATATTGAAAAGGTATGCATGGATTTTCTTTGGGGTTCTTCTGAGTCAAAGAATAATCTTCATCTAGTTAAATGGGATATTGTGGTTCTACCAAAAAATGAGGGTATTCTTGTCATAAGGAAAAGTAGGGATGTTGCAAAGGCATGCCTTATCATTAATACTTGGGATAATGTGAAGAAGAAGGATACCCTATGGGTCAGGTAGATCATTAAAAAGTACTTGAGGAAAGCTTCCTTTTGGTCTACTAAGAACTCAAATAATTTCTCCTTGTTATTTAACAATATCGATAGATCCTGGGATGGTTTGATTCCTCTTACAAAGTTCCTTATTGGTAGTTGAAAAAACTTTAAACTTTGGCTTGATCCCTGGATAGATAGTAAACATATATTATATTTTTTTATTCTTCCTTCTGTACCAAATTTGACTTTCCTCTTAGTTGCAGTCTAACATGCATTATTTCTGGCAATTCTTGGAATTTAAATTGCTCAAGGAACCTTAAGGTTCTACATGATTTTCTATATTCTCTGAATCTGAAGTTTCATGAATCATACTCTATTTTGCTCAAAGGGAAAGATAACATTACCTTGAAGACAATTTGGAATGAGATTATCAAAAAGGCTAAGTTTCCCCCATTTCAAAGTGAATTTGGGGTTGCAAAGGTATGAGGAAGGTGGTGATTAATTCATGGAAGGCCTCTCATAATAAGCTACCTACTTTTGATTATGCAAGAAGAAGAGGGATTCATCTTGCTTCTACCTATTTTCTTTGTCAAAATGGTTATGAGAACACTTCTCATATTCTCTTTGACTGTTCCTTCTCTTCTGAAGTGTGGAACTGGGTGTCTATTCTGAATATCAGTAATCCTAATCCTAGAAGTTTCCACGAAGTTATCTGTATTACAAATGATAAAGTTAAGTGTTTGTGCTTCTTATTTTCTACCATTGTTGGACATAAAGGAAATTTAGAGTACATGGGACTTGTTCTAAAATTTCTTTTGACATTTGGAGATCTGTTAAAGAAGATTTTGATATTTTTTATCCTACATGATGCTTGTTTGCTCTTGGATCTAATATTGATATATTATGAGAATTTTTTGAAGTTTGGAGTTGTGTCTTCTCTATATATCACTTCTCTAGGTCTTTTATGATCTTAGAGTCTTCCAACTGTAGTGGAGATGCTCTGTTGAAGATTAATATATGTCTCATATGGTTGGATCCAGAGATGGTATACTGATTTTGAGGTTCTTTAAAATTGCTTATGCCAATATGAGCTTCATTGGTGAATGCTCCCTGGAGTTGATCCTTAAAAGTTCTTATCTTGTTTCCAACTACAATGGAGTTTTCATGCTTGACTTGGAAATTTCTCTATTGAAGTCATGTGTTGACATGTTGCTTTTCTCTTATTCTATTCTTGCTTGGTTTCTTTACTTCCTTGTATAAACATTTTATGAGATTCTTGCAGTTTGGTGTTGTGTGCCTTCTTTGAATATCAGTATTTCATGTCTTTCTGATCCTGGCATTTGTTCTTCTGATAGGAGTGCAAATTCTCTATTGAATATTCCTTTTCAAGTTTTGACCTATGCCTTATGTGTTTGACATATTTCTTTACCTTTATTCATATACTTTTCTTTGTTTGGATTTATATAGAAGAAATTTGTTTTTGATGTAAAGATATGCTCTTCTCCCTATCCTCTTTAAATCCTCCCCATAATCTCATAACGTTTTCTTTAAAAATACAAAAAAGAAAGTGAGTTTTTGCGACCAAATTTTTTTATGCATTTGTTTCTATCATTATCATGTGAATCATTGTTGCATCAAATATTTAGTAATTGTACCACATCACTCTAATTTACTATATATAATTCAAACTTATGTCATGTTTTTCTTGTTTTAGGAAATTTGAGTAGTAAGTGGACAACTTGGTCCCACTGACCCATCCATCAGTGGTACTGACAAATCACAAATCCATAGCAGGGAAAGAGTGAAATCATGATGCTACCAAGAGGGATCTTGGTTCCACCGAGAGAGGCATCGATTCTATCGAAGTTAGAAGTCATTGATATTGACTCCCTATCTAGGGAGCATCAATACTCAAGATTTATTATTTTGGTGTTGCTAACTTGCATGTCAGTGGTATTGACATCAGCATCTAGGAAGCATCAAATCTCAAGAAGAAACTTGGTGCTATCGACACTTAACATCAGTAATACCGACGTTGTTTATGAGATTCAAGTTAGCTGACTACTTGGTGCCACCAACAACAGGTCAAATGTACCAACATTGCATTATTAGTTCATATCTAAAATCAAGTCAGATGCAAAGATGACAACTTAATGAAGAACAAATCATCACTTATTAACTAAAGGGAGTGTGACCAAAAGAATGATATCAAGGTTGTCACATCATGAATCTATGATCCCTTTATTGATTTGTTTATGCATGATCAATATGATTAATGTAATTGACCACTAATTGCTTTGGGAGAGGGATTAGGAGTCAGACAAGTCACAGATCCACATAGCCTATATTGTGCTTTGGAGAAGTCTTACAGCTAACACAAAGATTTTTATAATGTACCTAACTAATTCCTAAATTGCTACGGAAGTGGGATATGTCTTAGTTTAGGCAGTGTATTATGTTGCAGAAGTAGGTAATGCTTGCTACGGGTCTTTATTCCAAAGTAAAGGGTGAATCATGTTAATGAAATGAGTTTTGAATATAGTGTATGCCATGGTGAAATCACTAGTCCTGAGAAATACATCCATTCTTGATCACAACCATCTTTATTTAGGTGTAATTATTTACTCGTAGATAATAAACAATTAATCAACCCTTTTCTAGGTCTAGCTGATTCGGTCTCAGTAAGTAGTAGTCTTTGGTGAACATTTCCCTAAGTTCGATACTCGGCCTCATAGGCCTATATTACATGATCGTACACTTTATTTAAATATACAATTTAAGTATATCAAGTTTTTTGTGTTTTTGCTGGAGAAACAAAAACACCAACACTATGATTATTGTGGTCGGCCCCTCTAGGACATTTTTCTTTCGATTCTTAATTTTTTATTTATAGTAGAGATTAATTGAAATTTTTTCTTTTGTCATTTCACTAGTATTTTGTGTCTCACATTATTGATTTAATTTCAGGTACTAGTGTATGGTTCACACTCAAACCACAGACTATTGAGAGTCCACTCCACTATGTGCAGATTGAGAAGAGATCTTGCACAAGGTGTGGGAGTTTGGGGCTTCATCTAAGGAGCTCATCAAAACTCCACCGCCACAGCCAGAGAAAGAAAAAGCAAAAGTTATGTATCTGAATAGTTAGGATCATGTAGAGGACATACTTGAGGAATATATACTTTGGAAAAATATAAATGCATCATCAGCTAAAGGTCAACATGGACCAATCAAACACCAGGAAGTGGATGTTGACAACTTCAAAATTGAGCTAGGGCCAGTGGCACTAATAAAGTATCATTCTTTTCATAGGAAAAGCATTGAGGATCCAATGGTACATATAAGCATCTTTGTGGACAGTTGTGACATGCTCAATCTTGACATGGTTCCATCAATAGTCATTTATTTGAAGATCTTTTCATATTCATTGTTAGATAAATCCAAGGATTGGTTCCGTAGCCTACTACCATAGTCAATTGGTACTTGGTACAAGATGATCAATGCTTCCTTCGAGAGATATTTCCCACCACAGAAGACAAATTAATTTTTGGATAAATCTACAATTTCAAGAAACATGTTGAAGGATTTTATTCAAAATCTTGAGAGAGATTTCATAACATGCTCAGGAAATCCCCTCATCATGGGATTGATCTATTTGGTCAAGCGAAGACATTTTATTATGACCTACAAAGGATAGGTGACTACTCTTGACAGTCTAGGGGCAAAATTCTTCCTTAATAATAATGCTACAAGATGTCATGAGATCATAAAGAACATGGCCAAGAACCAATCATGGGTGTAAGAGTGAGAAGCACCAGCAAAACTCAAAAGTGTTGTGGAATCAAGGGATATCACATAATTAAAAGGTCAAATGGATATACTCATAAGGAATCTTCATAAAAAATATGGCACCTCATCTGTAGGTGAAGAGGAGGAGTGCATGTACTTATGGCATCAAAATATAGGAGAAACAATGAGTATTCATGGAGTCATAATCCTAAATTTTCTTGGAATGGTCTCAATAATTTTTTGTAGGATCTGTCACAAGCACAACACCCCAAACAACAACAAGGAAACACTTCACAATGATATCAACATGATATGGGTTCCTAGTAAGATGGACATGATAGAAGATATGCTGGGCAAACTCATGAGTTAGAATGAGGTCTATTTAGACCAATCAAAAGAGAAGCAACCGAATCAAGGGGCTCAAATTTACAACATTTAGAATTACATTTCACAATTAGCAATGGAAGTGAAATCCATAAAGAATCCCAACCAACAAGGATTTTGAAGCAACACAGATATTCCCACAAATAACCAACAAGTAAAGGCAGTGCTCCTTCATAGTGGTAAAGTGTTGGTGAATGACCATAAAGTTATTCCAAAGTAGAGTACAACACCAAATGACATTGGGGAAATGATAGAAACAATTCCTCTAGAACATCCACAAGACCCTACACCTTAGGAGGAAGCCACGATAGAGGAAAATATTGGACAAACAGAAAGTAAGAAGGAGTCCTACATTCCAATTCATCGACGCAAAAATGTGATTCCAATACCATTTCCTAATAGCTTGAAGTCTAAAAAGCTTTATCAGCAATTCAAGAAATTTTTGGACACGTTCAGGATGCTTCATATCAACCTACCTCTTGTAGATTCTTTTTAGTATATTACCTCCTATGGAAACTTCATGAAGGATAGCATCGATAGGAAGAGGAGGATAGCAAATTCTGATATTGTGCTATTGTGGGAAGATGTCAATACCTTGATGCAAAGAAAATTTCCACAAAAGAGACAAGATCCATGATGCTTCAACATACCATGCTACATTAGCAAGGTCAAATTTAGAGAGGCATTGTGTGATTCTGGGGAAAGCATTAATATCTTCCACTAACCATATACAAGAAACTAGGACTTAAAGAATCGATGAAGAGTAACATGAAAATTTATCCTATAGATAATTCAGTGGTGTGTCCAATAGGCATCTATGCAAATTTCCTAGTAAAGGTGGATAAATTCATATTTCCAATAGATTTTGTAGTCATGGAAGTGTAGGATGACTATGGTAATGAAATATTCATAGGTAGGTCATTCCAAGACACAATTGATGTGATGTCAGATATGGAGAGAGGAAAACTGATACTGGGATCTAGGATGAGTGGTTTGAGTAAAGCTACCTGATTATCAACAATTGATCAAGGAGAAGATAATGCCACATGATGCATCTTTTGGATAGTGAGGTCTCTTTACTCTTGGGGAAACCATTTCTAGACATGATCCATTTCATGAAAAAAGGTGGACATAGGTACTCTTGTTTTAGATATTATAAAACATACAAAGAAGATATCTTTGACAAAGTCCATGAAGTATCATGACGAACTAGAGGAGGAAGTTTACCCCAAGACAGTCACAAATGTAGTTTGTTCAACCATCATGCAAGCATACCGTCAACTACCTTGAGAAGCATGTCTCATGAATCTAATGGATGATTGCAGATACTATCATCTATTAGAAGAGTGTGCCTTGTTTCTAAAGGCATTTCCATGTTTCTATTCAAGACATTATGAAGACTTCGGACTACCATTACCCCCATTAGTCCCATCTTAGTAATGTCCCTCTGAACTAGAATTGAAGAAACTACTACCAAACCTAAAGTATACATTCTTGGAAGTGGATACTAAACTTCTAGTGATTATTTCAGCATCAATGAGTCTTAAAGAGGATGAGCATCTACTTATCATTCTAAAATATCATTTGGCTGCATTTGGGCGGTCTATTGCTGACATCAAGGGGATATCCCCTAGTTTATGTCAACACAAGATCTAGATTGAAGAGGAAGAAAACCTTGTGGCACAACCTCAATGGAGTTTAAGTCGTATCATGACTGAGGTAGTAAAGAAAGAGGTAGTGAAGCTTCTATTGGAAGGTATAATTTATGCTATTTCGCATTCCAAATGGGTTAGTCTCACTCATGTAGTTCCTAAGAAGGGAGAAATAACAATCACAACTAATTCAACGAGTGAAATAGTTTCTACTAGATTAGTGATCAAGTGGCAAGTTTGTATTGATTATCATCAATTAAACACCGCCACCTTGAAAGACCATTTTTTGCTCCCGTTCATAGATAAAATCCTTGAGAGGCTCACCAACCTCTCACACTTTTGCTTTTTAGATGGTTACTTCAGCTACAATCAAATTTTTATTGAGCCACATGATCAAAACAAGTCTACCTTCACTTGTCCCTATGGTACTTTCTCTTACCATCATATGCCCTTCAGTCTTTGTAACACTCCGAAAACGTCTCAATGATGTATGCTCACTATTTTTTGGGATATTGTAGAGTGATGTCTTGAAAACTTTATGTATGATTTTTTTGGTCTATGGAGAGTTGTTTGAGGACTGCCTTGACAATCTAAAGAAGGTTTTGCAAAGGTATAAGGACACTTACCTAGTTTTGAACTGGGAGAAATGCCATATGATGGTGAGTGATGGAATTCCATAGGGGAACAAGGTGTCCAATGAAGGGTTGGAAGTCAATCCGGTGAATATAGAGGAGATATCCAATCTACCTCCACCATCTTTGGTGAAAGGATTTCTGAGTTTTTTAGGACATGTAAGTTTTTATCGACATTTCTTCAAATATTTCTCAAAGATTGCCAAACTGCTTTCTCAGTTGTTAAAAAAGGACGTCAAATTCAATTTTGATGATCATTATTTGAAGGAATTTGAGGTTTTAAAGGAGAAACTAATCTCCTCTCCAATGGTGATGGATCCATATTGGATCAAACCTTTTGAACTATTGAGTGATGCATTAGATTATGCGATGGGAGCTATTTTCAGTCAACACATAGATTAAGATTGTGTTATTTCTATCATTTACTATGCATCAAGAACTCTTAATGATTCTCAACTAAATTACACCACCACTAAAAAGGAGCTTTTAGGTGTAGTCTTTGCTTATTATAAATTTAGAAAATATTTGATAGGGGCAAAAGTGATTGTGTGGACTGACCATGCGAAAATTAGGTACCTATTGCAGAAGAAGGATGCTAAGGTGAGGTTGATTTGATGAATTTTGTTACTACATGAGTTTGATATAGAAATTAAGGATAAAGCTAGAGTGGTGAAATGCAGTAGCAGATCATTTATCTCAATTAGATAGGATAAATAAGTCGAGGTGGGAGATGACAATTGTTGAAAACTTTCCCAATGAACTATTTTTTTATTTGAGACACAAAGACCCTAGGTATGCACATATAGTGAATTACTTGACTTGTGATAATTTCCAAAAGATTGGGGATATCGGGAGAAGAAGGTATTTTTTTGTTCTTTGATATTCTATGTTTGGTATGACCCTATTTTTCTTATGTAGTGTAGAGATATAATTTTGAGGAAGTGTGTTCCTGAGTGTGAGTTCGTGAGCATACTTGCTAATATCCACTCTATACCCACAGGGGGACACCATGCTAGCTCAAGGATGGTGACCAAGGTTTTAGCGAGTGGATTCTATTGGTCATCCTTTTTATGGATGCATATGACTTTGTGATGAGGTGTGATGCATGCCAACGATCAAGCAATACTTTTAGAAGACATGAAATGCCCCGAAGTGCATTTTATGAAGTTGAGGTTTTTTTAACCTTTGGGGCATATATTTCATGGTATCCTTTGTGTCTTCAAACACTAACCTCATTATTTTTCTTATGGTTAATTATGTGTGAAAATGGGTGGAAGCAATTCCAATCTACACCAATGATGTAGATGTTGTATGTTGTTTTGTAAATGATCATATTTACTTCATGTTTGGAATACTTAGGATGATCATAAGTGATAAAGGTTCTCACTTCACAAATATCAAATTTGCAAGTTTGTTGAGAAAATATGGAATGAAGCATAGGGTAGGAACCCCATACCGACCTCACACTCAAGGCCAAGTGGCAGTGTCCAATGGGGAGATGAAAATGATACTAGAAAAGACCATTTTGAGAAGTATGATGAATTGGAACATGCAATTGAATGATGTTCTTTGGGATTACATGAAAAAATTTAAAACACCCATTGAAATGACCCCATATAGACTAGGCTATGGTCGTGCATGTCACTTTCCCATAGAACTGGAGCATAAAGCCAAGTGGGCCTAGAGGAAATCTAATATTGATCTAGTGTAGGAAGGAAGTATAGGATAGAATTGAATGAATTGGATGAGACTAAGCTAGATGCCTACAAAAATTCAAGGATCTATGAGGCTAGGATCAATAGGATTTGTGACCACCATATTTTGCATAGGACGTTCATACCAGGACAATAGGTGTTGCTATTTAACTTTTGGATGAAGTTGCACCAGGGGAAGTTGAGATCCTGATAGAGTGGACCTTACGTGGTGGTTAGAGATTTCCCTCATGTTATAGTAGAAATCAGTGATGGCACCAAGACATTTTTTACCAATGGACAACATCTCAAACACTATTTTGGGGGAGAAGAGGTCCATAAAGAGGAGGAGTTGAAGCTCATCGAGCTTCCTTGAAAAATTGATTGAATGATTATTAAGCCTATGGCATTAAACAAGGGAGCATATGGGAGGAAACCAAATTTACTTTCTATTTACTTATGTTCAATCAGTCTCTTTTGTTGAATTTCATAATTCTTTATTAGTACTTGTTTAATTTGATGAAAGAAAAAGGTGTCTTGATGCATTTTGTTTAGTGTGCATAAATTTCTTATGTCGATACCACCGAATCCATCGTTAGTGGAACTGACAAATAATCAAGAAATCAATGGTGATTTTGAAAAATTTATGTACCACTGACAGTCAGGTTGGTGTCACTGAGTGGTTATCAATAAGAGACTTAATGATAATCATTTAGGTCGATAGCAATGACTCCACCTTTGGTAGCACCGACTATTTTCAAGAAAAAATGACAGAGCTACAAGATAATATTGTCGATTCCACCGAGAGGTTTCTCAGTAGTATTGACCCATCCATCTCAAAGAAGACAAAGGTCAACATAGCTAGGTACCATCAACACACAAGTCGGTGGCACTGACATTTTTAAAGAAGAGGCCCTTAATTGCTACAAGAAATGAAGTATCGATGCCACCAAGAGCACACTTAATGGCATCAGAAAAGTGATCAAGGGAAAGACAACTTCAGCTCAGTTCCACAAGCACTCATGTTGGTGGCACCGAAATAGAATACCAGATTTGTGGCACCAACAACAATGATTAAGATCATCCAAATCCAATGATCAGTGTCCCCCATTCGTGTACTTGATTAAGGCATCACTACCATTGACTCCCACCAGTACTACTGAAGTAGAGGAATCCATGGGTGTGTGTATTGATGACTCAAAGCTATTGATATCAATGGTTGGCATTGAGAAGCCCATCAATAGCAAGGTTTCAGTGCCACTGACACATCACATCAATAGTACTGACATAGTTAGTCAGACACACCTTCAACTATAAAAGGGGAATAAAGGGGTGGTATCAAATCACACCCTAGCTCTACCCTCTCAATTAGAAGGTGTAAGAAGGTCACATGAGGTTACCCCCAAATCATCTCAACGATTGAAAATCTTCATTGAGATCTTTTCTTCACTTCTTTCTTCTCTTATTTGAGGATATGGCAACCCAACGACAAGCCACATCCAGCTTCAATGTACCAAGACTGTTGGTATCCAAGCCATCAAGGATTGCTTTCCCGAACGAGGGATAGAAGAATCGTTACACTTCATTACTGAAGAGGGACCTCATACCAACTTAATATGGAGACTAGGTTTTCTTCTCTGAAGTAAGATTCACCGAAAAACCCCAATGTGTCTACACTGGGCAAGGAATGGTGGACGATCTCCCTTTATTTGTTGATTGACCCACTTACCCCAAGATCATATATAAGTTTCTCACCATGTTGGAGGTCTTATGCATGTCGCATACCCCAAGTGTGATCCATATATAACAACATAGAAGCATGGACCATCAAATCACACTCAAAGAATGTCATAGAAAGCATATATCATTACATTGCAATAATAAAAATAAATTTACACGTGATACACTTTCATTGGTTCTCATATGCATATCTTTGCACAAATCTTACAAAAAAAAACTATACACGATAAACTAGTAAAACCTCCTTGAATATTATAGATGGCACCCATAACAGAATTGTTTATTACCAAAATCCTAACTCCAAATGACCACAAAGACAATGGCGATAGTATTTTTATCCCTGGTATGTTATTATCAAAGCATGAATACGGAAGGGTAAAATCTTAGCATACATGAACAAATAACCAAATAAAAGCACTCATCATAATCTCAACATTCAAGAAGTGTCATTAAGCAACATTGTCTTATTATAAGATTCCAATTACATATTCAAGAGTCAAATTGTACAAGTCTGCTCATGTACACTAGTGATCTTATAATAAGTACACTTGACATAGCTCACCAAGCTCATCAACTTCTGGCCATTTTGAACCTATAGAATATGTGAAACAATGTAGGTCAATACATGAGGTGTTGAGTATAGGGTAGAAACATACATATAAATAGTTTTGCATAATTTCAAAAGAGTTTCAGAAGCAACGAACAAGAATAAACAAGTTAAGTATTTATAAAAATGATAGCCCATGTTTCATATCATTTTACTCCAATCATACCAACTACATCATATATCATAAGGCCTTTTGACTAACCCCATTCAAAGAGTCCATAAAGGTGCTCAAGATTTGCTAACCCCTTTCTACATGAGAGACCTCAAGTCCATCACCAAGAGCTAACCCTTTTATTGACATGGTGCACTATGTCTTGGAAACTCAAGTAGGACATGAACCTTATGTCCTCACCCCAACAATACAAGTAAGTGGACAAGGTTTGTTGGATTTCCTATATTATCTATGCAAGTTATGAAATAATGATGCAAGACAAACATCAAGTAGAATACTAGAATACTACATAATTTAGAGATTGCGAACTAAACACTGACCATATATATTACAAGAAACCACATGTAAGATCAAGGTAATACATATATGCATTAGATTCTCATCATTAACTCTAACTAGTTCCATTTTAAGGTTTTTGGCCAAGTTAGGTTCAATGTTACTTATTAGAGCATTTAATGACCTTTCACTAATTTTGAGTCCTCTATAAGAGTGTGTTTCAAGTTTCATGTCATCTTGAGGTTCCATCTATTTTTTATGATGATTACATGATTTTATGTCATTTTGGTACATTTCAAGGTCAAATGACTCATAATAGGATTGACATGGTCAAGATTCATCAAGACATGAGGACCAATCATTAAGTATGGTGTAGGTAATAAAATTAGTGACATAAGAAGCTTTCCAAAATATATCTGGATGTCCCCTAGATCCTAGACATCAAAAACCAACATTGGGTATCTACTTTTCAACTTACATTCCATCATCAACATATTATACATATGTCATTAAGGATCAACATGAGAATAGGGTGGGACATACACATCCAAGATGTAAAAAATATATAGGATTGCCCTTATTTTGAGAGGGTAGGTCAATAGAAAAGGATCCACATAATAATTTAGGCACAAGCACCACAATTCAAGTCGTATGTGTCCCATTAGGTCACAACTGGTGAACTTAGGTTACAAACACCACTATAGAACAAGAAGGTTTATCATAGCCATTGCTAACTCTAAATACCATAAGATTAATAATTTGAGGGATCTAAAAGAGT
Organism: Alisma plantago-aquatica; assembly: GCA_963693085.1. Taxonomy (NCBI): domain Eukaryota; kingdom Viridiplantae; phylum Streptophyta; class Magnoliopsida; order Alismatales; family Alismataceae; genus Alisma; species Alisma plantago-aquatica. The sequence continues at coordinate 274,815,499 of OY856415.1, forward strand.
TGTATTCATAAGTTAGGTTAAACATATTATTGGTTTAAGGTATAACCAAACATTCACATAAAAGGGGTACACATATGCATTTAGGGCCATATGAGGCAAACACACAAGAAATAGTGTGATTTTGGACATAAATGTTACATGGCATCATATGGTTACTAATTTCTAAGTTTTTTAGACATTAGATGCTATTTATGAGTAATATTAGTAAATTAGGACAAGGTACATCATTAATATTCATCATATGTCACATATGTGCATCGAGGTTAACATGAGAGCAAGAAGGATGGTTAGGGTCATCATTAGTGTCAAAGAAGAACCAGTTTATAGATTCACAGATTGGAGGCTAGATAGAGCATCAAAGATTCAATATTTATGATAAGAATGCATCAAATGTGGTCAACATAGTCAAACATCTCATTTTAAGAAAATAGAGAAATTAGAAGTCATTTTAGGGTCGGTAAGTATGCTCATATTGTAGATCTTTTTGAGAGGACGATTGATATATAATTTGTTTAAGTTTAGACAATGGAGTAGGAAGTTATTAATTTTTCAAAATATCACATCCAAACTATAGAGAAGGGGCATAAGATGTTACCTAAGAATCATGTGAGGGATGGAAACCGTCGATCCCTCATCTGATGGTCCTTCTGAGCATACAAAAAAGTAGCTCTTATTCCCTATTTGCATTGGTCTACACAATTGGGCCTCACCCTGGTCGGTCCTGTCATGCTGCTGCTAGGGGCACATGATGTAGCCCTTTCACGCCCTCTGGATCTCCTTCCCGGCTCGCCCCCTTGCACAATTCAATATTGAATACCACGATAGTAGTTGCAGGCAAGATTTCTCATGATCTACTGGAAAGGAGAGTGATAGGGAGATGGGTAGTGAGGCGTGGCTTCCCATTCTCATCTCCACCTTGTGTATTTTCTAGAGGGAACAACTCACAGTGCATTAGCTTGGGTGTGCTGCAACATGTTTTCTGAGGTGGAGGCCTCTAGGGGAGAATAAGAAAGAAGAAATGGCAAGAGGGGAGTTGTTGGGTTAGGAAAGAAGAAAAAATAAGGGGGAAACAATAGATGAGAACAAATAACTTGAATGGAGTGCTTAATTTGTCTCAAGACATCGATAAATGAGGGGATTAGTCACCGTAAAGGTCTACTATAGTAGCAGGGTTCCCTTGTACAAACCAAGGTAGGATAAAACACTACTTCCATCACATCCTTCATCCAAAAGGCAATAGTTTAGGGTTTGTCTAGAAAAGGTGGTGGTTGTTGGGCCATATGCCTAATATTGGACCCAATAAGGCTCAATTGCCCTGCAAACCAATTAAAATAGGTATAGCAGAAGCCAATCTTCATAAACTCACAACTTTGGCTTTGGAGGTTTGGTTGAGGCGATTTTTGCACCGTTAGACTATAGAGTAAGAAGATCATAGTGATGAGGTTCAAATTAGATTCAAGAAGGTGATGGATGATACTTAATTCAAAAGTGCAAATTAGTGTCACACATTGTGAAATTAATTAGTAATATGACAAAAATTATAGCATCACCACATTCATACTATGGAATTTGGCATTAGATTGAGTAAAAATCCACTTGTTGAGAGAGAAAAAGTATAAAATAAGAGAGAGAAAAGTCATGTTGTCACGTCCTACCCTTCATAAAAGAAATTTTGTCCTCAAAATTCATCCATGATCATAGTTAAGAGGTCAAAGTTTACATTCATCATGTTTAGGCAATTAAGCTTAGGTGTCAATGCATCCACCACTATGGGGTGAACACTTGGGTTATCATCATCAAGGGTGTACCCTTCCCAATTATATATATATATATATATATATATATATATATATATTACTTGGTGTTTATCATATCATGGCATCATCTTGACATTAAGGTTCTATAAGCCCATCCTACTACATTAGGGTTTTTGATAATGTACTCGTATGAGCTCTGGGGTGTGTTATTGAATATATGTTATGAATTTTCAATTTAACATGTTCATCATCATGACCTTCAAATGATATTACAATTGAGTGTGTATTTCATTATTATGATAGATTTCATACATTATTTAGTTTTTCTCCAAGCTAACAGCCATCCCCAATTATGTTCATTGTTTTCCATTTTTGGATCTAAAATTAAGCATGTATTCATGATCGTTCAAGCTAATATCTCAAGGCATCATCATATCGAGTTATTGATTTTAAACTTACATATTTCATGTATAGTATGATTTCATATTAGGTCTATCTTATGAGAGTGACTCATTGTACATATATCAAGGTTTTAACATAAGTGAGTTATTATCATACATCATTGATTATATCAAGGAACAATATCATCAATATCGAGGTCTGGTTATTATCTCGCTTGTATATACAAAGATATCTACAAGCTCCAGTCACTCAATCTAAGTCCTACATATGTCCAACAAGACATCCCAATCACAACCATCCACCCAAAACAAGATTTCTACCCAACAATCAAGAACAAGGGGAAACACTAGGTTCCTTTACATACAACCACTAACACAAGCATGAGGCTCATCATGTATATCACATATTATCTACATCATCTTAGTGTCTTGGGACATCTCCCTAACCTATATAACAAACATCATATATTCAATTGCCTCCTTCTATAGGGTTAGATCTTTTCATAAGAAACCTAGTTTCAATATTTTCAAGGGAACCATACACTAGGTGAATCAACTCATTTACTTAAAAGTATTCTAGATAGGGACTCATAATCATGCATTTCATTGTTAATATTTTCAACATTTCATGTATATTTTAGATGTTAGGTACTTTGACCTTCTTTCATGTCGGGTTGACTCGTATCAAGAGGTCACCCTTTTGCATGGTCCATGCTAGAGGTCCTTCTTAGTAAAGAGATTGAGGGCCATGTTAGTCCTAAGATATATCTCACATGTCGTGTCTCAACATATACAAGACCAGGTACAATTTAAAATGCCAACCCACTAGCTATGTTTGGCACAACAACCAAGTCACATGTTCCATACATTGTGCTAGATTTAGCTAGGGTTGCATGGTCAAACTCATCTCATCACATCAAAGATACTTGAATCTTCAAACATCAAACCTAGGCCACCATTAAGCAAATGCATCATCATCATCATCATCATCGTCATCAACAACAACATTAACAACAACAACAACAACTTTGATCATATAAGCTACTTACTATCCTAACATGTATCATGTCTATAGATAACTCTAGTCAATACATATATTATCTAACACTCTCATCTAGATTGATATTACATCTCTTTCTCTTAGGTTACATGGACATTCACTACCTTTCTGTGTGTGGTAACATTTTTCATATGTACATGACTAATACTTGAAATAGAATTTTCTCAAACGTTAAAACATGAAATAGAAACCACCATACTCCACTTGATTAAAACCAAAACCAAAATGAGTTACCACACTCATTAGGTAGTCTAGTACCATGATACCAAGAGAACTAGTAAGAGAATGGCACACACCTATGTAGCTACACTAAGCACATGTGACAAACACATGTCTATGGTTCCAATTTCAAGGTCTCTCTTTTCTCACCCTCTTGCACCTACAACCCATACAAAATGATAGAAGGAGGGTAAAAGAAAGATTCTATATGTTACACAAGTTTAAACCTAGTTCAATAACATCTATATTCTAACCAAGAGGCTAAGTCAACTTTGTAAAGAGGAGAGATCACCCACTAACTAAAATTTAAAGAAAAAATACACAACATCCTTCTCTTATGAGAAATTTAGATTATGAAGGATGCATGCATAATAATACCATTTAAAAAAGCATGATCTAGATACAAAAATTTCAATAGTAGTAGAGGAAGGAAAAGACTAAGTTATTACATGGATTTTTTCATGAATTCATGAAAAGAACTAGAAAAGAAAGCTGCATGATCTAGAAGTAGCAACCTAGACATCTCAACAAAATCTCTTTGAATCTACTCCTGGGATGGTCCTCCTTGGTCTTATTCCACTCCTTGTCCTAGGCCTCGGTGGTTGGAATCACCTAGCAAGAGGAAAAAGTAAGTATATATCAAATTAAGTAACAAGAACAAGATAAGATCAACAAAAGATAATAAAGGGTAAAGAATAACCAATAAATAAGGAGGGACAAAAGTATGAGTCACATATCAGATAAAAATCTTGCCATAACAGATAATAATAAAGTAGCATGCATGATTAATAGTATGGCTACATTAACTAAGTAGGACTGAGGTACCTACCAAACCTCAACCAATAGGTGAGGGAGAGTAACACATTCCCAAACACCTACAAAATATATAGAAAAGTAGGAAGAGTAAACACATTCCTCTAGGCAAAATAACACATGCCCAAACTATGGGTGGTTGTATAGAGGTACACTATATTAGCTAACAAGTCAACCAAATCATCATGCTAAAATAAATAATATGTAAAGGCAAGATTTAACATCAAATAATAGAGATATGGCTTGTGGGTCAAAACCCAAGCAAATAATGAAATAATTGAACCAAAAATAGCAATCATAGGAATCAAGGTTTTAGTCCATGCCTCATTGGGAAATTAGGGGTTGGATAAAAAATATGCCCAACTTATAGGATAAGATGCACATACCTCAATTAAGAGTCCTACTTATAACTTTTCACCAACTTAGTTGATTGCAAGATCATCTTTTCCTAATTTCAAGTTATTCACATGTAGTAGGGTTTTATAATGCATATAGGTATACAGAAAATCACAATTTTAGACATTTTTTTGGAAAACTTTAGATTTTGGACACTGAACCTAAACCAATCAATTCCTAATGTTTTTATAATCAAGAAAACATATTTATATGCTTTATTTGGATTTTATATGAATTAGTTACAATTTTTAGGGATTTTAATATAATTTATTAGATCTTCAAAAATCAACCATTGAAAACATGGAAATCAAACTCTCAAACTATTTTATTAGAAAGATCTCATTTTTTCAATTCCAAAATATATTTTTATAAAAATTTTGGACAACTAGAGCAAAAGATACGATTTTTAGAAATTCAACCAATCAGGAAATTAGAAAATTCCACATATGCGTAGAAAATTGCGTGAGAGGGAGAGAAAGGGAGAGGCCAAACTGGTGACTTGGTCCAATCATGAGCGGCCAAGTCAGTTGGTCAATGGCTCATTTGACTCACCCCATAGAAAAGGAGAATGAGGGCTAAATGACATAATTGCCCCTTGTGAGAAAAGCAAGAACAAAAGAAGATAAAGGGGTAGAAATGAGGAATTACAATGGGGAATCATCCCCCTCACAGACGCATGCCATGGCTGTGATCATGGAGCAGCAGCAATGGCCCAAGATTGGGGAAATCACAAATTGACGACTAAACAACAATTTAAACACACAGAAATGAAGAATGGATGGTTAGGGATCGTACCCTCAAGAGAATTGATCAGAGAAGAGGTGAAGGAGGAGCACATAATGCTACAGTCATGAACTTGTCATCAAAACAACAATGGAAATGGGCAGAGTTTGATATGAAATTAACTCGAGAGTCCTAAAGCAAAGTGGCTAGTGGTGTTCAAGGTACCAATATATATAGGTGTGATATCGCCTTTAGGGTCCCCAGGTAGGAACTTTAAGAAACTTGGCAACAAAAATTGGGTGTTTCATGGAAAAGGGAAACTAGGCCTTGATTTATGGTCCATATGAAGCAAAATTCACTCACGATTTCAATGCAACAAAAATCACGAAGAGTGGTGGATTGAGGTTGGAGAAAATGGCAAAAACTAGGCCTTCTTGGTTGCGGTTACTGTTCCCTCATAGGACTCCTCCTACGTGAGGTAGGATATGGGTCATGTAAGGACCTTGACCTAAGTTTTGGGGTAACCCTATTTGATTTGGCTTAATTATGTGCTTAGAACCATGCTCTAATCAATTTATATGTGATTAGGGCTTTTGGTGTTCTTAAGTTTCAAGATTGAGCTTATTTGGATGATGTTTGTGCTTTTTGTTCTAGTTTTGGTGCAAATTGCAATTTACCCAATATAGGGGGTTGATGTGCAATTTTAGACCACTATAATGTTCATCCTCTATCCTGGCTTCATGAGAGAGAGTTTGGTGCTTTGGGGTTCTTTGTTGACCCTTAGTTGAGTGTCACCGTTAGTGGTGATTAGCATTTCCTAGAGTTGGTATGCTTTGACCTTGTGACCTTTGGTGCTTTGTCTCAACCTAGGTCATGACCTAGGGCTTGTTGAGGGGGTGTCATGGTCGATACACTTCCCCTTAGTGTGGTGATCATGACCAAAGTTGTCTTGGGTTGAGACAAAGGCTTGGAGAGGTGTGTTTCGACCTAGGTTGCTTGTGGTGGTCTTGGTGTCATGACATAGTGGTGTCGTTAGGGTGTGTCGTGACCATGGAGCCCTTGGTGCGTTGAAGTCGCAACATAGAGAGTGGAGTTTCTTAGATGGTCGAGACACTAACTAGAGTGTATCACCATGTCTTGCATGTCAAGCTTAAGTGGTTGCATGTGGTTGGATGTGGATGCATGTTGGTCCTTTTAGTGGACAAGTGTCTCTTTGGAGTCCCATCTTGTCGACACCTCATCCTTTGTCTTACCTCCCTCCTCCTTTGCTATATGAACCCTCTTATCTCCGTGCAAGTGGTTCTTTTTGGTCATCTTCTTCCTCCCTTCTATTGTGCTCGTCCTTGGATATTAATCGAGCAATAAGGGGTGTTCCTGGTGCCTAGGAGGTGGTTCATCCCTTGCATGTGGTGCTTGTGGTGATCCTTGGTCATCTGCAATCTTGGTGAGTGTTTACCTTCTTTGTTTGATGTTTTCTTTGGATCTTCTACCCTATCATCTTCCTCTTTCTTGGCCTTAGACTGTTGTTTTGACATGGTGGTCAGTAAGCACCTCATCACAAGAGTAATAGGCCATGTTTTGACAAGGTGACACCCAAGTGAGAGGGAGTTTCTTCTCTCTTTTCCCCCTTTTTTCTTTTGTTTTGGCTTTGAGTTTTTTCTTTCTTATTGAGTTACATTTTGACCTTGGTGTCCTCTTATTCTTGAGGTGCTCTTGTGGCTGAGTGTGGTGCTTTTGGTGGAGCTTTTCCAACCCTTGGATCGTGTGCTTGAATATTTGAGGGTGATCTTCTTAAGGAGGGTTATATAACACTAAACATACTCTATTATTGCACTTCGTGATCATTGATACTATTGTTTTATTCCTCTAAGATATCTCCACACCTTTCATGTGCTTAGTGGTAATCTCTAGATCTTTTTTGGTTATGATCCCTTGCTTGGTTTGAAAGCAATCCAAAAGCCTAACCTTGTGTACCCGTTTTGGTGGATGATGTGTTATTAAGTTTTCTCCCATGTATTTATCTTGAACTTGCCCTCATGCATAGTGTTTGTACATTTATAGGTTGAGGGATGTTAAGTTTGGTTTAGGTTATCTTGAACATGGTTTTCTCTTCCTCGGATAAGGTTCTACCTTGGTAGTTTCTTGACCCATGACTTAGGGATTTAGTGACTGGTTGTATGTAACCTTTTCTTCATAGTAACCATGGTTTTGACCTTCAATTTTAGTTCAATTTTGGTGACCTAGATGGAGCATCTTGGGAGGTCACGACACTCCCCTCATGATAGTCACAACCTTGATAGATTTTGGGGTCGAGATTCTCCTTTGAGGCTGAGTTTGACCTAGTGATGTTAGGTTGACACCCTTGGTGGGTGGTGGCCAGTTACCCTTGGTGTTGGGGCTGTGTTTCTATTTTACTTGAGTTGAGACTCACCCTAGCAAGTAGGGTCATGACCATGACGGTCTTGGGTCATGACATGGGTGAAGGTTGCTTGTCTTGGGTCGCGACATGGTTGAGGTCGAGACACCTCTGGTCGAGATGCTTTGGTGAAAACCCTAACCCTAAGTGTCGCTGGCGTGACATTGTCTAGATGTTGAGGGTCGTGACATGTGGTGGATGGTTGAGTATGAAGGTCATGGTCGTGACATGTACCATAGCAGGTCATCGTGACCTATGTGGTTATGTGGTCAACATAGGGTAATGGTAGGTGGATGAGAAACACATGTGATGTGACAAAGTGGATTTTCACCTATCCTTACTCAAATTACCTATTTACCCTCATTATACTCACTCATTGTCTAAAATTATTTTCTTGGCTTCATAATCAATATTTACACTCAAATTTGAAATATGGTGAGCAATGTGGATTTTATACACATTATAACCCCTTAAATTTTATTAATTGATCACTTTGTCCAAAGAAGAAAATTGGTCTATCAAACTTCATCTTTTTGTTTTGAAAATAATTTTAAATAGTCTCCACATTTTTTTGAAGATGTGGTCCAAATTTGAGAACAATTGTACATTCTTACGAATTACTATGATTTCTTGAAGTTTATGTATTGATAACCTCTTTTTCCCCTTTTATTTGCCTTCTTATGTGGCTTTGTCCATGTCATTGATCTGTGGAATGAAGCAGGGGCGCTCCTCGGACCTTGGATCTGCTCCTCACGGATCCAAGCATGATCCAATGACCATTAGGTCATCTTCTACCTCCCACTGATTGTGGGGAGGAGTAAATGAAGACTGAACAATGAGATCTCACGCATAAGACCTCAATTCAAATTTCTAATAGTGAGGGAATGTTCACCTCATGATTTCATGCTCACTCAACCCTACTTTGACTGGGTTTCTCACCTTGTTGTACTGCTAAAACATCCCCCCTCTCTCCCCTCTCTTTCTAGCGGCCATGGCTGCCACCAAAGATCAGTAGCCCTAAAACCTAGCCCCTACCACTATAAAAGGAACCCCATAAGGTTCACAAAAAACACATCATGCTCCGAGCCATGCCCTTGCTCACTCCCTCGACCCTAAACAACCCATTTTTCTCCTTTCCACCTCCTACTTCCATAGTGGCACCACTGCATAGGCCCCTCTGGGCATCTTCTTTCCTCACCTTCTCGCCTCAATCCATGGCTGCCACCCAATTCGTGAAGCTGCGGTGATCACATACGGCATGATCGCGACCTCCATCAGCCTCTCCTACTCCTAGCTCCCCTACACACTGGTGACTCCTCCACCCTACTTATGGGCTCATCAGGATGCACTACTCGTGTGATTACTAGAACGGGAGAATAGAAGCCCCAAACTGACTGGTCCAGAGGAATCAAACGCAGACCAAACTGGCCAAGACCCAAGTTCACATCGAGCGTTGAACCAACCGAACCAAGATTGGATCGACCCTCCAAGATAGCAAGTCACAAGGACTATGTGGATAGATCTAGGCCACTGCTTGCGCATCCAACGGTCAACCTTTTTTTATTTTAAGGTATTTTTTCACCGTCTCATATGGAAAATTGATTAAAAACCCCTGATCTTGTTTAAATCATAGAAAATGTATCCAAACTCCAAAAATGATGAACAAATAGTCAATCTTGATCAGAAAAATCTAGTGAACCTTTTAAAAATATTGGTGGATCCCAACTCATTATGTATCTGATTGATATCCCTATATTTGATCTCTTGTTTATTTAGTTTATCAAATGGCACAATAATGATGTTTAATCCTTTGAAACCCTAGATTTGGACTCTGATGATTATCTTTTAACCTAGATCTAATCTATTTTAATAATATACTATTGAAAATGAATCATTAGTGATCTAGATCTATTTATTTGATTCAATCTTGATTATAATGGATAATGAGTAATCTTGATATTGATCTTAATCTTACAAAACCCTTGGTGTACTTTTGACCCATCAATCTGATCCTTGAACTCCAATGATGTTAGTTATCATGATGATTATCTAGAAATGTGATGATGACTTATATAATAATCATAAAGTTATGGTTAACACATATGATTCTAGAAAACCTAGGTAAGTCATTCACACTCAAATATATTTTACACTTGAATTGGACATATTGAAATATTATGGATCATAAGTGAATGACCCAACCCTGAGGTTGACATAGGAAAAGTATAACCCTAATCTCTAATATTCAAATATTATATTCTAAAAGTCATGATCTTGACCCTTGATCCAATCTTGATGATTTAGGATCTGACTCGAAGGGTTGACCTATTGACTCAGATATTGATCATACTAGAAATCGTTAGTGAAAGGTATGCTATTATATAACTCCTCCTTGATTGTATTGAAGATACTTTTATGTATCTCTTAACTTTATACTTGGCTATTTACTTGGATTAGATACTATTCCTTATGATTAGTCTTCTATTTTTCTATACTATATTTTGAAAAACATGAAAACATAAATTGCATGCCCATTATGGCTGCCTGTATATTGATAATGATGATGATATTGATAATGTTGATAATGTTGATATTGAGTGCAACAACCCCCCCACCCTCATTTGGAGGTGGGACTTGTACATTGGCTTCCTATGTTCTTATGGTGAGAAGGAGCCTAGTGACCTTCCCCATCGTGTTGGGGTAATAGAGTCACACAAAATATATAAGCATGCTTTTTGAATTACAGCATAATGGGAACTCGTACTAAAAATTGAATCGTTGAATAACAAACATTTTGTCGAATGATATTGGTTTTTGGAAATCATTTGTTATTCTTTTGAATATAAGTCCTGCCAAGTATACTATTTTTTTATAAATTGTTTTACTTGATTTTGATAGCGTACCGTGCAATTGCATGATTGTGTCTTGATTTTCTTGATTTTAGGCAATACAAATAGAATATTGAATAAGATTGCTTCCACGCTCATGCACTTTAATGGCAATGCTATTGGTAAAATATCCATATTGGGTTAGTTTGTTCATTTATATATCCAGTTTTTTAGTTATTATTTCTTATTGTATATGTCAGTGTGATAGATCCTATTGGTCCACTCATGAATGGGTGCTTCAATCCCTTTATCACTGTCTAGGCAGTGAGATTGGGATTGGGGTAAGAACGGTTCCATGATAGTTGGTATCAGAGCTTACACACTCCCATATATACTTTAAGTAAATAATTTCTCAAGTCTCCTACACCCAAGAAACCCTAAAGTCCATAATGGTGAAAATTGAGGTGTCATAATTTCTCCTATCCGTCTTCACGGTGGATGAGATCCCCCACTCTACCTGGCCTTAATTGATCCAGAACTGGATGTAAAGGTTCTCTTGTGAAACCCTAGAGAGTCTTCTAGCATCTCATCTCTTCTTTAAGGACTATCCTAAGCCACCCATGTAGATGAATATTAGGTAGTCTTCTCATCTCCTCATGTGGTCCTTTCTTGTGACCTTTTACCACATGATGTCTCAGTTATGGGTAGCTTATGCATGAGAATAATGAATATCACTAAATATTGAAAGTTGATACAATGATCTGGACTTAATTTGAAAACTCAATTATGATCAATTAAGCTTGAAATAAAATACTTATGATGACCCTAATATTATGCAAACTCAATTTAGTCAAAACTTGAGTACATTTTTCCTATGTTTGAGGTAAATATTAATGATTTTGATATGGTGAAATAAGGAGGACTTATACCTTATATCTCATTGTTGATGAGGTCTCTATTTGACTAATGTTCATGTTTCCCTATTGTTGACTAAACCTCAAACATAACTAAGCAAATGTTTTCCCTATTTGATACACATCATGATTATACCATCACATTATTAATCTCAATGATTGACAAAATCATGATTTAAGACAATGATACAAAAAGTAAATTCCCTATTGACTATTGATGCCTTTTGCAATCTCGATTTTGATATGATGATTATGGGCCTAGATTTTGCACAATTATGATCTAATTCCTCGAATTCCAAATTCAAATCCTTGATTTCAAAATTATACCACTACCTTGATCATGAAAGGAAATGAATACAAATATTAACTTGACTTTGTAAAATCTCGACATTATTGCCTTATTATGATCTTGAATTTTTGATGTCATAACCTTATGGAATATGATTTAATCATGGATACTCTCCCTATTTGAATAATCTCAATTGATAATGACTAATGTTGGTAATGTACCAGATTAGGGTGGTAGTTGACTCATGACTCCCCTAACCTAGGTCACATCCCTATTATGACTACCTATAAGTTTTCATCCTATTGATTATTTAGAGTTTGGAAAGGTATTCCCTTTCACCCTATTTTGACTGGTTGACCTAAGCCTAATAGGTTAAACCCATGGTTGATACTCGATCTTAAATATTGATTTGATAATGATCTTGATATATGACAATATTGACTATAGCTTGTGGTTGACTTCCTAGATAGACCTAGGCGTAGATCATTCATCAACCTTGGATACAATGATAATGAAATCTTGATATGTTGATCGAATATTGCTTGAATATTGTTGTTAGAAATTGCATATAGATGAGTGATCTCCCCTAAGGTCTAAATAGGAATCTAAACCCTAGCTTCAAAGATTCTAGACCTATAACTTTTGATGCTTAGAATCTTGACTCTTGATATCGATTAATGGACTTGTGACTCATGATTATCATTCTCAATAATGATACAAATCATATGATCACACTATTTGGACATTGAGATATATGACTAATGACTTCAAAATCCCAAATCTGGAAATTTTTGAAATGACGACTATATTGACACTCTCGATTTATGAATTAGGGTTTAGCTCTCATTAGGACTAGGGTGGGACCTTCCCATTGATTTTGTGCTTGAAATAGTGATATTGAAAGTATGATGTTGTCTCAAAATGTTGAAATATGAAATCTCAAATCATGGATGTATAACCCCACCTAGGCCAATGTAGAAGCTAGAACCCTGAGATTTTGGGATTGAAAGTCACCTTGTACACTTGATTCAAGGACTCTATTTAACTGACCTAAAATATGATCTCTCCAAATTTGTGACCAATAGGATGCTTTCCATATTTGTGACTCTTATGATGGTTTTGAACAATATATGTGTTAACCTTGATACTTAGTTGCTCGATGATGAAATGATGTTAGTACCAAGTTGATTATTATATGGAACATGGAATCCCAATTATGATTATTGGACTAGTTGAGTTTTGAGGACATAATTTTGATTATATAGTTGAGAATGTTCTAGTAATTGAGGATATGATCTGGATTTAGATAATCCCAATAGTTGAGGATAAGACGTAGATTATGTAGTCCCAATTTTGAGGATGTTTTTGAATTTTGGGGACACAATTCCTTTTAATGAGGGAAGGATGTGACAAAGTGGATTTTCACCAATCCTTACTCAAATTACTTTTTTGCCCTCATTATACTCACTCATTGTCTCAACTTATTTTCTTGGCTTCATAATCAATATTGACACTAAAATTTGAAATATGGTGAGCAATGTGGATTTTATACACATTATAACACCTTAAATTTGATTAATTGATCACTTTGTCCAAAGAAGCAAATTGGTCCATCAAACTTCATCTTTTTGTTCTCAAAATATTTTAATTATTCTACAAATTTTTGTGAAGCTTTGTTCCAAATTTGAGAACAATTGGACATTCCTACAAATTACCATGATTTCTTGAAGTTTATGTATTGAAAACCCCCTTTTCCCCTTTTATTTGCCTTCGCATATGGCTTTGTCCATGTCATTGATCCGTGGAATGAAGCAGGGGTGCTCCTCGGCCGTTGTATCTGCTCCACGTGGATCTAGGCATGATCTAATGACCATCAATTCATCTTCTACCTCCTGCTGATTGTGGGGAGGAGTAAATGAAGACTGAACAGCGAGATCTCGTGCATAAGACCTCAATTCAAATTTCTAATCGAGAGGGAATGTTTACCTCACGATTTTGCACTCACCCAACCCTACTTTGACTGGGTTTCTCACCTTGTTGTGCTACCAAACCACCCCCTCACTCTCCCCTCTCTTTCCGGCGGCCATGGCTGCCACCAAAGACCAGTAGCCCTAAAACCTAGCCCCTACCACTATAAAAGGACCCCCACAAGGTCCACAGCAAACACATCATGCTCCAAGCCATGCCCTTGCTCACTCCCTCGACCCTGAACAACCCATTTTTCTCCTTGCCACCTCCTGCTGCCATAGCGGCGCCGCCGCATAGGCCCCTCTGGGCATCTGCTTTCCTCACCATCTCGCCTCAATCCACCACTGCCACCCAACTCGTGAAGCCGCGGCGATCACATACGGCATGATCGCGGCCTCCATCAGCCTCTCCTACTCCTAGCTCCCCTACACACCAGTGACCCCTCCACCCTACTTCTGGGTTCATGAGGACACGCTGCTCGCGCGATTACTGGAATGAGAGAATAGAAGCCCCAAACCGGCTAGTCCAGAGGAATCAAACGTAGACTAAACCGGCCAATAACCAAGTTCAAATCGAGCGTTGAACCAACCAAACCAAGATTGGATCGGCCCTCCAAGATAGCAAGTCACAAGGACTATGTGGCTAGATCTGGGCCACTACTTGCGCATCCAATGATCAACATTTTTTTATTTTAAGGTATTTTTTTGCCCTCTCATATGGAAAATAGATTAAAACCCCTGATCTTGTTTAAATCATAGAAAATGTATCCAAACTCCAAAAATGATGAACAAATAGTCAATCTTGATAATAAAAATCTAGTGAACCTTTTAAAAATACTTGTGGAGCCCAATTAATTATGTATCTTACTGATATCCTATATTTGATCTCTAGTTTATTTAGTTTATTAAATGGCACAATAATGATGTTTAATCTTTTGAAACCCTAGATTTGGATTCTGATGATTATCTTGTAACCTACATCTAATCTATTTGAATCATCTACTATTGAAAATGAATCATTAGTGATCTAGATCTATTTATTTTATTCAATCTTGATTATAATGGATAATGAGTAATCTTGATATTGATCTTAATCTTGCAAAACCCTTGGTGTACTTTTGACCCATCAATCTGATCCTTAAACTCCAATGATGTTAGTTATCATGATGATGATCTATAAATGTGATGATGACTTGTATAAATGTGATGATGACCCGGTTTGGGACTGTTTTGGATATTTAATCTCACTTAGGATGTAACTGTATAATGTATGTTTAGTTTTGAAGAAAATTTTAGTAGTATTTCCTCATTTGTTCTGTGGGTACATATGTGAGTGGTTATTTACCATTTACATCAGTGTACTTTGAGAACTTAGGGGAAATGTTGCTGAAATTTTTTTCAAAACTAAACATACATTATACAGTTACTAATGAGATTAAATATTCAAAAATGGGATAGGTGGTACACTTTAGTATAAAAGTAATTAACTTCCTATCAATAAAAACTTACATCTTATAGTATCAATATTAAATGCTTAGTTTTATAATTAATTTTTAATGTGATATAGAAAATGGATCGAAGTTGGATGTATATCAAGAACCGTTGTAGTCCAGAGTTTGCCAAAGGTCTTGATGAATTTATCAGATTTGCTGAGGAACATAGGAAACTACCTACAGATAGGTTCTATTGTCCATGTAGAAATTGTGGTAACAATTGGAAAGTTGATACTGCTGAGGAAATTAAGGATCATGTCATATGCAATGGGATCATACAAGGTTATAATAAATGGTATTGGCATGGAGAGAAAATTAATAATGGATCAGAAAATGTCGATACTAATAGTTGTGGCATATAAGATATAGATAATGATGATAATTTCAATGATGAACCAATTCAGGATGACCCGATTCATGATGATATGGTTGATGAGATGCTACGCAGTTGTCGGGACAATGTCATTGATCCACTTTCTTTATTTGCAAACATAGTCCATGATGCTGAAAAACCTTTATATAAGGGTTGTACTAAGTTCACGAGGTTGAGTGCTGTTATGTGATTATATACTCATAAAGCTCAAAACTGATGGAGCGATAAGAGTTTCACTTCACTGTTGTCTTTGTTAAAGGAAATTCTTCATGAAGGCAACGAGCTTCAAATTTCAACATATCAAGCAAAGAAAATAATGTGCCCAATGGGAATGGAGGCTAAGAAGATTCATGCATGTCCAAATGATTGTGTGTTATTTTAGAAGGACTATAGTAATTTAATAAATTTTCCAAAATGTGGTGCGTCAAGGTATAAGACCACAAATTCAGCTAAGGTTAAAAATGGCTCTCCTGCCAAGGTGATGTGGTATCTACCAATAATACCACGATTTCAACGCTTATTTGCTAATACAGAAGATGCGCAAAATTTGTATTGGCATGGGGAGTTAAAGGCCAATGATGATGGCGTCCTACGACATGCATCTGATTCACCATAATGGAAGAAAATTGATTTATTATACCCTCAATTTGGTAAAGAACCAAGAAACTTAAGACTTGGACTTTGTACAGATGGAATGAATCCCTATGGTACATTAAGCAACCAACATAGCACGTGGCCTGTTATGATTGTTATATACAATCTTCCTCCTTGGTTGTGTATGAAAAATAAGTATGTCATGTTGTCAATATTGATATCAGGGCCCAAGAAACCTGGAAATGATATTGATGTTTACCTTCAACCTCTAATAGATGACCTAATGAAACTATGGGAAGAAGGTATTATGACATATGATGCTTCACGTAAAGAGACCTTCTGTTTGTGTGCTATGTTGTTTTGCACGATTAATGATTTTCCAGCTTATGGAAATTTTTCTGGATATAGCATAAAAGGTTACAAAGCATGTCCTATTTGTGAGGAAAATACTGATTCAATCAGACTGAAACATGGTGGTAAAATCGTATATATTGGTCATCGGAGATTTCTCCCACCAGTGCATCCTTATCAAAGGCAACACAAAACCTTTAATGGGTCAACGGAGGAACGAAGTGCTCCTAAACCTATACCAGGAAATGTTGTATATGATAGGGTGAAACATATTGTTAATGAATTTGGAAAGAGTTCAAGTAGTCATACACTCGCATGTGACAAATCTCTATATAAGAAGAGGTCAATATTCTGGGATCTTCCTTATTGGAGATCTTTGGCAATTAGACACTGCATTGACGTCATGCATGTTGAAAAAAATATTTGTGATAGCATCATCGGTACACTATTGAACATACCAGGAAAGACTAAAGATGTCATCAAATCTAGAAAAGATTTAGAAATAATGGGTATAAGAAAAGAATTATCAGTGGAGATCAGGGGTCACCGCACATATTTTCCATAGGCTTGTTACACTTTGTCAAAGAAGGAGAAAAAGACTTTCTGTTAGTGCTTGTATAATATTAAGGTTCCACAAGGATACTCTTCTAATATTCGTAGATTGGTATCAATGAAGGATCTAAAACGGATAGGTCTCAAATCTCATGATTGTCACACCTTAATGCAAAAAATTTTACCTGTGGCTATTCGATCTATATTGCCGAAGCATGTAAGGTTTGCAATCACAAGACTATGTTTCTTCTTCAATGAAATATGCAAGAAAGTGATACATCCTGATACTCTCGATAAATTACAAAAAGATGTAATTGTTACCATGTTTCAGCTTGAAATGTACTTTCCTCCTTCATTTTTTGATATCATGGTTCATCTTGTAGTACATATTACAAGGGAGGTGAAGATGTTGGGTCCAATTTTCTTACACTTGATGTACCCATTTGAACGCTACATGAGTATTTTTAAAGGTGATGTTCGGAATCGTTATCGTCCTGAAGGGAGTATTGTTGAGGGTTATGTGGCTAGGGAGGTGATGGACTTTTGTAATGATTTTTTGAATTGCAATGAAACTTGTAGTGATCTAAAAAATTCCCATCACACTGGATCTTATTGTGGAAAAGGAACTCTGGGAGGACGAGTGAAAGGAATCAGTCGTGAGTTGTGGGAACAAGTGCATTTGTATATTTTACACGACATCGATGAAGTTAGTAGCTACATCACAGAACACAATGATCTTATCAAGAGAAATCATCTGCGATCCAGTTCAATGTGGCTTGAAAGAGAGCATAATCGAACATTTATTAGGTGGTTTGAAGAGAAAGTATTTAATCAACTATCTGAATCACCGAATAATGTTGTTGAGAACATAAAATGGCTCGCCTTTAAGCCAAAAATGGATGTCATGTCATATGAAGGTTATGACATAAACGGATTTTCATACTACACAAAACGTCAAGATGAAAGTAGTGTAGTTCAAAACAGTGGGGTCACTGTTCAAGCTTGTTCGTTGTATTTTGCTAGTGCCAAATATAAAAGACCACACGAAGTTGAGATGTCATATTACGACATCATTGAGGACATATGGGAAATGGACTATACAAATTTTTGAGTTCCTATATTTAGGTGTAATTGGGTTGACAACAACAAAGGAGTTTTAGTGGATGAGTTGGGTTTCAAATTGGTAAATTTTGAAAAGATTGGTGAGAAAGATGTGCCATTCATCATGGCAGACCAAGAAAAACAAGTATTCTATATTGATGACCCGGCAAATAAAAATTGGTCTGTCGTTCTTCATGGAAAAAGACAGTTTACTGTAGATCCTATAAATGAAGAAGAATACTACGAAAAGTATGATGATTCCAGTCCATTCTCAGTTGGTTTGCCAAGTGTAAATGTTGAAGATAACACCGATGAATATTATAAACGTTAAGACCATGCTGAAGGAATTTTCCTTGACTAACAACTCAAGCAATACTAGAGGCATGTATTCCTTGAATTATTTATTTTATTATCATTCAAGCTAGTATACCATATCACTTGTGCCTTTATTATCACTTATTTTTTTTTATCATGTATACTTGCAGGTTCTGAAATGGCGAGTGAAGATGAACATTCTCAGCATGAGCATGAGCACCATGAGGATGGTAGTGGTGATGCTAAGAAAAGTAGAGGTCCCACACTAATGCGTAGGCTTCAGGAGCTCAGGGCTAAAGGGGATAAATTGCCACTCCAGTTTGATATCACAGGAGCACCTGTTGGGGAACATGCTAGTGCTTTCAAGCATTACGTAGAGGTGACCACACGCAGTAAGGTGCCAATAGATATAGAAAATTGGCATGATGTTCCTAATGCCAAAAAAGACCTCATATGGAAAGATATATCTGTGAGTGGAAGTGATATTATTTTAATATGTTTTTTTATCAATTGATTCTAATTTAGTTTTCTTGGAATTAATTACTTTTCAAAACAACATTATTAATTGCTTCTTTTGTATGTATAGGGTGTTTTTCATCTAAATGAAAAAGATCACAAGAAAAGAGTGCTACAACGTTGTGGTGTACGATGGAGGGGTTTTAAGACATATCTTGCAAGGGAATTTATAGATAATCCTAAATAAAAGAAGAAATCAACATATGTATATATTTTTATAGATCCTGAGGTGTGGCAAAGATTTGTTGCATCTAGGAGATCGGAAGAGTTTCAGGTAATAAAGATTGTGATCTATTTTATGAATCTTTAATTTTATACAATTAAGGAGGTGAATCTTTTTATACATGTTTCCAAGTCTAAATTGCAATACTTCATTGTAAATGATCAGGCTATCCACCAGTCTCAAAAGGAAAGATGGGCCAAAAATGTGCATGACCATCGCTTGGGGCCTGGTGGTTATGCCTTCCGCCGCCAACTACAAGAGAAGCAATCCTCTTCTAGAGAAGAATCTAGTACAACTCAAGTTGAGTGTCCACCCCGAAACTTGACATGGATTGATGCTAGAAAGAATCGAGCATGTGAAATTGTCAACCCTGTAACTAAGGAGGTGGCACAAAAGATGGTAGGTTTATCCCAACTAAGTAAAGAGTAAATCCTACAAACTTAGATTTATTTATATCTAATTGATATTGTGTTTTAATATTTTTATTAACTATGAATAGATTGATCTCCACGAGCAAAGGAAGGAAGGAAAGTTCATCCCAACTGGCCGCATGGATGAACTATCAGTTGCGCTTGGTACGAATGAGCATCCTGGCCGTGTTAGGGGATTAGGAGATGGCATAGGATTCAAGTCTTATTTTGGCCCTTCACAATCTAAAAGAGGTCGTGCAGGAGGTCTTACACAAGAGGAGGTTGAAGCATTAGTAGTGAAGAAAGTAAAAGAAATAATGTCTTCATTTCAGCCTACTCAACCTTCTCAACCTTATCATACTGTGTGTCTCTCAAGTGATGAGGTACAAGCCCATGCTCTAGTTGTAGAAGGTCATCGGAGCACTCCCGATGACCCACCACAACAATCTGTAGTAAGTTTTTGTTCTATATGTTGTGTTATTAGTATGATATATATATGATAATATATATAGTTGTAACAGGTATATGTTCTACTTCTTCTTATATAACTTATATTATTTCAATCTAGGTTGGTATGAACTATAAACTTGCAGTGGAGGTTCTAGAATATAATGTTATGGCAGAGGGTAAGGTGTACAACCTTAGTGGAACATTACATTGCCAACAAATTACTGATGACATTTGTCGTGTGTCCATCCATCTTGTGTATGACGGAATGGGGGACAAACCACTACCCATACCTAATCCTGAATATAGTACAGTTGAAGAAGCAAAGGGTGCTATGGTTGGTTGGCCTAGACACTTGGTTATCAATGACAAGGTATACTTGAATTCTACCATGCTTTTCATATTTGACTGCATATATGAACTCATTTAATAGAAGTATGTAATTTAATTAACATGTTTGCAAACAAAAAAGTAAAAAATCTACTAGTCGTCCTCCTATGACCAAGCCATCTATTATTCCAAAATCCACATTTGACGAGTTGGGAAGTAAATGTAAATGTTTGCGTCGATACTTATCCAACCAAAGCTCTGGACTACAAATGATGATCAATTTAACAGAAGATGCAACTGGGAGGGACTTTGACAATTATATTTTTCTTGATGATATTATAGAGTTGTTCCGTTATGATTCGTTGAATACTTCGATATTATAAGTATGGATAAGGTAAGGATCTATCAATATAGAAAATTCCAATACACACTTTTAGCTTATTTCTACATATGAAAATAATTACAAATGTTTAACAGCCATTTGTATACCGAGACCACAAACTTTGATATAAAGAATGTTGGATTCTTAGTTCCTCCGGTCACTAGTCAGGTAGAGACACATATTGAGGAAGTGAGTGATTACTTCTCTGATGCATTCAAATATTTTTCTACTGTGGGAAAGGAAATTATCCTAATTCCTTTTAACGTCGAGTAAGTATTATTATTCAATATAATTTTAATAATGAATAAATGTATTTTATTTTAATGTTTGTTTTATTCTTACTCAGATCTAGACATTGGGAATTAGTGGTGATTGTCCCAAAATTGATGACTCTTTATTATCTTGACCCAATGGAAAAAACAACAAGGGGTCACAAACTGAAATTGCCAGATATGACGTAAGCATAAATATAGTCAATGCTTCAACATGATATTTCTGTTTAGAATTTCTATTTTTCCAACTATCGTTTAATTGATAGGGGTATAAAAGCTTTTCGTGAAGGAGGAGGACAAATACCCACAAAACTAAAGACATTGACTTTGAAAAATGTCAAGGTAGCTACTTTGACAACTGCTTACTCTTATATGTATTAATTTTCAACTCTTATATGTCAACTCTTATATGTCAACTCTTATAGTCTTCTATTTATAGTATGTAGTTACTAACATTAAGTATAATTCATTATTTGTAGTGTCCTATACAAAATAATGACTGGGCTTGTGGTTACTATGTAATGAAATATATGCAAGCTATTGTCAAACAAGCATCAATTGACATTCAGACTATAGATCAGGTAATAAAGAATAACATCATAAATTTACAAGTGAGTTGTAGTCATTTTATAAAATATTAGCATGTGCATTTTTTGTTACAGATCTCTACAACTCAGCCTTACACACATGAGGACTTAAATGAATTCTGAGAAGAGTGGTCAGATGTTTTTCTAAATGAAGTCAATATAGCATTTGAATAAACATGTCAGTTACGTTCCATTTATGTATGTGATTTCAATACTCTTTCATATTTACTTTTGTATCTGACATTTAATATATATCATCTCAGACTTGCAATCTATCATTTTGTAAATTATGATGTGACTATGTGTACTCAACTCAATATATATGAATCATTTTTGTTATGAATATGTGGTTTGGAATGGTGACGATTGAGCATCAATGATCCCCTCTCCCATATCTTATATATTCTTGTTCTTCTATTTTGTTCAGTTCAGTTTCTACAGGAAAAAAAAATTTGACCCTATAGCGTCGGTTTTCTTAAAAAACTGACGTTATAGGTGTTTTGGCCGTTCAACGTAGAACGGCCGTACTGCATAAAATGACCATGTTGGGAAGAGGTAGAACAGCCATGTTGAGATATGGTATAACGACCGTGCTATTATAATAAACACGGCCGTGCTAGGGGGCACAACCGTTCTACCTCTTCCCAACACGGCCGTTTTATGCAGCACTGCCGTTCTACGCTGAACGGCCAAAACACCTATAGTGTCATTTTTTAAAGAAAACTGACGCTATAGGTCCTTAGATATAATATGTAGAGTCGGTTATTTATTAAAAAAACTGACGTTATAGGGTTCAGGTACAGTTCCATTTCTCATTTGGGTTTAGTTTTTGAGAGCCTATAGGGTCGGTTGTTTTACTATACAAGGTCGGTTTTTTTGGGTTAAAAAAACCAACGCTACAGAGCAATTATTGTAGCGATGACCACTTAGGCGTCGGCTGAAAAGTGACGCTATAGGCTTAAAAAACCAACACTATAGACCATTTCTGTACTAGTGTGTGTTGGTGACTCTTACTTTGGGGGAAACCTATCTAAGGGTTATAAGTGGGTAGGGAAGATCTAACGCTTGATTACATGATGTCTAAGTACTTGTACATTATATTTTTGTACAAGTGTTTACATTTGAGTACAATCATGAACATTTATACAATTAAGCACATTTGATCTTCAATTTGCACTGATCTTCATCTTTCCACTTAGTATGATCTCCTTATTTCCTTGAATCCTGAAATACTCAAGTAGCACGTTAGATCCAAAAGAATGAAATGTTTGTCATCATCAAAACAAAGGGTATGCTAATGTCCAATTTAGCCAACAGAGGCAACATCAGCTTTATGCCAAGTTCAACAAGTGTGAGTTTTGGTTACAGGAGGTAGCTTTTATGGGGCATGTTATATCTACTGAGAGAGTTTGTGTGGATCCCAAGAACATTGAGTTGGTGATAGAGTGGGAGCAGCCAAAGATACTGATAGAGATGCACAATTTTCTAGGTTTGGAAGTCTATTACAAGAGGTTCATCATGGACTTCGGTTCTATCGCTTTGACCCTAAAAAAGTTGACAAGGAAGGACGGCGTGCCTTTCAGACATTGAAGGATAAGTTGACAAGTGCATCAGTTCAGGTCTTAACTGAGCAAGGAAAAGGATACATAGTCTTTCATGATGTGTCTAGGAATGGTTTGGGCTGCGTGTTGATGCAGGACAAGAAAGTGGTTTCTTTTACTTTCCGACAACTTAAGAAACACAAGGAGAATTACCTGACCCAAGACCTGGAGTTGGCTGTTGTAGTCCATGCTTTGAAGATCTGGAGGCACTACCTTTATGGAAAAAAGTGTCAGATCTTCACGGATCACAAGAACCTAAAGTACATATTTTTACAACAGGAGTTAAATATGAGGTAGCAACACTGGATAGAGTTAATTAAGTGTTACAACTGTACAATTGATTATCGTGTAGGGAAGGCAAATGTTGTGGTAGATGCATTGAGCAGGAAGTCTTCCTCTTCACCTATGGATAAAGCCTAGTTGAGTACTTTGGTGTGCCACAAGTAAGACATGTTGATATCCCTACATTAGATGAATGTTAAGATGGAAGTTTCCTTACTAACATGATTGTTAGCACAGTTACAGGTGAAGCCCACTATGAGACAGCAAATTAGAGAGGCACAATAGGTTGATACATGTGATACAACAGATTATATCAGAGTTTGGCAGTGAGAAGCATGACGGCTTCTACGAGTTAGATGATGAGATAGTTTGCTACCATGGCAGAGTAGTCGTTCCTGATGTTGATGACCTAAGAAAGATGGTGCTGGAAGAGGCTCACTCATCCATGTATTCTTTGCACCCAAGTAGAACCAAGATGTATCATAATGTGAAAGATATGTATTGGTGGCCAGTCTTGAAGAAGGACGTGGTTAAGTTCATTGTGAGATGCACTGTGTGTCAGCAGGTCAAAGCTGAGCATCAAAAGCCTATGGGGACATTGCAACAATTGCATATACCATAGTGGAAATGGGATCATGTGACTATGGACTTTGTGGTTGGTCTGCCTAGGACGGACAAAGGTCACGATTCCATCTAGGTGATTGTTGATAGGTTGACCAAGTCAGTGCATTCTCTTCCTATGAAGATGATGTATACAACTGAGTTTGCCCAGATCTACCTTGATGGGATAGTGTGTTTTTATGGTGTTACAACAACTATCGTGCCTGACAAAGGTCCTCATTTTACAAGTCACTTTTGGGAGCGAATGTACATAGCTTTAGGTACGTTGTTGAGGTTCAACACTGCCTTTCACCCACATATAGATGGTCAGTCTGAAAGGACCATTTAGACCTTGGAGGATCTATTGAGAGCTTGTGTTCTTCAATTTTTTTGCAGTTGGGAGATACACCTCAGTCTAATAGAGTTCACCTACAATAACAGTTATCAGTGAAGCATCAACATGGCACCATATGAGGCATTGTATGGGAGATGTTGTGGGTTTATGTTGTGTCGGTATGAGATGGGAGAATACCAAGTTCTTGGTCTTGAACTTGTGCAACAAATCATAGAAAAGATCAAAGTGATTCAATAGTAGTTTAAGGTAGCATAGGACAGACAGAAGTCCTATGCAGATAAGCATCATAGACCCTTAGAGTTCCAAGTGGGAGACAGGGTATACCTCAAGGTCTTTCTCTGGAAAGGTGTTCTAAGGTTTGAAAGAAGGGCAAGTTGGCTCCCAGATTTATGGGACATTACCCTATGGTGGCATGTGTTGGGAAGGTGCCCTACCAATGTTTCATGTAAGCATGTTGAGAAAGTGTCATAATGATACAGAGTTAACAATACATCATGTGGAGGTGAAGCTTGATGAGGACATGTCATATGTGGAAGGTCCAATGTTGATCCTGGATAGAAGGGTGAAGAAGTTGAAGAAGAAGGACATCATTCTAGTGAAGGTTCTATGGCATCACCATGGTTTTGAGGAAGCCACATGGGAGCTCAAGGAATATATGAAGAGGAAGTACCCCTCTCTTTTCTCTTAGGATTTTGGGGGCAAAATCCTTGTTAGGGGTTTATTGCTTGTACAGACCCTGACTTGAGATTTGGGGTAACGCTATTTTCTTTGGCTTAATCATGTTCTTAGAACCTCACTCTAATCTTTTGATATGTGATTAGGGCTTGTGGTGTGCTTAAGTTTCAAGTTTGAGCTTGTTTGGATGATGTTTGTGCTTTCTGTGCTAGTTTTGTTGCAAATTGCAATTTACCCAATATAGGCGGTTTATGTGCAATTTTCCACCTCTAGAGTGTTCTTCCTCTCTCCTGGATTTATGAGAGAGAGTGTAGTGCTTTGGGGTACTTTGTTTGACCCTTGGTTGAGTGATGTCACCCTTAGTGGTGATTAGGGTTTCCTAGGGTTGGTGTGCTTTGACCTTGTGACCTTTGGTGGTTTGTCTCAACCTAAGTCATGACCTAGGGCTTGTTGAGGGGGTGTCATGGCTGAGACACTTCCCCTCTTTGTGGTGGTCATGACCAAGGATGTCTTGGGTCGATACAAAGGCTTGGAGAGGTGTGCTTTGACCTAGGTTTCTTGTGGTGGTCTTGGTGTCGCGACCTAGTGGTGTTGTTAGGGTGTGTCATGACCATGGAGCCCTTGGTGTGTTGCAGTCGCAACATAGAGTATAGATTTTCTTAGATGGTTGAGACACTACCTAGAGTGTATCACCATGTCTCTCCATGCAAGTGGTTCTTTTTAGTCATCTTCCTCCTCCCTTTTCTTATGCTCATCCTTGGAGCTTGGTGGAGCAAGGAGTGTTCTTGGTGACTTAGAGGTGGTTAATCCCTTGCATGTGGTATTTGTTGTGATCCTTGGTCATCTCCAATCTTAGTGAGTGTTTATATTCTTTCTTTGAAATTTATCTTCTACCCTATCTTCTTCCTCTTTCTTGGCCTTAGACTATGTTTTGGCATGGTGGTCGTTTTGAGAGTACGCTCCTCATCACAAGGGTAATAGGCCATGTTTTGACAAGGCGACACCCAAGTGAGAGGGAGTTTCTTCTCTCTTTTCCCCCTTCTTTCTTTTGTTTTAGTTTTGAGGTTTTTCTTTCTTCTTGAGCTACCCTTTGACCTTGGTGTCCTCTTGTTCTTGAGGTGCTTTTATGGCTGAGTGTGGAGATTTTGTGGAGCTTTTCCAACCCTTAGATCGTGTGCTTGAATCTTTGGGGGTGATCTTCATAAGGCGGGTTATATAACACTAAACCTACTCTATTATTGCACTTCTTTATAATTTTCACTATTGTTTTCTTCCTCTAAGATGTCTCCACACCTTGCTTGTGCTCTGTGGTAATATCTAGAACTTGTTTGGTGATGATCCCTTGCTTGGTTTGAAAGAAATCTGAAACCCTAACCTTGTATACCCACTTTGGTGGATGATGTGTTGTGAAGTTTTCTCCCATGTGTTGCTCTTGACCTTGCCTTCATGCATATTGTTTGTGCACTTAGAGGTTGGATGGATGTTAAGTTTGGTTTTGGTTATCTTGAACTTTGTTTTATCTTCCTTAGTTAAGGTTCTACCATGGTAGTTTCTTGACCCATGGCTTAGGGTTTTGGTGACCGATTGTATGTAGACTTTTCTTCATGGTAACCATGGTTTCACCTTTAGTTTTAGTTCTATTTTGGCAACCTATGTGGAACATTTTGGGAGTTCGTGACACTCCTCTCATGATAGTTGCGACCTTGATAGTTTTTGGGGTCGAGACGGTTCTTTAAGAATAAGTTCGACCTAGTGATGTTAGGTTGAGACCCTTGGTGGGTGGTGGCCAAGTTACCCTTGGTGTTGGGGTTGTGTTTCTATTTTTCTTGAGATGAGACTCACCCTAGAGAGTAGGGTCGTGACCATGATGGTCTTGGGTTGTGACATGGGTAAAGGTTTCTAGTCTTGGGTCGTGACATGGGTTGAAGTCGAGACACCTCTGGTCAAGATGCTTTGGTGAAAACCCTAACCCTAAGTGTCGCGGACGCGACATGGTCTAGATGTTGAGGGTCATGGAATGTGGTGGATGGTCGAGGCACATGAAGGTCACGGTCGTGACATGTATCATAGTAGGTGGTCGTGACATATGTGGTTATGTGGTCAACATAGGGTGATGGTAGGTGGATGAGAAACACATGTGCATACCTAATAATAACCATATATGTAGCATGCATAAGCCAAGTATAATGTTGTATAGAATGTTAACTAATCAACTATATTGATGCTCCCTAATCCTTACACTCCAAGATAATGGAGAGTGATGGTTTTAGGGTTGATGGTTGAACTAGTCTTGTAACCCGTAATCAGTTAAGAAGGAAACCCTAACCCTAATAGTGGATAATGTGTTTTCTTGTTTCCCCATCAAGAAAGGATTATAATGTTATGTGGTTGTCCTTCTCTCTTGATTATCAACTTCTAACCATGAAGGTATTATGAGCTAGTGCATGTTATGGTGAATGTGATATGATACATGTTAAATGAGCCTTGAGAGACATGTTGAGGCACTTGTGATATCAGAATGATGTTGCAAATGGTCCTATGACATGGAAGTGACTTGTGGCCTAATATGAGATGAGTTGAGGGATGAATATCTAATGGAACATGAATTTGTTGATGATGAGGTGAATGACAATTGTACAAGAATCATTTGGTGATAGTGTGACAAGTTCACATCCCATATGTTTCATGTGCTAGAAGAATGTTGTGCCCTTATCTTTGTAGAATTTGTTATGATTTTATCCATTGTAAATTGATTGTTTCTAAAAGAAACTTAATTGACTTAACTAATAAATTGGAACTTAATCATGTAGTTTTGGCTTGTGTCATAGATCCATTCAGTGTCAGCATTTGCAGAATGGTGAAACGAGTTTAACTTAGAGCACATATTTTTGAATATGCAGAGGTGAGGATGAATATCTCCTTACGTCCAGGGTATATGAGACAACCAAGCATGAGCTGGTCTCCCAATGATATGTGATACATGATTGACTGTGGGCCATACCCTGATAGGAATGTGGTTATGGGCCATAGCTCAATGACATGTGATACATGATTGACTGTGGGCCATACCCTGGTGGGAGTGTGGTTGTAGGCCATAGCTTAGTCCCTCTAGCGCCATGACCTGTACCAAGGTGGGATAGACTTATACAACTAGACTATATGTCGATGGTAGTAGTTTGACTAATGATGTCACTATAGGTTCACTCATACTAACCAAGGGGGTGAGGTTGTGGATTCAAACTCTTCCATAGACCTTGTATGGCACTGATTTCGACTTAGTAGTGGTCAATTGGATTTGGGTGGTATGACTTAAATCCTCAAGACATAATAAAACATGTAGCAGCCGTATAGCATACTTGCGTAGGTTCAAATTTGAAAATATTGGATGAGGCCTTGCTTGCTTTTATATAGTATAGTTGGTAGTGAATATACACGTTCTTCATATTCCTTTTATGATGATAAGATGTTTCATAACCTAATTGTGATTGCTTAATTATGTTAGTAATGATTACCTACTTATCATAGTTGTAGCCTTAGTGTTGCTCTTTGATCATCATATTTGTGCTAATAATAGTGTTGGTGGAGAGTTATATCTCCTACTGAGATTTGGAATCTCACCTCGTGGGTTTCCCACATCCCTTTTTAGGTGGACGTGCACAAGGAGGTAGAGATCATGCAGTAGAGGTTGAGCAGCAACAAGACGAACAATAGCTGACAAGGTTAGAGATGTTGCTAGTGGTTCTTTTGTTGTTAGAGTCCTAGAGTCATCCTTGTACACTTAGGTCTTTGAGATGGTTTTTGGGTGTGTTCTATAGACATGCTTTAGATATGTGGTTTGTCTTGTATGTCCTTTTCATGTACAGATATGGTGGATATGTATATGTATGTTTGGGACCATTTTCTTGTAACATGCTAACAACAAACATGGTAAGTTCTCAGTGACATGTAAGGACTCATATGTAAAGGTTTTTGTAGTTTTGGAGTTTAATGTAAATGGTTTTAAATTTCTTGTGTTTTTCGGTAATATGTTCGTTTAAGTTTTGTTTCCGTGATTAGTTTTAAGTTATATGTGGTTTGTGGCGTGGGGTTCCATAGGTCAGATGCCATTTGATTTAGATCAGACGGTCCACAATAAAGCACTTTGGAGCAAAATAAATGAAAGTCAGTGTGACATTTATTTGCATTCCATATCCTATTTGGACTATAGTGACATGTAAATTATTTCTCCTTTTCTCTCTATTCATTTTAGGGTGCAAACAAACTCCAAGTTAATTGAAAATTGATACCTAGCCCAATTAGGATGTGCAAAATCCAATTTTGGCATTAGTTTTTAGTTTGGGAGACTCTCAAGTATTTTATTGAATTCTTTTAAAGTATCATGTTTTCTCTTTCTTATCACATTAGAGACATCTAAAAACCACCAATTATTGTGAAACTTCACCCTCAAGTAAACTTAAACTTGTGAAACATGAATTTGCCATTATTTTTTCCTTTGGAAAATTTTAACACATTATTTAATATTTTTGGTTTTTATTTATAGTTTCTCTCTCCTAAACACATTAGAACATTAAAGACTATCCAAATTAGACGAAAATTTACCAATATGCTTATTTTAACATTTAGATTATAAGTCTATGATTAATTTCCACTTTTGGAGTCATTAAATGAGTTATTTGATATTTTGGAGAAAGCTCACCTTTTCTTTTCTAAATAAAATAGATATAGTTATTATTACCTCAAAGTTGTGAAACTTAGCCTCTAAGACATATCCGATCAAAAGAATTTGAATCTAAAGTTATTTTTATCCAATGAGTCTTCCTTTTATGAGATTTATCTCTCTTACACATTATTTTCACTATTTGTCAAATTAAATTATTTAATTCTACATTATCATGTTTAAAGATTTTTTATTTATTCCTTTTTCTTTTTGTTTCTCCATAAGGCTAAGGGATGTTCTAGAATGAAATTATTTTAACAATATATCACTTAAGTGGTAATTTTGCATCTTAGACCCTGATTGAAACATTATCTGAGGTATTTGTGCATAAACCCATACATTGGCATGAATAGTGATCAAATACACTCCAAACCACTAATAATTCCAAAAATTCAACATCAAGGACAAAAAGGATAGAAAGGATAGGAAAATCTTAGGAAAAAGGCTAGATGAAGAGTATACCTAGATTTCACTTCATCACAAACATAGTCCACTAAGGACACTCATTAAGTTTTTTTGGTTGAGATGTTAGTTTGAGTTCCATGTGAGCAATGTTTGGTGTAGTTATGGTTTATTCTTGGATATTATATGTCACATACACATTTATTACCCAATCCCAACTCCATATGGCTATAAAGTCAATGGTAATAGCATCTAGGCATATGTTTCTAGCATGGTATTATCAAATCACAATTGTGGAAGCATAAAATATTAGCATACAAGAATAGATAACAAGATAAAAGCACCAATCATAATATCAACATTCAACAAGTATCATTAAGGAACATTGACTCATTACAAAATTTCAATTACATATTCAAGAGTCAAATTGTACAAGTTTGCTCATGTACACTAGGTATCTTACAATAAGTACACCTGACATAGATCACCAAGCCCATCAACTTCTAACCATCTTCAAACCTATAAAATACATGAAATAATATGGGTCAACACACGTGGTGTTGAGTACAAGGCATAAAGATACATATGGTTGCATAATTTGAAAAGAGTTATAAAAGTAACAAATAAGAATAAACAAGTTAACTATTTAGCAAAATGGGAACCCATGTTTTATATCATTTTACTCCAATTATTCCAACAACATCATATATCATAAGGCCATTTTGACTAATTTCCTATTGGAAGAGTCTGTAAGGGTGCTCAAGATTAGCTAATTCTTTTCTACATGAGGGATCTCAAGGACATTGCCAATACCTAACCCTTTTATCGATGTAGTCCACCCTATCTTGACAACCTAAGTAGGATGCCCAAACACGAGACAATCATCAAGTACAATACTAGAATACTACATTGCAATATCTGAGCAAGTAAACAAGCCTACATATGTATCACATTTAAAGCAAGAAAGTCATAGTCATATAATTATTGAAGTTCATACCTAATTCGAAGATTATTAACTTAACCTTGACCATCTAGATCAAAAGAAACCACCCAATTAAGAGCAAGATTACACATGTGCATTAGATTCTCATCATTAATCCTAACTAGTTATATTTTAGAGCTTTGGCCAAGTTAGGGAGAACATTACTTATTAGTACATTTTACTGATTTAGGGTTCACTATAAGGGTGTGGTTCAAGTTCATGTCATTTCAAGGTTCCATCTATTTTATATGATCATGATAGGATTTTATGTCACTTTGGTACATTTCAAGGTCAAAAGACTCATAATAGGGTAAACATGGTGAAGATTCATCAAGACATGGGGAACAATCATTAAGGATGGTGTAGTGATAGGTATTTTCTATAGGCTCAAAATGCAAGTATACGCTATCATAGTAATATAGGAAAATGAGGATCAGATTTCAAACACAAGGAAACATGATTTTAGAAACTAGTACTAACTATAGTGTGATTATCTTAGGCCAAAGAAACTTGAATATTTTGGTTAATTATCTAAAACACAAAATAAATATAATTTATTGGTTTTTATTCTTAGTCTTAGTGAATTCCTTAGGATATCAGTTTCACCATGGATAATTTTGCACTTTAGTCTCAATACATTATTAAAAATCTCTCATAACTCTAGATTAAGAGCCTGTAGCAAGAATTGCCCACTCTCACATTGTAATTCACTACCTAACCTAATACCAACCCCACTCTCATATCGATTGTGTTATTAGATAGGTTCTTTATTGAATACTTTGGGTAATCTCCTCACATTTTTAAACTGCCTTTCTTAAAGGGTTTTATAGAATGTGTATTTTTATGAAGTTCTGACAATTAATTTTCCTCTTTCAAAGCAATTAACAGTCCAAGTACTACATATGGTGATCAATTATGGATAGTTCATTCATGCACATAGAAATAAATCCAAAATTTAAGAGAAATTGATGAATTAATGCATAATAGTCAAATATGATGCATAACCGGGTTACTCCCGAGTCCTAAGGGATGTGAGATTATCCTCTCATGGTTTCCATAGTCAAAGACATCAAAGGAGAAAGTAAAAACATAGAGAACATGAAGAACCCTTAAAGTAGAAGGTTCAAATGATCCCTTCTTGTGCACGTGCTGATTTTCTACCTTTCGACTACAATTCTGTCTGCTAGAAGTGGCCGGATCATCTGGAACGTGACATTTTTCTTTGTTATCTCCTCCTCTCACTCTCAGTTGTCATACAATGGAAAAATATGAGATATTTAGGTATGGCCGCATTTCCGCTAAGTCATAGACATGGCTTCGGGTGAGTTAGAACCCCAGTCATTGGATTACAAAGCCTCTAGATCTTCTTGATCCCGACCTGTCGGTACTATCGACAGGGTGTTGGTACTACCAACTCTTCTAAATTATGTCACCACCTGTCAAATTGTTGATACTACCGAGCTGGCTTTCGATAAGACCGAGTTGCTTAGAAATTTCTTTGACAAAAATGTTGTAACATCACTGGTAGTATCGATAGTCCTGTCGGTACTACCGAGTCTTCTAAATTTCTTTTATTGCAACTTGGACATGTGTTGGTACCACTGACTCCAAAGTCGATAGTACCGACCTCTGTAGATTCTTGCACATTCACCTGAAATGCTTAAAATCTGAACATAAGCTCCGCAAATAGATTAAATCATTTGGAAACATTAAAATTATGCCTATTTGATACAAATGAGTATCACAGGTTAATAAAAGTAAATCCTACACAATTAGTATGAGATTGACCAAAAGTGCACAAAAATTAATACAAAGTAGCCTGTAAAAATGGAAAATAAACAGTGCATCAAATTACCCTAAGATTAATTGTTGCTCATCCTCGAGCAACATAGTCTCAGATATTTTTGAGACAAGTCAATAGAAGGACAAAATAATATGAATATCATTTCTCAACTAGCCCCACTTGGTGGTCCCAAAACCGGCCTTCATTAATCACTGAACATTTAACTACTCTATAGTGACCAAAAATATTCATAAAAGACACCCACCCTTAGATCAATGAACACTATCAAGAGAGAAATCAACATCATACTCAATCAGACATTTGCTTGGTGCATTATGAGATTCCCTATTCTACATTGTTCTTTCCTAAATACCAATCTACTTGGAAGCAATTCTCCATATACAAATTAATGAGGAGAATAATCATCTCGGTCGCCTACCACTAAGAGCAATGGATGGCATGAAATGGGTGGCTATTGAAGAATCAAAAGCACATCCAAATCATTTATGCAAAATAAACCATGATGAACCTATATGAATAAAAGTGAGAAATGCATGAATCCTAATGCCTACTTTTCTGAGTGAAACAATGCATAAATCAAACAATCTCATTAACTAAATGAGAATGAAGTAAGAAAATAAAAGAATGCATCATGTGAATGTCTCCATATATTTCAATAGAGTTAAGGACATCCTTTCTCCCTCTTTACTATGAAATATTACAAACCCCTTTTTTCATTGGACCACTATTTTAGCATGATGTAAAATGGTGCTTGGGCTTCGCTTAATATATTTCATTCATTTTCTTCCTTTTTTTTCTTTTTGCGGGCATGGATGTATATCCATGTACTTATATTTCTATAGAGAATGATATCCATATGATAAAGAAATGAATGAAATGGAATGCATGTAATCTACATGGATTTTCTTATGCAACTAAAATGATAAGCACATACATTGTTGATTTTTTTAGCATGCAATAAAAGCAAACTAAATATCCTGTAACCTATTATGCCATGCAATGCCATGCCATGCTTAGGTTGCAACAAAAGAAATCGAGAAGACTCGATACTACCGATGAGACTGTCGATACTACCAACGATGTTACAACATTTTTGTCAAAGAATTTCTAAGCAACTCGGTACTATCAATAGCCAGCTCGGTAGTACTAACAACTTGATAGGTGGCATGAAATTTAAAGGATTGGGTAGTACTGATACCCTGTCAGTAGTATCGATAGGTCTGGACTAGGAAAATCGGAAGGCTTTGTTTAATCCAACGCTTGATGTTCTAACTCACCCGAAGTCATGCCTATGACTTAGGGGATGTGCGGCCAGACCTAGGTATCTCATCTTTTTCCAATGTACAACAACTGATAGTAAGAGGAGGAGATAACAAAGAATAATGCCACATTCCAGACGACCGAAGCACTTCTAGCGGATAAAATTGCAACTGAAAGGTAGAAAATCAACACGTACACAAGAACAGATCATTTGAACCATCTATTTCAGGGGTTCTTGATGTTCTCCTCATTTTCTCTCTCCCCTTTTATGCCTTTGACTATGGAAACCATGAGGGGCTAATCCCTAAAATCCTTAGGACCCAAGAGTAGCCCAGTTATGCATTGTATTTGACTCTTATGCTATAAATCATCAATTTCTCTTAAATTTAGGATTTATTTCTATGTGCTTGAATGAACTATCCATGCTTGATCACCATAGGTATTACTTAGAATGTTAATTTCTTTTAAAAAGGAAAATGAATGCTTGGAACTTCATAGAAATACACGTTCTATAAAACCTCTTGAGAAAGACAATTTAAAAACGTGAGGAGATTACCTAGAGTATTCAATAAAGCACCTATCTAATAACACAATTGATATGAGAGTGTGATTGGTATTAGGATCATGCAATTCAAGTAAATCAACTCAGTACTACCAACCACAATGTCGGTAGCACCAACCTTCTATAGAGAAGATGGTCAAATAACTGATAAGGACTCAGTACTAATGACATGTTGTAGGTAGTACCGATGAAAGAATGTACCCTAGGTTCGAGACATCGAGTTCCTGCTTGGAAGAATTGACTGAATTTGTACTTGTCGGTACTACTGAAACCAAGTCGGTACCATTAACAACTGATGTTAGCAACCCGTGTGGAGCGCCAATAAGCAATCAAGATCAGGTACATATGATGCTCGATAATACTGATCCGTGGGTATGTTGGTACTACCGACAACATGTCGGTACTACCAAAGACTGACAATCCACATCATCAAATTCAAGCAATTGAGAGCGTCAATACCACCGATCAAGCAGATTTGCAACCAAAATTTAGTACTACTAACACTTCATCGGTAGTACTGACATGATGGTAGAAAGGCAGGCGCAACTATAAAATGAAGGAGTGTGAATCTATTCTCTTAACACCTTCTTCACTCCTAATTGATGACTGAAGGGTAGGCACAACTCTCACGGTGTAATTCACTACCTAACCTAATACCAACACCACTCTTGTATCGTTTGTGTTATTAGATAGGTATTTTATTGAATACTCTGGGTAATCTCCTCACATTTTTAAACTGCCTTTCTCAAAGGGTTTTATAGAACATG
Organism: Alisma plantago-aquatica; assembly: GCA_963693085.1. Taxonomy (NCBI): domain Eukaryota; kingdom Viridiplantae; phylum Streptophyta; class Magnoliopsida; order Alismatales; family Alismataceae; genus Alisma; species Alisma plantago-aquatica. Next base: position 274,851,235 of record OY856415.1, read on the forward strand.
TATTTCTATGGAGTTATGACCATTAATTTTCCTTTTTCAAAGCAATTAGTAGTCCAAGTACTACCTATGGTTATCAAGCATGTATAGTTGATTCATGCACATAGAAATAAATCCAGAATCTAAGAGAAATTGATGAATTAATACATAAGAGTCAAATACAATGCATAACCGGGCTACTTCTAGGTCCTAAGGAACGTGGGGATTAGCCCCTCATAGTTTCCATAGTCAAAGACATCAAAGAAGAAAGAAAAAATTATGGAGAACATGAAGAACCTCTAAACTAGATGGTTTAAATGATCCCTTCTCACGTACATGCTGATTTTCTACCTTCTGACTGCAATTTTGTCTGCTAGAAGTGCTCGAATCATCTGTAACGTGGCCTTATTCTTTGTTATATCCTCCTTTTACTCTTGGTTGTCGTATAATGGAAAAAGATGAGTTACCTATGTCTGGACGTACTTCTCCTAAGTCACATGCATGACTTTGGGTGATTTAGAATCTCATCTGTTGGATTAAACAAAGCCTTCAGATCTGCCTGATCCTGACCTGTCGGTACTACTGACTCCTCTAAAATGTGCGACCACCTATCAAGTTGTCTGTACTACCAAGCTGACTGTCGATAGTACCGAGTTTCTTAGAAATTCTTTGACAAAAATGTTGTAACATCGTCAGTAGTATCGATAGTCCCATCAGTACGACTGAGTTTTCTCAATTTCTTTTGTTGCAAGCTGAGCATGTTTTGGTACCACCGACTCCAAATTCAGTAGTGCCAAGCTGTGTAGATTCTTGCACATTCACCTAAAATGTATAAAATCTGAACATAATCTCTAGAAATAGATTAAATCATTTGAAAACATTAAAATTATACTTATTTGATGCAAATGAGTATCACATGCTAATAAAAGAAAATCATGCACAATAATACGAGATTTGACCCAAAAATGCACAAAAATAAATATAAAATAGCTTGTGAAAATGGAAAAATAAATAGTGCATGTCTAGGGGACGTTCCCTCCCTTGGATCCCACCATGCCATATCCTCCTCCACCACCCATGTGATCAGGTATCACTGTTCCACCTCTTAAGTTCAAATTTTGACTATGTGATCATAGTCAAGTTTAAGTTGAGTGGGGTAGCTGGAACAATTTCTATCCTTAGTTTTAGCTTTATTTTTAGTAGATTTTATTTTGTTTTAATTTAGTAGTTTTATTTATTCAAAAGGTGTAGGATCCACATCTATCTAGTGTAAAATTGGAGTTTAATTTCATGGTTCATGCCTATGTCAATTGCTTTTGTTGTGTCCAATGAAATGGAAAAATTAAATAGGTGTTAGCTTGGTTGTAAAATTCTTGAGTTGCACCACTTAGAGGAAGTGTATGGGAAAGTCAGCTTAAGGACATTTAATATGAATGTACATCTTAATTATTCATGAAATGTGGTTGAAGATGGGGTTTGGGCTTGAATTGATCAAACAGTCAATGGAACCTTAAATTGAAATTTAAGAAAGAAATCCTAAGAATACCCTGTTCATAGGTCATTAGAGAGGGACATATCATATTTTCATGAAAGGATTTGTCTCTTAATTATGTGATTCCACCCATCCTCCACTTATTATTGAATCACCACCTTTGATTATTTGTTATTTTCACAGGCTACTTTGTATTATTTTTGTGCACTTTTTGGTCAAATCTCACATTAATTATGCTTGATTTACTTTTATTAGCCTGTGATACTCATTTGCATCAAATAAGCATAATTTTAATGATTCTGAATGATTTAATATTTTTCCATAGCTTATGTTTGGATTTTAAGCAATTCAGGTGAATGTGCAAGAATCTACACAGCTCAGTACTATTGACTTTGGAGTCGATAGTACCGGCACATGCCTATGTTGCAACAAAAGAAATCGAGAAGACTCAGTAGTACTGACAGGACTGTCAATACTACTGACAATGTTACAACATTTTTGTCAAAGAATTTAAAAGCAACTCCATCTTATCGATAGCCAGCTCGATAATACTGACAACTTAACAGGTGGCTGCGTAATTTAGAGGAGTTAGTAGTACCGACACCCTGTCGGCAGTACCGACAGATCAGGATTAGGAAAATCTGAAGGCTTTGTTTAATCCAACAGATGGGTTTATAACTCACTTGAAGTCATGCCTATGACTTATGGGAAGTGCGGCCAAACCTAGGTATCTCATCTTTTTCCATTATAGAGGAGGAGATAACAAAGAAGATGGCCACATTTTGGATGATCTGAGCACTTCTAGGGGATAGAATTACAACCGTAAGGTTTCACAAATCAACATGGGCGCAATAAGGGATCATTTGAACCATGTACTTCAGGGGTTTTTGATGTTCTCCATGTTTTTTCTTTGTCCTTTGATGTCTTTGGCTATGGAAACCATGATGGGCTAATCCTCACATTCCCTAGGACCTGGGAGTAGCCCGGTCATGCATTGTATTTGACTCTTATGCATGAATTCATCAATTTCTCTTAAATTCTGGATTTATTTCTATGTGCATGAATGAACTATCCATACTTGACTGCCATAGGTAGTACTTGGACTATTAATTTCTTTGAAAAGGGAAAATCAATGTTCAAAACATCATAGAAATACAAGTTCTATAAAAACCTTTGAGAAAGGAGGTTAAAAAACACAAGGAGATTACCTAGAGTATTCAATAAAGCATCTATCTAATAACACAATCGATACAAGAGTGGGGTTGATATTAGTTTAGATAGTGAATTACACTATTAGATCGAGTTAATAATGAGAATCTAACTAGTTAGGTTTAATAATGATAGTCTAATGCATGTGTGTAATCTTGCTCTTAATTGGGTGGTTGCTTTTGATCTATATGGTCAAGGTTAAGTTAATAATCTTTGAATTTGGTACAAACTTTAATAATTATAGGACTATGGCTTTCTTTCTTGAAATGTGATAGACATGTAGGCTTGTTTACTTGCTCAAATATTGCCATGTAGTATTCTATTATTGTACTTGATGATTGTCTCATGTCGTTGTTTTATAACTTGCAAACATAATATAGAAACTCCATCATACAAACCTTGTGCACCTGCATGTATTCTTAGGGTAAGGAAGAGAGGTTGGGCGTCCTACTTGGATTGTCAAGATAGGGTGGACCATGTTGATTAAGGGGTTAGGTCTTGACGATGGCCTTAAGGTCCCTCACGTAGAAAAGGGTTAGATAATCTTGAGCACCCTTACCAACTCTTTCAATAGGAAGTTAGTCAAAGTAGCCTTATGATGTTGTTGGAATAATTGGAGTAAAATTATATAAGACATGGACACATATTTTGATAAATACTTAACTTGTTTATTCTTCTTTTTTACTTTTGTAACTCTTTTCAAATTATGCAAACCTTATATATATATATATATACACACACACACACATACCTTGTACTCAACACCAAGTTTGTTGGCCCACATTATTTCATGCATGTTATAGGTTTGGAGATGGCTAGAAGTCGATGGGCTTGGTGTGCTATGTCAGGTGTACTTATTGAAATATCCCTAGTATACATGAGCAAACTTATAAAATTTGACTCTTGAATATGTAACTGAAATCTTGTAATAAGAAAATGTTGCTTAATGCACTTGTTGAATGTTGAGATTATGATTGGTGCTTTTATCTTGTTATCTATTCATGTATGCTAATATTTTATTCTTCCACATTTGTGATTTGATAATACCATGTTGGGAACGAACACCTAGATCCTATTCCCATATATTTATAGTCATCTAGAGTTAGAAATGGGTAATAAATGCATCTATGATAGATAGTATCATAGAACGATAAATAACTATACCAAACATTGCACACATGAAACTCAAACTAAACTCAACCTTACATCTCAACCACAAAACCTTAATGAGTCTCCATTTTGGACTAAGTTTGTGACAAAGTGAAATCTAAGTATATTCTTAATCTAGCCCTTTTCCAAAGGTTTTCCTATCCTTTCTATCATTTTGTCCTTGATTTTGAACTGTATAATTATTAGTGGTTTGGAGTGTATTTGATCACTATTCATGCCAATGTATGGGTTTATGCACAAATACCTCAATTAATGTTTTAATCAGGGTCTAAGATGCAAAATTACCAATTAAGTGGTATATAGTTAAAACAATTTCATTCTAGAACACCCCTTAGCCTTATGGAGCAAGGAAGTGAAAAAGGAATAAATAAAATAGTTTTAAACATGATAATGTATCATTAAATGATTTAATTTGGAAAATAGTGAAAATAATGTGTTAGGGATATAAATCTTATAAAAGGAAGACTCATAGGATAAAAATCACTTCAAATTCGAATTCTTTAGATTTGATATGGCTTAGAGGCCAAGTTTCACAACTTTGGGGTAATAATAACTATATATGTTTTATTTAGAAAAGAAAAGGTGAGTTTTCTCTAAAATACAAGACAACTCATTTCATGACTCCAAAAGTGGTAAGTAATCTTAGATTTGTAATCTAAATGTTAAAATAAGCACATAGGTAAATTTTCATCTAATTTGGATAGTCTTTAATTTTCTAATGTGTTTAGAAGAGAGAAACTATGAACAAAAGCCCAAAATGTTAAATATTGTGTTAAATAATTCTAAGGAATAAAATTAATGGTGAATTTGTGTTTCACAAGTTTAAATTTGTTTGAGGGTGAAGTTTCACATTAATTGGTGGTTTCTAGATTTCTCTAATGTGACACGAAAGAGAAAATATGATACTTTAAAAGAATTAAATAAAATACTTTGAGTCTCCAAAACTAAAAACTAATGTCAAAATTGGATTTTGCACATCCTAATTAGGCTAGGTATTGGTTTTCCTTTAATTTAGAGTTTGCTTGCACCCTCAAATGGAGAGAGAGAAAAAGAGAAATAATTTGCATGTCACTATAGTACAAATAGGATTTGGAATGCAAATAAATGTCATGTTGACTTTCCTTTATTTCTCTCTAACGTGCTTTGACTGTGGGCCGTCTAATCTAAATCGAATGACATCTGACCCATCTCCTACCTTGCATAGGAGGAGTCCCATGACGGAACAGTAACCACAGCCAGGAAGGCTTGGTTTTTGCCATTTTCTCCCACCTAAATCCACCATTCTTTACGATTTTTGTTGCATTGAAATCGTGAGTGAATTCCACTTCATGTGGACCATAAATCAAGGCCTAGTTTCCCTTTTCTATGAAATGTGTAATTGTGCTTCCTGAGCTTCTTGAAGTTCCTACTTGGGGACCCTAAAGGCGATATCACACCTATATATATTGGTACCTTGAACACCACTGGCCACTTTGCTTTAGAACTCTCTAGTATGTGCTCCTCCTTTGCCTCTTCTCTGATCAATTCTCTTGAGGGTACGATCTGTAACCATCTGTTCTTTATTTCTGTGCGTTTGAATTGTTGTTTAGTCATCAATTCACAATTTCCCCAATCTTGGGTCATAATTGTTTCTCTGTGATCACAATCATGGCATGCATCTATGAGGGGGATGATTCCCTATTGTAATTCCTCATTTCTACCCCTTTATCATCTTTCTTTCTTACTTTTCTCGCAAGGGGTGATTATGTCATTTAGCCCTCGTTCTCCTTTGCTATGGCGTGAGTCAAATGAGTCACTGACCAACTAACTTGGCCACTCATGATTGGGACAAGTCATCGAGCCAGCCTCTCCCTCTCACACAATTTTCTATGCTTATGTGGAATTTTCTAATTTTCTGATTGGTTGAATTTCTAAAAATTGTATCTTTTTCTCTAGTTGTCCAATTTTTTTATAAATATATGTTTTGGAATTGGAAAAATGAGATCTTTCTAATAATAATAATTTGAGAATTTGATTTCCATGTTTTCAATGGTTTATTTTTGAACATCTAATAAATTATATAAAACCCCTAAAATTGTAACTAATTCATATAAACGTGTATGCTAATAACACAATTTCGTAGTGTCTTTTTTAGTCTGATGGCTGCTATGATTTTTTAGGGCTATGGGGATTGTAGGGGGCAAGGAGGAGATGATGGCGACAACCTACATGGGGGAGGTGCTAGAGGGGGCAAAGGGGATTCTGGAAGCAAGGAGTACATGTCAGAAAACATGTTGTACATGGACATGGAAGAACGACCAAGGAAAGAACCCGATAAACTAGTGGAACCCAAGGGACATTCAAGTGATGGTGTTAAGGTTTCCATACTAGGTGTTGGCCTTGAATTTCAATTTGTTGGTATGAGAGGCAACAACCAAAAACATGATCAAGGCAACATAGTGGATGAGGATAACTCAAGGAGTGGTTACGCTGATCCCTTCCCCCATTAAATAGGAGAAGCCATATTGTAAATGACTCCTCACGCTGGGGGAAATAGAAGGCACCATAAGGAGAAGGAAACAAGGGGGAAAGGACTGTATAATGAAGGCTATAATGTCCCGACCTCAGAAGCTTCAATGAATAGCCCAGATTACCCAGATGGATCAGGCTTCTTCCTAGAAAGTCTATATGAAAGTAGGATCGCCCTAGAAGATGTGACTCTAAAAGTGGCAGGTGGACAACCATAGCTAGAAATCAACCCCGACACCGAGGAGGATCTGGAAAGGCCTTGGAAGTATATTGTGGTGGAAAAACTCATTGGCTCAAATGTTGGATATATGACCATGTGGGATCACTTAAAAACTTTGTGCAATCCTATAGGTAGGTTTAACATGTATGAAGTCGACCATGGTTGTAACATCCCTGACCTGGGTTATGCCTTAACCCTAGGTGTTTTGTTTAATAAAGTTAATTATATTCTTGATCTTATTTCTTGAAAAGTAATTAAGGTTCAAGGGGAACTTATGTTTCAATTTTAATCCTTTTCAAATAATGTTGAAACATTGTTTTGCTTGTTTTGGACTAAAATGCAAATTACCCAAGTTGAGGGGTTAAATTGCAAATGTTGCATGATAAGATGTTTCTCATGTGTTGGAGCATCATGAGAATGAATATGATGTAGAGGAAGGACTTGTGGAAGCCTGAGTACCAAGAAAGGGTTGATAAAACAATGTCTGTGCATTAAAACCTAGTTTTGGTGTAATATGAAATTTACCCAAAACCTAGGGTTCAATATGCAAATTACCACTTTAAAATAGTCCCTAATGTTTCTTGGCATCATGTAGAGCAAATAAAATGAGAGGGGCACCACATTTGGATCACTTTAGATGAGAGAGAATCTTGATATTAAAATAATCAAGATTTAAGCATAAATTGGAACTTTACTTAATTTTAAAGCAAAAATAAATACATTAATTGAATATCCCTTCAAAAAAAAGTATAGGGATGATTTTGCAAAATAATGTACGACCATGTGCCTTTCAAAGACACGAAAATATCTCAAGCAAGTGGATAACCCACTCACATTATTAAAAGAAAAAGTAATATCCACTAACTTATGGATATTATTATTATAAGGGTTAAGGTGCTTAATTTGCTTTTCTTTAAAACATGGATAATTTAGAGGAATAAGAGGCAAAGAAGATAGCCTAGTAACCAATGAAGGGAAGTGGGAAAGTGGCAAGGAAATGGAGAAGATAATCCCTACTTTCTCTCTCCTAAAATGAATTTTTAATAAAATTCATATATATGCTCCTTTATCCATGAGTTGAAAGGGAATTTCGAATCCACTTTCACTTCTTACTTGCAAAAACGACCAAGTGAGCTTGGAGAAACAGGAGGACGACCCCCAACCTGTTGGTAAGCTTCTTGACCTTCGTTTACCTTGATTCCATGGTGGAAATCGAAAATCAATGCATGATTTCTTCATATCTCAATCCCATCTTCAATTCTAACCATTCCTTTTCACTCAAAGCTTGAGGACGAGCCTTGGGATAGTGAAAGGAGTTGCATACACCATTGTTGACGTGAGCTTGAATCTTTGAAGCTCAATTGGAGGCCGGTTTTATAACTTGAACCCTTAAACTTTGTTATTGATTCCATATCTTTATCAATTGTTGATTCCTTCATTATTCCCAAAATCTTATTTGAATCATTGGTGAAATCACCATGGAAATTACAGCAAGTTTCGTGGGTTTGTATCTTGAAGATGATGATGTCATATTAAGCACACACCTCAACATGGGCAACCGGTTTTCAAAACTGATTGAGTTAATTCGGTTACAAAACCGAATGGATAATTGATTTCAAGACCAAATGGGTAATTGCTCTCAAGATCAAATGGGTAATTGATCTTAAGAACAGTTGGAGATACTTGCTGATGTAGTTGGAAGTTGATCCAATGGTCCTAATTGATTGGTTGAAGGAAACCCTAGATGCCCAAATAGTTTCAAAACCATTTGGTGTTGAAATGCCAAAACCGAATGGAGATCTAAAGTGATCAAATCGTTTGGAGATTTAAGGTGATGATTGATCGATTGATCCAATGGTTGATAATAATGATTATCAATGATAGGTACAAAGGTTGAAATCCCAAAGTACCTAGATTATCAGTACCTTTAGAATGGTTAACCCTAAAAGCTTATGAAAGCAATGTCTCAATACACTATGTCAACCATAGTTGTACATATTTGATACAAAGGTTGATGTAACCTAATCAAGTTGAGTGGATGATAGAAAGGAATTCATACATGAGTATTAATTATGAAGAATATGTGATTAGGGTATGATACTTAGTAAAGAGACCATGAAACCCTAATCGAGTGGGTTAATAAGCCATAATCCTAAAAGTTGGGCAATCCTGAGTGAAACCCTAGTCTAGAGTAATGATGTAACCCTAATTTAGGGTGATGATATAAGAAACCCTAATTATGGGTAATGGAAGATGAAACCCTAATTGGGATAAATAGTAAACCCTAATTATGGGTAATGGAATGGAAACCCTAATTAGGATGAATAGCAAACCCTAATTGTGGATAATTGAATTTAAACCCTAATTGAGGGTGATGTCATGTGAAACCCTAATTGAGGGTGATGCCATGTGAAACCCTATGCAATGGTATGATTAGGATCCCTAATACAGGGTGAAGGTATGTGAAACTCAAATTTTGAGTTATAATAAGTGAAGCCCTAATCTTAGGCAATATGACGATAAACCATAACCCTAATAAGAGAAACCTAATGATAAAATAGTGGGTATTACCTTATAAAGATGAAACATCTCAAATGGTTGATCATAAGCAACTTTATAGTAAGCAATGCCTTAACTTGAAATGAGTCCATATCATTGAATATAGTTGAACCATTCTTGTGTGTGACCTATGCACTTCATGGTAAAAGTGATAGGTTAGTGGATGAAAGCATTAAGATGAGAAATACCTTAATCCAAGATAAGTTGATAACTCAAGTAAGTTGGAAGTGATGAGGAAAGTGATACATCAAGATATGATTGATATCACTTTTAGCATCCCAAGGTTGATAAGCATTGATGTACTTCAAATCCAATATACTTGGATAGGAAACACATGAAGTATGTTATGTAAATTGTTACAATGAATTGTAATGAGTTTGATATACTTTGATAAAAATAGGCTAATATATCTTGAGAATGGGGTTAAGCTAAACTAATGACTATGATGTAATCATACCATGATAAGGATGAGAAATGAACTCATACCTTATATTGATAATCATTTAATGATAAATGTTAAAAGTAATAAGCATGATTGAATACTCGAGATTTTATTGGATGCTCCTAGAGGCGTGGAGCAATATATTAAGGTTGATTTAATAAATATGAAATCCTAATTAATGTGAGATGGGAAACCCTAACCCTAAATTGGGTAATGGGACATGAGAAACCCTAATGTGACGTGAATAGTAAGCCCTAACCCTATTGAGGGAATAGTGGTGTTACTATTGTATTACATGAGGTGATATGTTATTGTTGCCTAGTGAGAAGTGACAAGATGTGTAATGGCCTTGTGAGCCATATGATTAGATATTGCCTAGTGATAGGTGACAAGATGTTTAATGGCCTTGTGAGCCGTATGATTATATGTTTCCTAGTGAGAGGTGACAAGATATTTTATGGGCCTTATGAGCCATGAGAACAATTGTGGCATAGTGAAAGGTACCAAGATGATTATAAAAGTTTATTGTAAGAAATGATAACATTTTAATAAACTTAATAAAAGGAACAATTGTATTCAATAAAGAACGTGAAAAGATATGAAGGCTAACCTCAGCGTTCAGAGCCTAGAGAAGGATGTGATGATCAATGATGAGTTAAAGGAATTTATATCCCATGATCTGTGTAATCAGGATTGGTTGAAGTCCAATACCTGGAAGAGGCATAAAGCCTGTAATCAGGAGTGGTTAGAGTCCACTGCATGGCTGTGTAATCAGGATTGGTTAAAGTCCAATACCTGGCAGAGGCATGAAGCCTGTAATCAGGAGTGGTTAGAGTCCACTACTTGGATGTGTAATCAGGAGTGGTTAGATTCCACTGCCTGGCTGTGTAATCAGGATTGGTTAAAGTCCAATACCTGGCAGAGGCATGAAGCCTATAATTAGGAGTGGTTAGAGTCCACTGCCTGGTTATGTAATCAGGATTGGTAGAGTCCAATTCCTAGCGGTGTAATCAGGATTGGTTAAAGTCCAATACCTAGAAGAGGCATGAAGCCTGTAATCAGGAGTGGTTAGAGTCCACTTCCTGGCTGTGTAATAAGGAGTGGTTAGAGTCCACTGCCTGGCTATGTAATCAGGATTGGTGAAAGTCCAATACCTGGCAGAGGCATGAAGCCTGTAATCAGGAGTGGTTAGAGTCCACTGTCTGGCTATGTAATAAGGATTGGTAGAGTCAAATTCCTATCGATGTAATCAAGATTGGTTAAAGTCCAATACCTGGTAGAGGCATGAAGCCTATAACCAAGGGAATCGCATAGTCCAATGCCTAGATAGAATATGATGATGTATACTCTTATGTCTGGAATAATTCAATATTTGTTTAGAAGATTGGCTAAGGCCAACAGATGAAAACAAGAATGAATCATGGGTGACATATTAGGATAATAAGGAAAAGCTTGAGATGTTGAAATGATATGGTAGATAAATGATATACATGTTCTTCCTATTCCTTATTAATAGGATAGATGATTTATTGTTCTATCATAAATAGTTGTAATGCTTTAAAAGATGAAATGCTTTAAACTACTTATCCTCTACCCAGTTTTATATCATTAAACTGCAATAATAATGTTTTTGGCAGAGAGTTATATCTCTCGCTGGGGCAATTACAATTGTCTCACTCCCATGGGATCCAACATTTTTAGGTGGACAAGCACGGAGTAGATTGAGAATATCTTGTAGAGGAAGAACATCAATAGCAGCAAGGACAGCAGTGACAGCTCAGGTTGAGTGTACTGTCTATCATGTCTTGTAGATAGAAGTCCTATATGTCGTCTCTGTACTCTCAGCTCCTTGGAGTTAGTAGTTAGTTCTTTTAATGTATCGATCTGAGATTTTGGCTTGATGCCTTGAGATTTTGAGTTTCTTAAGTATAATTCTTACAAAGTAATTGTTGTATATAATTCTTGAGAAGAGATAGTACATGTGATATGCTTACGAACCAGGATGTAGATGATATACATTGGTTCTTGATAAAAGATTTTTCCTGTGTATGGACCTCTTTACAAAAGGCTTAAATTTTTAGTGATTTTTGTTAATCCACTGCTAATGTTTAATTTCTCTTAATCAATAACGATTTATTTATCGGTCGTTACAAGTTTGGTATTAGAGCTCTAAGTTCGCTGAGTCTATAGAGACATAGGAATAAGGTATCGAGTCTGTTCTAAGTGTACCTCAGTATATGTTATAGTGCCTTCTGCTTATGCAAAATAAAATATATAACTCTAAAATGTCTGGAGAACACGAGGACCACGTTGCGGAGAGCAATGTTGCTGCACCAGTGGGAGGTGTAAGGGATCAGGCAAGGGAGGAACCAGTGCCTAAAAATCTCCATGTTGATGAAGTCATGGGAGGAAACCCAGATGTTCATAATCTTTTTGGGCAACTCATGACCACACTAAGATATATGACAGACCGGATGCCAGCACCAGCACCTAGGGCACCAGCTCCCAATGAGGGATATGGGTCTGGTAAGACCTTTGAATGACTACGTCATGTAGGAGCCATAGAATATGTTGGGACATCTGACCCAGGAGATGTTGATCTCTGGCTCACTGAGTTAGAAAAGGCTTTTAAGATCCTTAGTATCCCGGATGCTGACAAAGTTAAACATGTTGTGTACCTTTTCAAGGGTAGTGTTGGACATTGGTGGGCTATAGAAGAAATAAAAAGGAATGATGAAGAGGTTGGATGGGAGGAATTCCATTGAGAATTCATCAATATGTATTTTCGAAGGACTTATTTAGATGAAAATATCTCATAGTTTGAGAAGATACGACAGGGAGTCATGTCAATAAGTGAGTATGAAGTTAAGTTCATGGAACTTTTATGATTTTGTCCTCAGATGGATGCTACTGAGGAGGAAAAGATTTGACATTTTGAGAAAGGATTAAATGCTGATTTGTCTATTCCAGCATCTGCCCTAGAAAATAGAGAGAAGTTTGCCACATTTGTGGAATCAATTCAAAGGATAGAAGGGTCTATGATAAAGAAACATGAGACAGACCTTAAAAGGAAGTCTAAACAGTCACAGGATCAAGGAATTGGTGGTACTAAACAATCAAAGATTTCAGTAGTACCGACTCAACCACAATGTAGTGCACCCAAAAAACAGTCACCTAAAAGGCTCAAAGCCGGCTATAGATGTGGACAGAGAGGACATCTGAGGTGGCAATGTCCAAATAGAAAGTGATGGGGTGACCCAACATACAAGACACTAGATAACTGGTAGAAGGTAGACTTGTCAAGATAGAACTTTCTATTTTGAATTATCTTCTGTTCCCTACTATAAGAAAGGTAGTTGTTATTTAGTTTCTCTATATAATCCTTTGAGGATATGAGGAAGAGATATGTAGAATGAAAACTTGTGTTCAGTTTAATATTCTTTTATATGTTTTGAAATTTCTCTTTCTCCTTTAAGGAAGGGAAAAGATGAAAAAGGAACTCAGAGAAAAATATGAGATATTAAGTATATCAAAATTTAAAGAGATGAAAACATAAAATAAAATAAATACATACTACCTAATTTCAGTTCTTGAATACCCTGGCCAGGTATTCATTTATTGAAGGCAAGGTAAGTACGACATACCTAGATTGTTATCTTTTTTATTACTCTGATCAAGTAATCATTCTGAAACAATCCAAAGAAGCCTAATCAAGAAGGAGATGTGGCATGGAAATTTCTACTACATTCTAATCGATATACGGAGGAATTTGATTTAATTATAAATAAACTTATAAAAAAAAATGAAGATGAGGATATGATGTGTTTATTAACACATGTGTTATATACCAAGGTAGGGGATTCTGGTATCTGAGAAATATCAGGCTATTTTATGATGGTTACCTGGAATGGTTAACTGTGGAATCAGTCCAGTTACCTAATGTAGCATGGACATCAAATGTTAGGGGTTTATGCTTTGCATAAACATAACATTGATGAGAATGAACTATTTGAAGGAATAATTGTAAAATTATTGAAAGAAAATTTTATCAAATTAAATTAACAAATAACCTCGATATAAATAAGAAAAGTGTTACCTGACACAGAATTAACTCCAGAGTCAATAATGAAATGATAATGGAGTATGTGTCCTATGTGTTTTATTCTATGAGAATTTTGTGTGGAATAACTTTGTATTGATCAAAGTTCTATGGTGTCTCCATAACAATGAGATGTTATGTGGAGACTTGATGATACAACAAATGAATAATATTTGTCTCCTTTTTATCTGGGATTTCAGGGACGAAATCCTTGTTAGGGGTTTATGATTTGTAACATCCCTGACCTGGGTTATTCCTTAACCCTAGGTATTTTTCTTAATAAAGTTAATTATATTCTTGCTCTTATTTCTTGAAAAGTAATTAAGGTTCAAGGGGAACTTATGTTTCAATTTTAGTCCTTTTCAAATAATGTTGAAACATGGTTTTGCTTGTTTTGGACTAAAATGCAAATTACCCAAGTTGAGAGGTTAAATTGCAAATTTTGCATGATAATATGTTTCTCATGTATTGGAGCATCATGAGAATGAATATGATGCAGAGGAAGGACTTGTGGAAGCCTGAGTACCAAGAAAGGGCTGATATAACAATGTTTGTGCCTTAAAACCTAGTTTTGGTGTAATATGCAATTTACCCAAAACCTAAGGTTCAATATGCAAATTACCACTTCAAAATAGTACCTAATGTTTCTTGGAATCATGTAGAGAAAATAAAATGAGGGGGCGCCTCATTTGGATCACTTTGTATGAGAGAGAATCTTGATATTAAAATAATCAAGATTAAAGCATAAATTGGAACTTTACTTCAATTTAAAGCAAAAATAAATATATTAATTGAAGATCCCTTCAACCAAAAGGATAGGGATGATTTTGCAAAAGAATGTACGACCATGTGCCTTGCAAAGACACGAAAATATCTCAATAAAGTGGACAACCCACTCACATTATTAAAAGAAAAAGAAATATCCACTAACTTATGGATATTATTATTATAAGGGTTAAGGTGCTTAATTTGCTTTTCTTTAAAAGATGGATAATTGAGAAGAATAAGAGGCAAAGAAGATAGCCTCATAACCAAGGAATGGAAGGGGGAAAGTGGCAAGGAAATGGAGAAGATAATCCCTACTTTCTCTCTCCTAAAATGAATTTTTAATAAAATTCATATATATATGCTCCTTTATCCAGGAGTTGAAAGGGAATTTCGAATCCACTTTCACTTCTTACTTGCAAAAACGACCAAGGGAGCTTGGATCAACAGGAGGACGATCCCCCAACCTGTTGGTAAGCTTCTTGACCTTCGTTTACCTTGATTCCATGGTGGAAATCGAAAATCAATGCATGATTTCTTCATATCTCGGTCCCATCTTCAATTCTAACCATTCCTTTTCACTCAAAGCTTGAGGACGAGCCTTGGGATAGTGAAAGGAGTTGCATCCACCGTTGTTGACGTGAGCTTGAAGCTTTGAAGCTCAATTGGAGGCGGGTTTTATAACTTGAACCCTTAAACTTTGTTATTGATTCCATATCTTTATCAATTGTTGATTCCTTCATTATTCCCAAAATTTTATTTGAATGATTGGTGAAATCACCATGGAAATTACAGAAATTTTCGTGGGTTTGTAGCTTGAAGATGATGATTTCATATTAAGCACACACCTCAACATGGGCAACCGGTTTTCAAAACCGATTGAGTTAATTCAGTTACAAAACCGAATGGATAATTGATTTCAAGACCGAATGGGTAATTGCTCTCAAGATCAAATGGGTAATTGATCTTAAGACCAGTTGGAGATACTTGCTGCTGTAGTTGGACGTTGATCCAATGGTCCTAATTGATTGGTTGAAGGAAACCCTAGATGTCCAAAAAGTTTCAAAACCATTTGGTGTTGAAATGCCAAACCGGAATGGAGATCTAAAGTGATCAAATCATTTGGAGATTTAAGGTGATGATTGATCCATTGATCCAATGTGTGATAATAATGATTATCAATGATAGGTACAAAGGTTGAAATCCTAAAGTACCTAGATGATTAGTACCTTTAGAATGGTTAATCCTAAAAGCTTATGAAAGCAATGTCTCAATACACTATGTCAACCATAGTTGTACATATTTGATTGAAAGGTTGATGTAACCTAATCAAGTTGAGTGGATGATAGAAAGGAATTCATACATAAGTATTAATTATGAATAATATGTGATTATGGTATGATCCTTAGTAAAGAGACCATGAAACCCTAATCGAGTGGGTTAATAAGCCATAATCCTAAAAGTTGGGCAATCCTGAGTGAAACCCTAGTCTAGAGTAACGATGTAACCCTAATTTAGGATGATGATATAAGAAACCCTAATTATGGGTAATGGAAAATGAAACCATAATTGGGATAAATAGTAAACCCTAATTATGGGTAATGGAATGGAAACCCTAATTAGGATTAATAGCAAACCCTAGTTGTGGATAATTGAATTTAACCCTAATTGAGGGTGATGTCATGTGAAACCCTAATTGAGGGTGATGCCATGTGAAACCCTATGCAATGGTATGATTAGGATCCCTAATATAGGGTGAAGGTATGTGAAACTCAAATTTTGAGTTATAATAAGTGAATCCCTAATGTTAGGCAATATGATGATAAACCATAACCCTAATAAGAGAAACCCAATGATAAAATAGTGGGTATTACCTTATAAAGATGAAACATCTCAAATGGTTGATCATAGGCAACTTTATAGTAAGCAATGCCTTAACCTGAAATGAGTCCATATCATTGAAGATAGTTGAACCATTCTTATGTGTGACCTATGCACTTCATGGTAAAAGTGATAGGTTAGTGGATGAAAGCATTAAGATGGGAAATACCTTAATCCAAGATAAGTTGATAACTCAAGTAAGTTGGAAGTGATGAGGAAAGTGATACATGAAGATATGATTGATATCACTTTTAGCATCCAAAGGTTGATAAGCATTGATGTATTTCAAATCCAATATACTTGGATAGGAAACACATGAAGTATGTTATGTAAATTGTTACAATGAATTGTAATGAGTTTGATATACTTTGATAAAAATAGGCTAATATATCTTGAGAATGGGGTTAAGCTAAACTAATGACTATGATGTAATCATACCATGATAAGGATGAGAAATGAACTCATACCTTATATGGATAATCATTTAGTGATAAATGTTAAAAGTAATAAACATGATTGAATACTCGAGATGTTAACGGATGCTCCTAGAGGAGTGGAGCAATATATTAAGGTTGATTTGATAAATATGAAATCCTAAATAATGTGAGATGGGAAACCCTAACCCTAAATTGGGTAATGGGACATGAGAAACCCTAATGTGACATGAATAGTAAGCCCTAACCCTATTGAGGGAATAGTGGTGTTACTATTGTATTACATGAGGTGATATGTTATTGTTGCCTAGTGAGAGGTGACCAGATGTGTAATGGCCTTGTGAGCCATATGATTAGATGTTGCCTAGTGATAGGTGACAAGATGTTTAATGGCCTTGTGAGCCGTATGATTAGATGTTGCCTAGTGAGAGGTGACAAGATATTTTATGGGCCTTATGAGCCATGAGAACAATTGTGGCATAGTGAAAGGTACCAAGATGATTATAAAAGTTTATTATAAGAAATGATAACGTTTTAATAAACTTAATAAAAGGAACAATTGTATTCAATAAAGAATGTGAAAAGATATGAAGGCTAACCTCAGGGTTCAGAGCCTAGAGAAGGATGTGATGATCAATGATGAGTTATAGGAATTTATATCCCATGATCTGTGTAATCAGGATTGGTTAAAGTACAATACCTAGAAGAGGCATGAAGCCTGTAATTAGGAGTGGTTAGAGTCCACTGTCTGGCTATGTAATCAAGATTGGTTAAAGTCCAATACCTGACAGAGGCATGAAGCATGTAATCAGGAGTGGTTAGAGTCCACTGCCTAGCTGTGTAATCAAGAGTGGTTAGAGTCCACTGCCTGGCTATGTAATCAAGATTGGTTAAAGTCCAATACCTGGCAGAGGCATGAAGCCTATAATCAGGAGTGGTTAGAGTCCACTGCCTAGCTATGTAATCAGGATTGGTAGAGTCCAATTCCTGGCAGTGTAATCAGGATTGGTTAAAGTCCAATACTTGGAAGAGGAATGAAGCCTGTAATCAGGAGTGGTTAGAGTCCACTGCCTGGCTGTGTAATCAGGAGTGGTTAGAGTCCACTTCCTGGCTGAGTAACCAGGATTGGTTAAAGTCCAATACCTGGAAGAGGCATGAAGCCTGTAATCAGGAGTGGTAAGAGTCCACTGTGTGGATGTGTAATCAGGATTGGTAGAGTCCAATTCTTGTCGATGTAATCCGGATTGGTTAAAGTCCAATACCTGGTAGAGGCATGAAGCCTATAACCAAGGGATTGGCATAGTCCAATGCCTAGATAGAATATGATGATGTATACTCTTATGTCTGGAATAATTCAATATTTGTTTAGAAGATTGGCTAAGGCCAACAGATGAAAACAAGAATGAATCATGGGTGACATATTAGGATAATAAGGAAAAGCTTGAGATGTTGAAATGATATGGTAGATAAATGATATACATGTTCTTCCTATTCCTTATTAAGAGGATAGATGATTTATTGTTCTATCATAAATAGTTGTAATGCTTTAAAAGATGAAATGCTTTAAACTACTTATCCTCTGCCTAGTTTTATATCATTAAACTGTAATAATAATGTTTTTGGCAGAGAGTTATATCTCTCGCTAGGGAAATTACAATTGTCTCACCCCCGTGGGATCCAACATTTTTAGGTGGACAAGCACGGAGGAGACTGAGAATATCTTGTAGAGGAAGAACATCAATAGCAGCAAGGACAGCAGTGACAACTCAGGTTGAGTGTACTGTTTGTCATGTCTTGTAGATAGAAGTCCTATGTGTCGTATTTGTACTCTCAGGTCCTCGGAGTTAGTAGTTAGTTCTTTTAATGTATCGATCTGAGATTTTGGCTTGATGCCTTGAGATTTTGATTTGCTTAAGTATAATTCTGACAAAGTAATTTTTGTATATAGTTCTCGAGAAGAGATAGTACATGTGATATGCTTATGAACCAGGATGTAGATGATATACATTGGTTCTTGATAAAAGATTTTTGATGTGTTTGGACCTCTTTGCAAAAGGCTTAAATTTTTAGTGATTTTTGTTAATCCACTGCTAATGTTTAATTTCGCTTAATCAATAACGATTTGTTTATCGGTCGTTACAAGTTTGGTATCAGAGCTCTAGGTTCGCTGAGTCTATAGAGACATAGAAATAAGGTATCGAGTCTGTTCTAAGTGTACCTCAGTATATCTTATAGTGCCTTCTGCTTATGCAGAAGAAGATATATAACTCCAAGATGTTTGGAGAACATGAGGAACACATTGCTGAGAGCAATGTTGCTGCACCAGTGGGAGGTGCAAGGGATCAGGCAAGGGAGGAACCAGTGCCTAAAAATCTCCATGTTGATGAAGTCATGGGAGGAAACCCAGATGTTCATAATCTTTTTGGGCAACTCATGACCACACTGAGATATATGACAGATCGGATGCCGACACCAGCACCTAGGGCACCATCTCCCAATGAGGGATATCGGTCTGGTAAGACCTTTGAATGACTACGTCGTGTAGGAGCCATAGAATATGTTGGGACATCTGACCCAGCAGATGCTGATCTCTGGCTCACTGAGTTAGAAAAGGCTTTTAAGATCCTTAGTATCCCGGATGCTGACAAAGTTAAACATGGTGTGTACCTTTTGAAGGGCAGTGTTGGACATTAGTGGGCTATAGAAGAAATAAAAAGGAATGATGAAGAGGTTGGATGGGAGGAATTCCATTGAGAATTCATCAATATGTATTTTCCAAGGACTTATTTAGATGAAAAGATCTCATAGTTTGAGAAGATACGATAGGGAGTCATGTCAATAAGTGAGTATGAAGTTAAGTTCATGGAACTTTTATGATTTTGTCCTCAGATGGTTGCTACTGAGGAGGAAAAGATTTGATGTTTTGAGAAAGAATTGAATGCTGAGATGTCTATTCCAGCATCTGGCCTAGAAAATAGAGAGAAGTTTGCCACATTTGTGGAATCAATTCAAAGGATAGAAGGGTCTATGACAAAGAAACATGAGACAGACCTTAAAAGGAAGTCTAAATAGTCACAGGAACAAGGAATTGGTGGTACTAAACAATCAAAGATTTCAGTAGTATCGACTCAACCACAATGTAGTGCACCCAAGCAACAGTCACCTAAAAGGCTCAAATCCGGCTATAGATGTGGACAGAGAGGACATCTGAGGTGGAAATGTCCAAATAGAAAGTGATGGGGTGACCCAACATACAAGACACTAGATAACTAGTAGAAGGTAGACTTGTCAAGATAGAACTTTCTATTTTGAATTATCTTCTGTTCCCTACTATAAGAAAGGTAGTTGTTATTTAGTTTCTCTGTATAATCCTTTGAGGATATGAGGAAGAGATAAGTAGAATGAAAACTTGTGTTCAGTTTAATATTATTTATATGTTTTGAAATTTCTCTTTCTACTTTATGGAAGGGAAAAGATGAAAAAGGAACTCAGAGAAAAATATGAGATATTAAGTATATCAAAATTTAAAGAGATGAAAACATAAAATAAAATAAATACATACTACCTAATTTTAGTTCTTGAATACCCTGGCCATGTATTCATTTATTGAAGGCAAGGTAAGTATGACATACCTAGATTGTTATCTTTCTGATTACTCTGATCAAGTAATCATTCTGAAACAATCCAAAGAAGCCTAATCAAGAAGGAGATGTGGCATGGAAATTTCTACTACATTCTAATCGATATACGGAGGAATTTGATTTAATTATAAATAAACTTATAAACAAAAATGAAGATGAGGATATGGTGTGTTTATTAACATATGTGTTATATACCAAGGTAGGGGATTCTGGTATCTGAGAAATATCAGGCTATTTTATGATGGTTACCTGGAATGGTTAACTATGGAATCAATCCAGTTACCTAATGTAGCATGGACATCAAATGTTAGGGGTTTATGCTTTTCATAAACATAACATTGATGAGAATGAACTATTTGAAGGAATAATTGTAAAATTATTGCAAGAAAATTTTATCAAATTAAATTAACAAATAACCTCTATCTAAATAAGAAAAGTCTTACCTGACACAGAATTAACTCCACAGTCAATAATGAAAGGATAATGGAGTATGTGTCCTATGTGTTTGATTCTATGAGAATTTTGTGTGGAAGAACTTTGTATTG
Source organism: Alisma plantago-aquatica (assembly GCA_963693085.1). Taxonomy (NCBI): domain Eukaryota; kingdom Viridiplantae; phylum Streptophyta; class Magnoliopsida; order Alismatales; family Alismataceae; genus Alisma; species Alisma plantago-aquatica. Next base: position 274,872,176 of record OY856415.1, read on the forward strand.
ATAAAAGTTCTATGGTGTCTCCATAACAATGAGATGTTATTTGGAGACTTGATGATACAACAAATGAATAATATATGTCTCCTTTTTATCTGGGATTTCAGGGATGAAATCCTTGTTAGGGGTTTATGATTTATAACATCCCTGACCTGGGTTATGCCTTAACCCTAGGTATTTTTCTTAATAAAGTTAATTATATTCTTGCTCTTGTTTCTTGAAAAGTAATTAAGGTTCAAGGGGAACTTATGTTTCAATTTTAGTCCTTTTCAAATAATGTTGAAACATGGTTTTGCTTGTTTTGGACTAAAATGCAAATTACCCAAGTTGATGGGTTAAATTTCAAATGTTGCATGATAAGATGTTTCTCATGTGTTGGAGCATCATGAGAATGAATATGATGCATAGGAAGGACTTGTGGAAGCCTGAGTACCAAGAAAGGGCTGATAAAACAATGTTTGTGCCTTAAAACCTAGTTTTGGTGTAATATGCAATTTACCCAAAACCTAAGGTTCAATATGAAAATTACCAGTTCAAAATAGTCCCTAATGTTTCTTAGCATCATTTAGAGAAAATAAAATGAGGGGTGCCTCATTTGGATCACTTTGGAGGAGAGAGAATCTTGATATTAAAATAATCAAGATTTAAGCATAAATTGGAACTTTACTTCAATTTAAAGCAAAAATAAATATATTAATTGAAGATCCCTTCAACCAAAAGGATAGGGATAATTTTTCAAAAGAATGTACGATCATGTGCCTTGCAAAGACACGAAAATATCTCAATAAAGTGGATAACCAACTCACATTATTAAAAGAAAAAGAAATATCCACTAACTTATGGATATTATTATTATAAGGGTTAAGGTGCTGAATTTGCTTTTCTTTAAAAGATGGATAATTGATAGGAATAAGAGGAAAATAAGATAGCCTCGTAACCAAGGAAGGGAAGGGGGAAAGTGGCAAGGAAATGGAGAAGATAATCCCTACTTTCTCTCTCCTAAAATGAATTTTTAATAACATTCATATATATGCTCCTTTATCCATGAGTTGAAAGGGAATTTCGAATCCACTTTCACTTCTTACTTGCAAAAACGACCAAGGGAGCTTGGAGCAATAGGAGGACGACCCCCAACCTGTTGGTAAGCTTCTTGACCTTCGTTTACCTTGATTCCATGGTGGAAATAGAAAATCAATGCATGATTTCCTCATATCTCGATCCCATCTTCAATTCTAACCATTCCTTTTCACTCAAAGCTTGAGGAAGAGCCTTGGGATAGTGAAAGGAGTTGCATCCACCATTGTTGACGTGATGTTGAAGCTTTGAAGCTCAATTGGAGGCGGGTTTTATAACTTGAACCCTTAAACTTTGTTATTGATTCCATATCTTTATCAATTGTTGATTCCTTCATTATTCCCGAAATTTTATTTGAATGATTGGTGAAATCACCATGGAAATTACAGAAAGTTTCGAGGGTTTGTAGCTTTAAGATGATGATGTCATATTAAGCACACAACTCAACATGGGAAACTGGTTTTCAAAACCGATTGAGTTAATTCGGTTACAAAACCGAATGGATAATTGATTTCAAGACTGAATGGGTAATTGCTCTCAAGATCAAATGGGTAATTGATCTTAAGACCAGTTGGAGATACTTGCTGATGTAGTTGGACGTTGATCCAATGGTCCTAATTGATTGGTTGAAGGAAACCCTAGATGCCCAAACAGTTTCAAAACCATTTGGTGTTGAAATGCCAAAACTGAATGGAGATCTAAAGTGATCAAATCGTTTGGAGATTTAAGGTGATGATTGATCCATTGATCCAATGGTTGATAATAATGATTATCAATGATAGGTAAAAAAGTTGAAATCCTAAAGTACCTAGATGATCAATACCTTTAGAATGTTTAACCCTAAAAGCTTATGAAAGCAATGTCTCAATACACTATGTCAACCATAGTTGTACATATTTGATTGAAAGGTTGATGTAACCTAATCAAGTTGAGTGGATGATAGAAAGGAATTCATACATGAGTATTAATTATGAAGAATATGTGATTAGGGTATGATCCTTATTAAAGAGACCATGAAACCCTAATTGAGTGGGTTAATAAGCCATAATCCTAAAAGTTGGGCAATCCTGAGTGAAACCCTAGTCTAGAGTAACGATGTAACCCTAATTTAAGGTGATGATATAAGAAACCCTAATTATGGGTAATGGAAGATGAAACCCTAATTGGGATAAATAGTAAACCCTAATTATGGGTAATGGAATGGAAACCCTAATTAGGATGAATAGCAAACCCTAATTGTGGATAATTGAATTTAAACCCTAATTGAGGGTGATGTCATGTGAAACCCTAATTGAGGGTGATGCCATGTGAAACCCTATGAAATGGTATGATGAGGATCCCTAATACAGGGTGAAGGTATGTGAAACTCAAATTTTGAGTTATAATAAGTGAAGCCCTAATCTTAGGCAATATGATGATAAACCATAACCCTAATAAGAGAATCCTAATGATAAAATAGTGGGTATTACCTTATAAAGATGAAACATCTCAAATGGTTGATCATAGGAAACTTTATAGTAAGCAATGCCTTAACCTGAAATGAGTCCATATCATTGAAGATAGTTGAACCATTCTTGCGTGTGACCTATTCACTTCATGGTAAAAGTGATAGGTTAGTGGATGAAAGCATTAAGATGGGAAATACCTTAATCCAAGATAAGTTGATAACTCAAGTAAGTTGGAAGTGATGAGGAAAGTGATACATCAAGATATGATTGATATCACTTTTAGCATCCCAAGGTTGATAAGCATTGTTGTACTTCAAATCCAATATACTTGGATAGGAAACACATGAAGTATGTTATGTAAATTGTTACAATGAATTGTAATGAGTTTGATATACTTTGATAAAAATAGGCTAATATACCTTGAGAATGGGGTTAAGCTAAAATAATGACTATGATGTAATCATACCATGATAAGGATGAGAAATGAACTCATACCTTGTATTGATAATCATTTAATGATAAATGTTAAAAGTTATAAACATGATTGAATACTCGAGATGTTAATGGATGCTGCTAGAGGCATGGAGCAATATATTAAGGTTGATTTGATAAATATGAAATCCTAATTAATGTGAGATGGGAAACCCTAACCGTAAATTGGGTAATGGGACATGAGAAACCCTAATGTGACGTGAATAGTAAGCCCTAACCCTATTGAGGGAATAGTGGTGTTGCTATTGTATTACATGAGGTGATATGTTATTGTTGCCTAGTGAGAGGTGACAAGATGCGTAATGGCCTTGTGAGCCATATGATTAGATGTTGCCTAGTGATAGGTGATAAGATGTTTAATGTCCTTGTGAGCCATATGATTAGATGTTGCCTAGTGAGAGGTGAAAATATATTTTATGGGCCTTATGAGCCATGAGAACAATTGTGTCATAGTGAAAGGTACCAAGATGATTATAAAAGTTTATTGTAAGAAATGATAACGTTTTAATAAACTTAATAAAAGGAATACTTGTATTAAATAAAGAATGTGAAAAGCTATGAAGGATAACCTCAGGGTTCACAGCTTAGAGAAGGATGTGATGATCAATGATGAGTTAAAGGAATTTATATCCCATGATCTGTGTAATCAGGATTGGTTAAAGTCCAATACCTAGCAGAGGCATGAAGCATGTAATCAGGAGTGGTTAGAGTCCACTGCCTGGCTGTGTAATCAGGATTCGTTAAAGTCCAATACCTGGCAGAGGCATGAAGCCTATAATTAGGAGTGGTTAGAGTCCGCTTCCTGGCTATGTAATCAGGAGTGGTTAGAGTCCACTGTCTGGCTGTGTAATTAGGATTGGTTAAAGTTCAATACCTAGTAGAGGCATGAAGCTTATAATCAGGAGTGGTTAGAGTCCACTACCTGGCTGTGTAATCAGGATCGGTAGAGTCCAATTCCTGGCAGTGCAATCAGGATTGGTTAAAGTCTAATTCCTGGTAGAGGCATGAAGCCTGTAATCAGGAGTGGTTAGAGTCCACTGCCTGGTTGTGTAATCAGGAGTGGTTAGAGTCCACTGCCTGGATGTGTAATTAGGATTGGTAGAGTCTAATTCCTGGCGGTGTAATTAGGATTGGTTAAAGTCCAATACATGGCAGAGGCATGAAGCCTATAACCAAGGGATTGGCATAGTCCAATGCCTAGATAGATTATGATGATGTATACTCTTATGTCTGGAATAATTCAATTTTTGTTTAGAAGATTGGCTAAGGCCAACATATGAAAACAAGAATGAATCATGGGTGACATATTAGGATAATAAGGAAAAGCTTGAGATGTTGAAATGATATGGTAGATAAATGATATGCATGTTCTTCCTATTCCTTATTAAGAGGATAGATGATTTATTGTTCTATCATAAATAGTTGCAATGCTTTAAAAGATGAGAATGCTTTAAAATACTTATCCTCTGCCTAGTTTTATATCATTAAATTGCAATAATAATGTTTTTGGTGGAGAGTTATATCTCTCGCTGGGGAAATTACAATTGTCTCACCCCCGTGGGATCCAACATTTTTAGGTGGACAAGCACGAAGGAGACTGAGAATATCTTGCAGAGGAAGAACATCAATAGCATCAAGGACAACAGTGACAGCTCAGGTTGAGTGTACTGTCTGTCATGTCTTATAGATAGAAGTTCTATGTGTCGTCTCTGTACTCTCAGGTCCTCAGAGTTAGTAGTTAGTTCTTTTAATGTATCGATCTGAGATTTTGGCTTGACGCCTTGAGATTTTGAGTTGCTTAAGTATAATTTTGACAAAGTAATTGTTGTATATAATTCTCGAGAAGAGATAGTACATGTGATATGCTTATGAACCAGGATGTAGATGATATACATTGGTTCTTGATAAAAGAGTTTTCCGATGTATGGACCTCTTTGCAAAAGGCTTAAATTTTTAGTGATTTTTGTTAATCCGTTGTTAATGTTTAATTCCTCTTAATCAATAATGATTTGTTTATCGTTCGTTACAATGGTCACTATGTAGTTCAATTCTCCTATAGACGGGACTTTGATACTGCCCTGATAGGGGGGCCATGGAAATTGTTTGGAAAATGCTTAGCAGTATGGTAATGAGACCCCACCTTCCACCCATCCATTGAATTGCCAAGATTCCTAGTCACCTAGGTCTGGATACTAGACCTACCGCTTCATATTTATGTGCCTACCATGTTCAATTATATAGGCCTGGCGTTGGGTTTCTTAATCAAGGTTGATTCTCACACAAGGGCTAGATCGAGGAGCAAATTTGCGAGATTAGCACTTGAAGTCAAAACTACTACACCTCTTATCCACACTGTCAACATTAACAATGAAATCTATCAAGTATAATATGAAGTTTTTCCTGACTATTGTGACTACTGTGGTAAGCTAGGACACTCATTTTCACAATGCCCATCCAATACTACATCGACATGCCAAAAAAATATGAAGGAGACTCACAACAAAGAATAAGGAGGCCCAATTCAAAACTAGAATGATAGTTGAGGGTCTAAATGGAAAACACAACTCAAGAAGATTATTGTACATAGAAACAAGCCTAAATTGCAAGCCTCTAGCACTGGTAATGCCTCCAGTGACCAAAACAAGTTTGTAAACCTTACTGATCTAGATGACGATGAAGGACAAGAAACTTTTGAGAAAGTTACAAAATAGATAGAGACGACAGATAGTGAAATCACAACAATGACGATCCCCAAAATGTTAAAGATTTGGAAGAAGAAAAATAGTGTCACCGCAGATGATAAGTGGGAAGTCCTGAAAGAGATAAACAACACCAAGAGTAATGAGCAGAACAAAGAAGGAGACCACATTGCTGTCAACCTAGATTTAGATGAGGTCATTGATGTAGATGACACTAAAAAGAAGATCATTAACAAAGAGGCATCAGATAGTTCTAAGAAGACTACTGTGGAGGTGAACAATGAGGTACATATTGAGGATAATACATAAGCAATACTGAAAAAGACAAACTAGGCACTTAATCTAGATAACACAGAAGAGGTAGTGATGGAGGAACCAAACTCGATATCTGAAACTTACCCTAAAGTCATTCCTACACGGTTACCTCTAGGTAGGAAAGTAAATATAGCTAGACTAAAACCTCCTTACGAACAATGCCACAAGATCCCACACCTACACCAGGAGGAAGGAGGAGGTGATGATAGTGCTAATTTTGAAGAGAAAGAGAACACCATGCCAGTATAACGTGATGTTATAACCTCAAATTTCCTAAGGTGTAATTCTCTTTTAAAGAATAAATGAAATCTATTTTTTATTTTTGATGGATTTTGTGTTAAATGGCCTTGATTGATTGATAATGGGCTTTGTTGGCCATTGAGCCCAATTGTAAAGAAAGGAGAAATAAAAAGGAAAAGGATTTAAGTAATAAAAGGGGAATATGTGAAATAGAATTTTATAAGAGGATAAAGGCAAATAGATATTTCCCAAGGTGGAAATTCGTGCCTTTAGGTTTTGTTGAGGTCTAAGGGACCCAAAATAACAAGATAATGGCAAAGGGAAAAGAAATACTAATTAAGTTTGGATTAAATGATGGATAACTTGGGAGGGAAGGAAAATATTCCATCCGTTGGAATTTGTTTCCCAAATTTTAGAAATAGTTAGATAATGCCAAGATGAAATTTCCCTTAAAATTTGAGACAAAAAGGATCTATGGTTTAGGAGATATGAATTTCTCAAGTTATCTCCAAAATATGGAATTATTTTGATAATAGGAAAATGTTTTTCCCTTTCGAATGAACGCGTGCAATGAGAACCGTTGGATCTGCCACACGGACTGGGACTCTGTCGAGTTGTAGAGGGAATTTCCCTCTCAAAAATCCTCATGATATGGGGCGTTAGCAAACCAAGACTTGTTTCCTTTGAGTTTAGGAGAAGAAACTGAAGGGAACCATCCCTATTTTGTAGGGGATTGGTCGTCGATTGGGAGAATCCCCAATCCAACAGGACCTGCCTTCAACCCTATATATAGGGGAGGGTGAGGGAGGGTATCAGCATGCCTATTTTCTACCCTAAATGTTGCGGCTGGTTGCAAGGAGTGTTCTCGTGCCTCCAATTGTCTCTTTCACCCTGACCTGCACCCCTATCTTCTCGGCAAGCTTTGCCGGAGTCCGGCGAGTAGGAGGAGGTCGCGGCGTGTGCTTTGTGCCTAATTGAACCCATGGACGAGTTCAACGGAGGGAGGCAGAGCTCCCTGACCCTTTGGCGCACTCGTAGGTGGACGAGATTGAGAAGTCAACCCCGAGGTTGACCACAGTCTCGCTGTGCTTGGGCGCGAGGAAGAAGAAGAAGAAGAAGACCCCGTGGTCTTTTATCAAACTGCCCCTCCATGTCTTCTGTCCATGTAAGGATACTCTGGTCTATTTGCATACTTCAGATCATAGAATAGGCGTGTGAATCCTGAGCCGTTGGATCCTTAGTGGACCCGTGGACCATGGATCAAGCGATCCTCATTTTTCTAAGGATTAACAAATAAATCAGAAAAAGGATTTTCTTTGCAAAAATCATATCTTTTACTAGAAAACTCAGATGAGAAAAGTTTATACATGAAAATTGACCATAAAAATACGAGGGATAAGTTAAAAATGGTTTGGAAGCCTAACTCAGTATCTTTTTGCAAAAGCATATAATTTTGATGGAAAAAGTATTAATTTGTGGTTAGAAACCCTAATTGATGATAAAGGGTAGATTTAATAGTACAAATAAGTTAATTCGAGCATGGTTAACTTGTTTAATGATAAAGATGAATATTAACATGTTTTGAAGATGATATTTCAATATTTAGGGTTTTTAACCTACTATGATGGTTAATATGATGGTTCACCAAAAAAATATACTTAGAAACTCTATATAGGAGAAAAAGGAAAGAAAAGTGCTTGTAATTCGAAATTAGGGTTTCATGCTGCTAAAAGATGATCTTAGGATCTTTTGTGAAAGAAAGATGAGATAATTAGGGTTTGTGAGTAATGTTATAAAATTAGGGTTTAAAATAATAAAAATGAGATGAAACCCTAATTGTAATCAAAACCCTAAAAATGACTGGTAACCCTATGAAACAACTAGACCATGATGGCATGATTAATGATAGGAAAATTGGATGCCTATTTCAGGATCAACTTGGGTGTTCTTGTTTGGTTTCTTGATTGGTTGAATTATTTCTTCATTCAAGTCATTTTGACAGGTATGTGGTTAATTATGGTTAATCGCATTAGTTTCCTGAAGGGTTTCCCGAATGATTCATCACATTGAATGCAACTTATCAGTTTGGATGTTCATACTTGCAAATCATGGTCACTATGATTATCACAATAATAGTATAAGTGTGTATTCTCTCACCTACATGCCACCCTGATGGATGATGCAAAAAGGTCCAAGCCCAGGAGGGAAGACCCATGGGCACCTTGAGTGGTGACCCCAGGCACCAAGCTCAGGATTGAGAAGGTGGCCTTAGGTCAAAAGCAAAAGAGAAACCCCAAAAGGGGTATTCCAGGGTTAGGGAAAAAGTGGTGGTGAATGACACAATGAAAATGTAAATTGGCTTGTTAATTACCTTGATTGTGATAATTAGTTTGTTAACCATATTTGTGAAATTTTGGTTGTCCCCACATATCGGCATATTCTTATATGCTGACTGATGTTTTGTTTGTCGGCGTTTTAGGTACAACCTGGAAATGAACAAATAGTAAAGTGACACATTGTGAAAATAAGAGATAAAGTGCAAGGAGGATTAGATAGAATAGATCCAAGCTGTGGATAGAAGTAGATTTCTAAAATTTTGAAAAGGTATGCAAAATTTTATTTTATACCAAATTTCAATTTAGTTGGTAGAATTTCATAATTATTATGGATTAATTGTCGAACCTTTGATCCAGTTTATTGGGATAGCGTCTCTGACCTCTTGGTCTCCCTTAATTGAGGGTTACCAGGAGGCGGGGTCGTTACATTTGGTATCAGAGCATAGGTTCCTCATTTAATCTTTAATAATTATTAAATTTTACAAATTCTATAGAACTGAGGGAGTTATTAGAGGATTTTTCGAAAGACAGAGGTGTCTAGAAAAGGATCACATCCGGGGGCTCATAATATTTGCCTCCGCACCGCTAGTCAGAATATAAGGACTCCCAAATTGTGTGACTGCCTGGCCGATGTCTTAGGATTTGACTCGAAATAAGATACCTTTAGGACTCTCTCATCTTGTTCATCTCTTCTCAACTCAAGTGTTGTTAAGGATTTTAAGGATTAGGATTTTCTCTCTCTTCCTCACCCTCTTGAGGTATGGGTAAAGTGATAAGGTTTAAGGAATCCTCCACCAAATTAATAAAAGATACGTAATTAAGATGTCATCGACATAAGTATAATTATTTAAGTATAGACTAAAGGTCTGTTTGTGTGCTTATGTAGATGACTCGTACAAAGATTATGTCTATCCTGGTTGCCACCAATGGTGGTGGGCCTCCCCGCAAAGAGAATGGGTCTTCTGAGAAGAGGAAGTGGAACCATGGTGGTGAAACCTCAAAGAAGAGAAAGAGACCTGAAGAAACTGCACATGAGGCCCCCAACCCTGAACCAATACCCTTCAGCAACCTTGAACAAGAGGAGGGACCGGGATATGAGGAACAACATGTGTACGAGGAGGTAGCCCAGATGGAGGAGGACCAGGCTGGTGGTCCAGAACTGGCTATGGTAGTCCACACTACAAATGCGGTGTGGATGGAGCAATAGAAACAACTGACTGAGGCTATCCATGCCTTAGCCCTCAGGGACATAGCTAGAGATGAGAATGGCGAGCCACTACCTATTCGTCCTCGACTAGGAGCCACCATCTTGGACTTCTTCAAGCTAAACATCGAGAAGTTCTGGGGAGAAGATAAGTCTGAAGTGCTTGACAAGGCGGAGGCTTGGCTGCTTGCAATCGAGAATGGATTCCGCATGCTCGAGGTGCATCCCAGTAAGAAGGTTCTCTTTTTTGCTCACCTATTGGAAGGTGCAACCAAGATATGGTGGGAGAACCATATCACGGGAAGAGACTTGAGCGAAGAACCTATGGCGTGGACCAATTTCAAGACCATCTTCACCGCCAAATTCATCCCCATCTCATCCAAGAAGGAGAAGGAAAGCGAGTTCACTAACATGACTCAGGGAAGCTTGTCAGTTGCGGACTTTAGTTACAAGTTCTGCATCCTGGAACGTTTTGGGAACATGATGGATGAATAAAGGAGGGTGGACCACTTCATAGAGCGTCTGCACCCTGCCATCAAGCCTCATGTGATGGCTAGTAAGCCGAAGACCTTCTCTGAAGCCTACAACACCGCCTTGGACATGGAAAGGACAGTGATGCCTTCACAAAATCCCTCTAAAGGATACATGGGTTTCATTAAAGGAGATCAAGGGAAGAGGAATGAACACAAGAAGGGGAAAGGACACAACCACAACAAAAGTAAGCATGGGCACAAAGGCAAGCCCCGTGGTTACCTCTAGTAGTGTCGCACCTACGGACGGACACATCCTGGGAAGTGTCGTTTTGAGAAGAAGGTGTGTTTTAGATGTCAGCAAGAGGGACACTTCATTGCCAACTTCCCTCAGCCTGACCCAAGGGGACCTTTGGGGTCGCAACCCATGGCAGCACAACCAGTGGCTGCATCACCTCCAGCAGGAGCACCAGCCGGAGCACCCCCAGCTAGAGAGAGGAGGCAAGCTAGAGTGTTCACCATTGATAATGAAGAAGCTAAGGTGAATGCTAATAGGCTGATCAAGGGTAATAACCCTAGAGTTTTCCTTTTAGTTCAGTAGATCATGTAGTAGTTTTATGATATGGCATAAACTACGTAGGCTTGTTGGAAGTCATGGGACAAAATGTAAAAGCACTCTTTGATTCTGGTTCTACTAATACTTTTATTTTGAGAAATCTGGCAACTATGCTTTGTTTGGATATCAAGGATTTGGGTTATGTTTTGGATGTCACAACCCCGAGTGGTCGTATTTATACATCTCTTTTGAAAAACCCCATCTTGTCAATAAAGTATCTGAACCATGAGCTTCCCACTGACTTCATCCTTCTCGATATGAATGATTTTGATGTAATCATTGGTATGGATTGGCTTTCCACCTACAGAGCCCATATTGACTATAGAGAGAAGAAGATTCTTATTAGGAAAACCAACCATCCACACTTCACCATTCGAGGAAGGAAGGATGCGATAACCAACCTTTATGTGTCCACCTTGAAAGTTGAACGGATGCTATCCAAAGGTTGTCGAGCCTACCTAGCCATAGTTACCATACCTGAGGTTAAGGGGCGATCCTTAGAGGAAATAGAGGTGGTTCGGGAGTATGCGGATGTGTTTTCGGATGATCTACCAGGGATTCCCCCTGAGAGGGAGGTAGATTTCTCCATCGAGTTAGCTCCTGGGACTAACCCTATATCTAAGGCACCCTATAGAATGGCCCATTCATAGTTGCTTGAGTTGAAAACCCAGTTGCACGAGTTGTTGGATAAAGGCTTTATCCAGCCCAATACATCACCTTGGGGAGAACCAGTCCTCTTTGTGAAAAAAGAAGGATGGGTCACTTTGGATGTGTATTGACTATTGGATGATCAACCAGGCAAACATTAAGAACAAGTATCCTTTACCTAGAATATATGACCTATTTGACCAACTCAAATCATCTCGAGTCTTTTCCAAGATCGATTTGAGGTCAGGATATCACCAGGTGAGAATAAGGAGTGAGGATATACCCAAAATAGCTTTTCGAACCTGATATAGTCACTATGAGTTTGTGGTCATGCTGTTTGGATTATCCAATGCACCTAGTGTCTTTATGAACCTCATGAACAGTGTGTTCCGACCTTTCCTTGACTCTTTTGTGATAGTTTTCATAGATGACATTTTGGTGTACTCGGATGACCCAGCCCAACACCGTGACCACCTGGGTAGAGTCCTTGATATCTTGAGAAAGCATAAGTTTCTCAGAAAGTTCTCAAAATGTGAGTTTTGGTTAGATCAAGTCATGTTTCTTGGACACATCATCTCAGGAGGAACAATCATCGTAGATCCAGCCAAAGTATCGGCAGTTCAAGACTGGCCAGCACCAAAGAACCCCTCCGAGATTCACAACTTCTTGGGGTTGGCTGGATACTACCGTTGGTTCATCAAGGATTTCTCAAAGACTGCGTTGCCACTGACCATGTTAACCCGGAAGGATGTGAAGTTCGTGTGGTCTGACTTATGTGAAGCTCGCTTCCTGGAGTTGAAGGAGAAGCTGACCACCGCCCCTGTGTTGACTCTACCTTCTGGAAATGAGGGTTTCATGATATTCACCGATGCTTCCAATATGGGACTTGGCTGTGTGTTGGAACAAAATCGGCACGTGGTTGCATATGCTTCCCGACAGCTCAAGCCCTATGAGGTGAATTATCTGACACATGACCTAGAGCTAGCTGCTATCATCCATGCCTTGAAGATATGGCAACATTACCTGTACAGTGCTACCTTCGAGATCTTCACCGACCACAAGAGCTTAAAGTACCTACTAACACAGAGAGACCTGAACCTACGATAGTGACAATGGATGGAGTATATGAAGGATTACAACTTCACCATCGCCTATCATCCTGGTAAGGCGAATGTCGTAGCAGATGCTTTGAGTTAGAAATAGCTTAGGTGTGCAGCTATTTTGTCCAATCAATGGAAGAGTTTGGAGGAGCTGGTGGAGTGGACTCCACAACCTCTAGAAGATCGGGTTCGTTTGGGTAATATCCAGATTCAATCTGAGTTGTTAAGTGAGATCATAGTAGTACAGTTGACCAGTGAAGAGCTAGAAAAGATGAAAGGTTTGATGATGAAACCACATACTCATCTATCCATGGGAGTAGACGGAGGAATCAGGTTTGAGAATCACATATGGGTTTCGGCAGATTTGTCGATAAAGGAACGTATCTTGCAAGAAGCTCATGGATCCAAATACACAGTGCACCCAGGAACTACTAAGATGTTTAAGGACCTACAACGGTTTTTTGGTGGCCGGGAATGAAGAAAGACATTACAACGTGTGTGGCCAGCTGTCTTATGTGCCAAATGGTGAAGGCTAAACACCAACGACCCAGAGGGCTATTATAGTTAATAGAGATTCCAGAATGGAAATGGGAGTAGATTACCATGGATTTTGTGGTAGGTGTACCCCAGACCAGGAAAGGTCATGATGTGATATGGGTTGTGGTAGATCGTCTTACCAAGTCAGCACACTTCCTTGCCTTAACGACCACTGCTAAAGTGTCAGACCTAGCTGAGTTGTATATCCGAGAGATAGTGCATTTTCATGGCGTTCCTGGTTCCATCATCTCAGACAGAGACCCAAAGTTTACTTCCAAGTTGTGGAAGCAAGTTCAAGAGGAACTTGGTACCATGTTGAAGTTTAGTACTTCTTATCACCCCTAGATGGATGGTCAGTCAGAAAGGACGATCTAGACATTAGAAGATCTATTGAGAGCTTGTGTTCTCGATTGGGGTGGCTCATGGGAACAATACCTACCTTTAGCTGAATTTGCCTACAGCAATAGCTACCAAGCCAGTATCAGGATGCATCCGTATGAAGTTTTCTATGGGAGACCGTGTCGGTCCCCACTTTACTGGGATGATGTGGGTGAGAGGACCCTATTGAGGTCAGATGAGCTCCAAGTGTATGCTGATAAAGTTGCTTTGATCAAGAAAAGGATGAAGAGAGCCCAGGATCGATAGAAGTCATATGTTGATGCAAAGCGGACTGATATGCATTTCACTGTTGGAGAGCATGTGTTTTTAAAAATCTAACCGCTCTGAGCTATAGCTAAGAACAGAGGAAAGCTGTGTGATGAAGTGGACTTTTAGAATCATAAAATGTCCAATGACATAAGGGAATTCATACATGATGCCTTCATTATAAGTGTTACAAGTGCTTTGGTAAAGTGTAGGTGTTAATTAATGTTGATATCAAATTAAGACCCCTAAATTTATGCATTTTGAGGTATCTAATTGAATGGTCATACATTTGAGTCTTGGCACCAAGGTTTAATGTTGGTTTCAGCCAAAATCATGATCAACGACTACATCACGTGCCCCTATGATGCACAGATGGAATGTGTGTCAATGATCTGACCTTGATCCAGTTTTTAGTGGTCATAGCACTAGTCAAGGAGAAAGCACAGATCCGTTTCAGGGTATGGCGCTTGGATATGATATCCACGGGTTGCAATTATCTCCTAGAATGCGGTTGGATTATATAGTAAGCATGTAGTTTCCACGATCTCTCCACCAACGCATGATGTGGTCGTGGGTTGAGGCATGTAACAAAGTGTTCAGTTGCTTCAGGGAGGTTAATAGCTAGAAATAGACCCCTCTCACGGTGCCCTTAGCCTATCAAGTGACGAGATCTAGTTCCCCTCAACCTTAGCTCTCCACTGCAACTGCTGGGTGACTTTCTTAAGATCGGGTGTGTGCCCTACGAAAGCCTAATCTACGCAGCACAAGGAGGAGTTCTTCCCCTTCTCCCTCTTCCAGAAAGGATGTTGGCGGCAGAAGGTTCTGGCCATGAGGAGGAGTCCAGTGATGTTGCTTGCACAGACGGTGACCCAGACCTCACCGGAGCAGAGCCCAACGTCTGGTGCTGAACACTAGGAAGCACAGACTACAATGGCTGTTAATGAGATGCAACCAATGCGAGACCTATAGAGTTCATTCCAAGGTGTTGCGGTGGCACTCATGCATGCCCAGAACAGAGGCACTTGAAGATATCGAGGAGCAACAAGTGTGATAGTTTGCTCACCGGAGTGGAGGCCGCAGCGGCAGCCACCACCTGTGGCTCATAGATGAGGAACTTTGGAGCAGAAGATGAACCATGTTACCTTTAGAGGTTTGTCTGAAGCCATCAGAGGTGAGGGCACCAGACCCGCAAGAAGCTTTATCACCTGTTGAAAAGACGAGAACCAAGGTTGACTGCTCGCCGGAGCACTCCCTAGCGACGTCGGCGCTGGGATCTGTGGTGCACCTGAGTGCAATGTGAGAATGCATAGGTCGTGAGAAAGAGAGAGCAGCCGATCTCTCTCTGGAGAGGACCTATCCACTATGGCATCCAAGATCATGATGAAGGGAGCCGAGCTCGGCGGTGCTCACGCTCAGGGGGAAGCCCGACTGCAGTCTCCAGAGTGATTGCGACAAAGAGTCTGCGCGATGCGGAGAAGGTGGAGAACCTTGAACCGAGTCCATAGCTGTGAACCAGCGGACCAAGACTTGACTTGCGCCAACCCTTTAATGGCCACGTGGCCAGACCCGATTTGCTGAAAAAGGTAAAAACTCTCAGAAATTCCCAGTCCTTCATTAGATCATAGAAAATAGCTCCGATGTCTGAAAAATACAAATAATATACTGAAATTCTTAGAAAGATCCATAGCACAAGATGGAACAATAATATCAGGCCTTTGATGCATTAATATCAGTGATAATATGTAAGATGTGAAATGCTCATAGGATGGATAATAAATATCAAACATCGACCAAAAATTATGAGAAAATACCAGTAAGTGACAAATCATATATGTTATCCATCTGATGTTAGTAATCATGATGTTGATACACAAAATCTTGTAATTTGCTCTATATGCCTTTTTAGGGCTTATAACCCTAAATAAAATGCAATAAATACATGCATGCTCAATATATATAATGAAATTCACAGAATAAGCTCATATCAGTATATGGAACCTCAGTTTTAATTATGAGATCATATTGATGAACAAAATCCATGTTAAATGAAGATGAACCTTGATACATGGGTTGTAACCCTAATTTGAATGATGTATATAAACTAGGGTTAATATGTCCACTAAAAAGGATATGGAACCTAATGTTCAGTTAATGAACTATACTCTGGAATATGACATCAGTAAGATAAATCTAGGACAAGAATGCAAGTAATAATGGAAATATACTAAAGAGATAAGGAAAACCCTAATGAACACAATTAGGGTTAAGACGAGATGTAAGATGATGAGAACCTGATGATAGTATATGGTCTTGTCTAGATCAGGTTTGACCAAGCTTATAGTTGACATCAATGATATGTGATTAGGATGATCTATCTCTTTGGAAGGTATGCCATTACCTCTTACGTGGCTTATTATACAATATGCTTGTGTTATATGCATAGTAAAATACTTGGCATATGATATTGGATGAAATAATTATTCTTGTATGATATGTTGCATGATTCTCCATACTTATTGCTATGAACACATGAAACGTAAAATATTCTGATCCATCATATGATAGCACTAAACTCTTTGGTAGTATAGTGCATTGACAAAACATCAAAGCCCTCGGTGGAAGATGTAACATCAAAGCCCTAGGGGCAGATGTACGATTTATATGACAAGGCCTAAAAACATCAAAGCCTTTGGGGGCAGATGTATGAGATATATGATGGAAATGTGATTAAAAATATGTGTTCTCTTTTGCTAATGAATATCTTTGTGCAAGTATACACTTTTATTATATTCTTCTGTCACTGCCAAGTATTAGTTTTATTTTATTGCCAAGATTTGATGAGAGGTAAATAAAAGACACGTAGGCGTACTCAGTATAATATTCTTGAATATTGTGCTGACGTGTACCGCATGTAATCTTTTGTTTAGGTTGTGGTTATGCTTTGAAGATCAGGATAGTTGAGAGTTGTATGGCGAGCTGATGTACAGGTGGACCTGTTGTCTTAAGATCATGTAGTTTAGTTGTAGTACATGTATATGTATAAGTTTACCTTTCAATATGTAATATCAAATGTTGTAACTATTCATGTTGTTATATATGTTGAATGGTGAACATGTGTGTATGGTTTTATCATTGTTCATGTGCATGTGCTATTGTTGTTTCCTTCTGACTCCCTTGGTTTTCTCTTTCTTAGCCTAATGTGTGTTGTTTAAATTGGGATTCTCACTGAGGTGAGGGTTTCAATTTGGACGTCACACATCAGGTTAAGTTTTAGAAAATTCGAGGACGTCACAGGTGGTATCAGAGCATGAGCAATAGCAAAGCCTGACATTTGCTCATTATGCAACCAAAAACTTAAGAACCTTGAACCTTTAATAATATTTAGGGTTAGATTAGTCATCTTTTAGAGACTAGATCTGACCTAGCCTCTAGGTTAGCACCTAGATGTCTAAGAACTAGGTCTAGACTGGTGCTTGTTGAGTAGCAAGTCCTTAGATATTGTTCTTTCCTTGTAGTGCAGCGGTATGGGATGTTGCACTATTTGGAAATGATGTGCATCAAGGGAAGAGAAACCCTAGACATATTGCGCACGTTGTCTAGAGTAGCGACGGTAGTCTACTCCTTGTTCTCACCCTTTTCACTAGTTTTTATGACATTGTACTCTCTACTATGTGTGGGACACTCATTTTCAGGATTTGGTTTTTGATTCCAATCGGATCAAACCTCGATAGTTTTCTCTGACATTTATTTTATCGGAGAAAAACAATATAATATTTTATTATGTATATGTATTACAAAAATGTGTCCCCACACATGTACGAGTAGGAGGTGGTCATGTAACCTAAGTGAAAGTGAATGACATCAGTCTAGAAGAGAGAGTAGTTCTAGATTAGATGTCTACAGCCTTGTTGGGATATATAATAGATGGAATAGACAAAATAAGCTATGATGTAAGTCTTACATAGATGACATAGGATGATTATGATGATCTATGTTTGTCTTTGAGGACCTAAGTTCAGTTTTGAGGATTTGAGATAAGTGTTGATGGTGCAAGTAAATAGGCTTTTATGAGATAGGATATGCTAAGTTAAGACAAGTTGTGAGTCAGTATGAGCCTCAAGCTCTTTTACAAAGGAGGACCTCTAGTGTTAGGACCAGTTTTGGGGTTAGCTCAAGAGAGAGCGAGACCCACAGGGAGAAGGTCAGAGAACCTAGACTCCATGATATGAGAAATACGAGAAATATGTGATATGATATGTCCTAAACTAGAATACTCCTGAGTGAATGAGTTGAGTTTCCTAATGCATGATTCTTATAGTCTTGTTGAACCCTAGATGTCCTTGGGAAGACCAAACCCTAGAGACAGAGAGAGGCTGGTTACATATGCATATGTGAACATAAAAATGAGTTCCTGCCATCTGGGTGAGGGAGAGAGCCCAAGACCCTAGAGGAGGTAGCTATGTTTTAGTTTCTGTGAAGCCTCATGCTCGGGTTGGTGGTTCCTTGTAGGAGTCTAGTGGTTATGTTGATGAGAGAGTTTTGGGTAAGCATGATTCATGAGTAGAGATATGTAAATAGAATGTCATACCATGTTTTAGTTTTTGCTTTTGGGGATAGAGCTTGAAAAGCTATCACTAGTGCCAATGAGGTAATCCGAGAACCCTAAACTAAGAGAGGAAAGATAAGGTATGTGCATATGAGATACTCATTGAGTTGAGTTAGCTCAGAGAGACTGAGCATGACAATACCTTCACGATATGGGTTAGGGGAACTTCAATTGGACTAGATAAAGTTTTGATATATGTTTAACAAGTCACTTGTATAAGTTTGTTAGCACAACCTTGATATAATATATGTAAGGATGTGATCTAATTTCAAAATGTTATATAGAGACATGATATGACGGAAACCTAGAGATGGTTTAATTGACATTAAATTATAAATGGTTAACCATATATATGTGAATAATGATGCTAATGTGAAATTGTTGGTTAATCTTGTGATGAAATCACTAATAAATGTATCAATTTATTATGAGCAATGAAATAAAATCATATGAATGAAACATATTACATGAGGTGTTAATCTTAGTGCTTAATAAAGATGAAAAATGTAGTTTGACAGCTAGCACAACATAATGATTATAACACCTTGATATGATCTAGATGGATAATGCGGGTTAATTATTGTTAACTCCCTCCTAAACGGCATATGTCAATGATGAACATGTTCTAAAAATGAACTAAATAAAATGATTATGACACCTTGATATAATGGGTTGACTTTGGTTAACACCTTTGGAACATGGTAATATGATGTGGGAACCCTAATGTGTGGGTAAAGACGAAGATGCAACCCTAATATATGAGATATGTAATGAAATGACCAAAGTTTCTAAACCTTGAATGGAGTGTTTATGCACCCAAGATGGTTGTAAACCTCCTAATAGTACATTGGATACATGGTTCTAGGTAACCTTTGTGGATATGTTACACATAGCATAGTACCTACATGTGGATGAAGGTAAGATAAGGTTTTCCCTGGAAGTATGAGTATGGTTTATTTTTTAGGACGAAAGTTCTTTTAAGATGTATATGATGTGGCAAAATGGGTTTTCTCGCTTAATTCCAAGGACGGAATTTATTTTAAGGTGTGTAGGATGTGATGAAGTGGACATTTAGAATCATAAAATGTCCAATGACATAAGGGAATTCATACATGATGCCTTAATTATAAGCGTTACAAGTGCTTTGGTAAAGTGTAAGTGTTAATTAATGTGGATATCAAAATTAAGACCCCTAAATATATGCATTTTGAGGTATCTAATTGAATGGTCATACATTTGAGTCTTGGAACCAAGGTTTAATGTTGGTTTCAGCCAAAATCCTGATCAACGGCTACATCACGTGCCCCTATGATGCACAGATGGAATGTGTGTCAATGATCTGACCTTGATCTAGTTTTTAGTGGTTGTAGCACTAGTCAAGGAGAAAGCATGGATCAGTTTCAAGGTATGGTGCTTGGATATGATATCCACGGGTTGCAATTATCTCCTAGAATGCGGTTGGATTATATAGTAAGCATGTAGTTTCCACGATCTCTCCACCAACACATGATGTGGTCGTGGGTTGAGGCATGTAACAAAGTGTTCAGTTGCTTCAGGGAGGTTAATAGCTAGAAATAGACCCCTCTCACGGCGCCCTTAGCCTGTCAAGTGACGAGATCTAGTTTCCCTCAACCTTAGCTCTCCACTGCAACTGCTGGGTGAGTTTCTTAAGATCGGGTGTGTGCCGTACGGAAGCCTAATCTACACAGCACAAGGAGGAGTTCTTCCCCTTCTCCCTCTACCAGAAAGGATGTTGGCTGCAGAAGGTTCTGGCCATGAGGAGGAGTCCAACGATGTTGCTTGGACAGACGGTGACCCAGACCTCGCCGGAGCAGAGCCCAACGTTTGGTGCTGAACACCAAGAAGCACAGAATACAATGGCTGTTAATGAGATGCAACCAACGCAAGACCTATAGTTGTCATTCCAAGGTGTTGCGGTGGCACTCATGCACGCCCAGAACAGAGGTACTTGAAGATATCAAGGAGCAACGAGGGTGATCGTTTGCTCACTGGAGTGGAGGCCACAACGGCAGGCACCACCTGCGGCTCGTAGACGAGGAACTTTAGAGCAAAAGATGAACCCTGTTACCTTTAGAGGTTTGTCTGAAGCCATCGGAGGTGAGGGCGCCGGACCCACATGAAGCTTTATCACCCGTTGAAAAGATGAGAACCAAGGCTGATTGCTCACCGGAGCAGTCCCTAGCGACGTCGGCGCTGGGATCTGTGGTACACCTGAGCGCAATGTGAGAATGCATAGGTCGCGAGAAAGAGAGAGCAGCCGATCTCTCTCTGGAGAGGACCTAGACACTACGGCGTCTAAGATCAGGATGAAGGGAGCCGAGCTCGGCGGCACTCACGCTCATGCAGAAACCCGACTGCAGTCTCCAAAGTGATCGCGAGAAAGAGTCTGCGCGATGCGGAGAAGGTGGAGAACCTTGAACCGGGTCCATAGCTGTGAACCAGCGGCCCAAGCCTTGACTTGCGCCAACCCTTTAATGGCCACGTGGCAAGACCCGATTTGCTGAAAAAGGTAAAAACTCTCAGAAATTCCCAGTTCTTCATTAAATCATAGAAAATAGCTCTGATGTCCGAAAAATATAAATAATATACTGAAATTCTTAGAAAAATGCATAGCACAAGATGGAACAATAATATCAGGCCTTTGATGCATTAATATCAGTGATAATATGTAATATGTGAAATGCTCATAGGATGGATAATAAATATCAAACATCGACAAAAAATTATGAGAAAATACCATTAAGTGACAAATCATATCTGTAATCCATATGATGTCAGTAATCATGATGTTGATACACAAAATCTTGTAATTTGCTCTATATGCCTTTTTAGGGCTTATAACCCTAAATAAAATGCAATAAATACATGCATGCTCAATATATATAATGAAATTCACAGAATAAGCTCATATCAGTATATGGAACCTCAGTTTTAATTATGAGATCATAATGATGAACAAAATCCATGTTATATGAAGATGAACCTTGATACATGGGTTGTAACCCTAATTTGAATGATGTATATAAACTAGGGTTAATATGTCCACCAAAAAGGATATGGAACCTAATGTTGAGATAATGAACTATACTCTGGAATATGACATCAGTAAGATAAATCTAGGACAAGAATGCAAGTAATAATGGAAATATACTAAAGAGATAAGGGAAACCCTAATGGACACAATTAGGGTTAAGACGAGATGTAAGATGATGAGAACTTGATGATAGTATATGGTCTTGTCTTGATCAGGTTTGACCAAGCTTATAGTTGACATCAGTGATATGTGATTAGGATGATCTATCTCTTTGGAAGGTATGCCATTACCTCTTACTTGGCTTATTATACAATATGCTTGTGTTATATGCATAGTAAAAATACTTGGCATATGATATTGGATGAAATGATTATTCTTGTATGATATGTTGCATGATTCTCCATACTTATTGCTATGAACACATGAAACGTAAAGTATTCTGATCCATCATATGATAGCACTAAAATCTTTGGTAGTACAGTGCATTGACAAAACATCAAAGCCCTCGGTGGCAGATGTAACATCAAAGCCCTAGGGGCAGATGTACAATTTATATGACAAGGCCTAAAAACATCAAAGCCCTTGGGTGCAGATGTACGAAATATATGATGGAAATGTGATTAAAAATATGTGTTCTCTTTTGCTAATGAATATCTTTGTGAAAGTATACACTTTTATTATATTCTTCTGTCACTGCCAAGTATTAGTTTTATTTATTGCCAAGATATGATGAGAGGTAAATAAAAGACACGTAGGCGTACTCTGTACAATATTCTTGAATATTGTGCTGACGTGTACCGCATGTAATCTTTTGTTTAGGTTGTGGTTATGCTTTGAAGATCAGGATAGTTGAGAGTTGTATGGCGAGCTGATGTACAGGTGGACCTGTTGTCTTAAGATCATGTAGTTTAGTTGTAGTACATGTATATGTATAAGTTTACCTTTCAACATGTAATATCAAATGTTGTAACAATTCATGTTGTTATATATGTCGAATGGTGAACATGTGTGTATGGTTTTATTATTGTTCATGTGCATGTGCTACTGTTGTTTCCTTCTGACTCCCTTGATTTTCTCTTTCTTAGCCTAATGTGTGTTGTTTAAATTGGGATTATTGCTGAGGTGAGGGTTTCAATTTGGACGTCACACATCCGATTAAGTTTTAGAAAATCCGGGGACGTCACAGCTGAGTCCTTGATACGTGGGTTCATTTGAGGTATTAGAATGGATTGGTGAAGTTGCATATCATTTGGCGTTACCCCCTCAGTATAGCATGATGCATGATGTGTTTCACATGTCCAACCTGAAGCGATATGTGCAAGATCTGAGCCATGTGCTGAGCATTGAACCTATTGAGCTTCAAGGGAAGCTGACTTATCCTGAGACACCTTTGCATATTCTAAATACCAAGGTGAAAGAGCTTAGATGCAAGAATATAGAGATGGTAAAGGTTCTTTGGAGGAACCATGGAGAGGATGAGGCCACATGGGAGCTGAAGGCAGACATGGAGAAAACATACCCGGATTTGTTTGTTTGATTGTTTGAATTTTGAGGACAAAATTCCTATAAGGAGGGGAGAATGTTATAACCTCAAATTTCCTAAGGTGTAATTCTCTTTTAAAGATTAAATGAAATCTATTTTTGATTTGTGATGGATTTCATGTGAAATGTCCTTGATTGATTGATAATGGGGTTTGTTGGCCATTGAGCCCAATTGTAAAGAAAGGAGAAATAAAAAGTAAAAGGATTTAATTAATAAAAGGGGAATATGTGAAATAGACTTTTATAAGAGGATAAAGGCAAATAGATATTTCCCAAGGTGGGAATTCGTTCCTTTAGGTTTTCTTGATGTCCAAGGGACCCAAAATAACAAGATAATGGCAAAGGGAAAAGAAATACTAATAAAGTTTGGATTAAATGATGAATAACTTGGGAGGGAAGGAAACCTTCCCATCCATTGGAATTTGTTTACCAAATTTGATAAATAGTTAGATAATGCCAAGACGAAATTTCCCTTAAAATTTGAGACAAAAAGAATCTATGGTTTAAGAGATATGAATTTCTCAAGTTATCTCCAAAATATGGAATTATTTTGATAATAGGAAAATGTTTTTCCCTTTTGGATGAACGTGTGCAATGAGAACCGTTGGATCTCGATCCAACACCATATGCTCATCGTCTAAGTCCCACATGGACTAGGACTCTACCGAGTTGCAGAGGGAATTTCCCTCTCAAAAATCCTTGTGATCCGGAGCGTTAGCAAACCAGGACTTGTTTCCTTTGAGTTCAGGAGAAGAAACTAAAGGGAACCATCCCTATTTTGTAGGGGATTGGTCGCCGATTGGGAGAATCCCCAATCCAACAGGACCTGCCTTCAACCCTATATATAGAGGAGGGTATCATCATGCCTATTTTCTACCCTAAATGCTGTGGCTGGTTGCAAGGAGTGTTCTCGTGCCTCCAATTGTCTCTTTCACCCTGACCTGCACCCCTATCTTCTCGGCAAGCTTCGTCAGAGTCCGGCGAGTAGGAGGAGGTCGCAGTGTGTGCTTTGTGCCTAATTGAACATGTGGATGAGTTTGGAAGAGGGAGGCAGAGCTCCCTAACCCTTTGGCGTGCTCACAGGTGGACGAGATCGAGAAGTCAACCCCGAGGTTGACCGCAGTCTCATTGTGCTTGGGCGCGAGGAAGAAGAAGAAGAAGACCTCGTGGTCATTTACTAAACTGCCCTCTGTGTCTTCTATCCAAGTAAGGATACTCTGGTCTATTTGCGTACTTCAGATCATAGAATCGGTGCATGAATCTTGAGCCGTTGGATCCTTAGTGGACCCACGGACCATGGATCAAGCGATCCTCATTTTTCTAAGGATTAACAAATAAATCAGAAAAAGGATTTTCTTTGCAAAAATCATATCTTTTACCAGAAAACTCGGATGAGAAAAGTTTATACATGAAAATTGATCAAAAAAATACAAGAGATAAGATAAAAATAGTTTGAAGCCTAAATTAATATCTTTTTGCAAAAGTGTATAATTTTCATGGAAAAAGTATTAATTTGTGGTTGGAAACCCTAATTGATGATAAAGGGTAGATTTAATAGTACAAATAAGTTAATTCGAGCATGGTTAACTTGTTTAATGATAAAGATGAATATTAACCTATTTTGATGATGAAATTGCAAGATTTAGGATTTTAACCTAATATGATGGTTAATATACTTAGAAACTCTAAATAGGAGAAAAAGAAAAGAAAAGTGTTTGTAATTCGAAATTAGGGTTTCATGCTGCTAAAAGATGATCTTAGGATCTTTATTGAAAGAAAGATGAGATAATTAGGGTTTGTGAGTAATTTTATAAAATTAGGGTTTAAATGAGGTGAAAGCATAATTGTAATCAAAACCCTAAAAAGGACTAGTAACCCTAGGAAACAACTAGACCATGATGGCATGATTAATGATAGGAAAATTGAATGCCTATTTTAAAATCAACTTGGGTGTGCTTGCTAGGTTTCTTGATTGGTTGAATTATTTCTACATTCGAGTCATCATGATAGGTATGTGGTTAATTATGGTTAATCACATTAGTTTCCCGAAGGGTTTCCTGGATGATTCATTGCATTGAATGCAACTTATCAGTTTGGATGTTCATACTTGCAAATCATAAAGTCACTATGATTATCACAATAATAGTATAAGTGTGTATTCTCGCACCTACATGCCACCCTGATGGATGATGCAAAAAGGTCAAGCCCAGGAGGGAAGATCCATGGGCACCTTGAGTGGTGACCCCAGGCACCAAGCTCGGGATTGAGAAGGTGGCCTATGATATTGCATGACTAAAGGGCACCATGAAGGGTGACCCAGGCACCAAGCTCGGGATTGAGAAGGTGGCCTTAGGTCAATGGCAAAAGAGAAACCCTAAAGGGGGTATTCCAGGGTTAGGGCAAAAGCAGTGGAGAATGACACATTGAAAACATAAATTGGCTTATTAATTACCTTGATTGTGATAATTAGTTTGTTAGCCATATTTGTGAAATTTTGGTTGTCCCCACATACCGGCATATTCTTATATGTTGACCGACATTTTGTTTGTCGGTGTTTTAGGTACAACCTTGAAATGAACAAATAGTAAAGTGACACATTGTGAAAATAAGAGATAAATTGCAAGGATGATTAGATAGAATAGACCCAAGCTGTGGATATAAGTAGATTTCCAAAATTTTGAACAAAATTTTATTTTATACTAGATTTCAGTTTAATTGGTAGAATTTCATAATTATTATGGATTCAATGTCAAACCTTTGATCTGGTTTATTGGGATAGCGACTCTGACCTCTTGGTCTCCCTTAATTGGGGGTTACCGGGAGGCGGGGTCATTACACGTGCTCCCAGTGCACATGGGTATACATCATTCTTCTCTTCATAATGTGATTTATGTTAGATACACTATGATGGAACACCAGAGGAATTGGCAATCGTGATACATGCCATGTCCTCAGATATTTAGTCTCTCAGAAGAAACCGCAATTGGTGGGGGTTCTTAAACTTTGCATTAGGGGAGTAATAGCAACCTAGACTATACAGGAGTTGGGTTTCAAAAAATCTTTTGCTATGAAGCACGAGGATTTTTTGGAGGTATTTGGATTTGTTGGAAGGAGGGAGAATGTGACATACAAATCATTAATTGTCACATGCAATTTGTTACTTGTAAAGCCAACAATGATGCTCTTATCACTTTTATCTATGCTAATCCCCACATCTCTATTTGAAAATTGGTCTGGAAGCACTTGTCCAGTATGAGTAAATCTTTCAAACTACCTTGGGTAGTAGTAGGTGATTTAAATATCACCTTACTACCTAAGGAAAAGACAGGTAGCAATCACTACAATGTCAATGAAGCTACTACCTTCAGCAACACCTTGATGGAAGCTGGGCTTTCTGACCTTGGTTTATGAGATACAAGGTTCACCTATATTCATGGCAGATTACAAGAATGCCTAGATAGGGAAGTGGTGAACAAAACCTTCATTGATTCCTATCCTCACTATGTTGTGGAACATTTGCCTAGAGCTTTTTCAGACCACTGCCCCATTCTCATTCGATCTAATGTCTAATCCTAAGCTCCCCCTCGGTTCTTTATCAGGGAATCATGGTCTAAAGATAGCAATTCTCATAAACTTATCAGGGACATCTAAAAATTGGAGTTGAACTTCTATGACACCTTCATGCACTCCAGAAATGATATCAAAAAGTGGGCAATGATGAGCTACAAACAAACAACACAAAAGAAGAAGCGTATCTCGAGGAACCTTGAAACTTTACAAAACAGCCTGGCATACACTTATGACAACATGACGATCAACAATATAGCTGATATGGAAGAGCAATACAACGAAATTTTAAAATGTGAGGAAGACGACCTCAAATAGAAAAGCCATATCAACTGGCTCATTGATGGTGACACTAAGACTAAGTTTTATAATGCTTATGTGAAGCAGCGATGAAGACACAATACTATTACCATGATTAAAGATACTGATGGGAATTGGATCACAAATGACGAGGCTATCCAAAATCACTGTTTGAGAATTTCAAGAACCTTTTTACTGAACCTATGCAGACTAATGCCAATGATGTCAAGGATTTCATTGTCAACTTTAGTACTCTAGAGTGGGAAGAGTGTAAAACACTCCTAACTACCCCTACTCTTGAGGAGGTTCACAGAATTCTATTGAAAACTAATCCTCATAAAGCCTTGGGTCTGGACGGGGTGAATGGTTCCTTTCTCTTAAAAAATTGGCATTATATAAAACATTCACTTATGAAGACCATTTGTACTACCCTCCAAGGTGAATTGCTGGAAAATAATCTCTATGATGCTACCAATTTGCTCATTCCCAAAAATCCAAAACCCAAGAAATGTGAACATTTTAGGCCCATTTCCCTCAACAACATCAACCTAAAGATTACTTCCAAAGTCATTGTTAAGAGGTTGAAGAGTTACCTGACCCATTGGGTATCCCCAACCCAAAGTGCTTTTGTCCCTAGTAGTAGAATCTTTGACAACATCATAGTTTCCTAGGAAATCTTACACATCATGAGAAGGAAATCATCCAAAAAGATGATGGCTATCAAGATTGATCTTTCTAAGGCATATGACAAAATGAATTGGTCATTCATCTCTGACACTCTTGAGAAAATAGGCATCCCTACTGGAATCCGCAAGTATATTCTTAATTCTATCTCATGTGGTGAAGTCTTAGTTCTTTGGAATGGTAGAACAATGTGCTCCTTTAAAGCAACTAGAGGTTTGCGGCAAGGAGACCCACTCTCCCCTTACCTCTTTGTCCTTTGTCTGGAAAGATTATGCCAATCAATTGAAGGTCTAGTGTCTGAGAAGAAATGGACTTCGTTCAAATTGTACAACAAAGGCCCTAGTATCTCCCATCTATACTTCACGGATGACACACTTCTGTTTGGTAAAGCTTATGTTAAAGAGATGAGGACCATCATCAATTGTTTCCTGAGTTTTGGTCAGGTCTCTAGGAAATCAATGTCTATTATAAAATTGTCCATCTATTTCTCTACAAGTGTCCCAAGAAGATTACAAAAAAGGATCAGTAGAGTTAGCAAATTTACTTTTACAGAGAACTTGGGCAGGTACCTGGGTGTCCCACTCATCCACAACAATGTGAATGGAACCACCTATAGCAACACTATAGACAGAGTGGCCTATTCTATTAATGCATGGTCGGCAAGGAGTCTGAGTCTGGATGGAAGAGTGTGTCTTGCTAAGGCCACTTTAACTGTCATAGCAAGAAACATGATGTAAACAACAGTCATCCCCATGAAAGTTTATGATCGCATCGATAGCAGCATTCATGCCTTTGTTTGGGGAGGAAACCATAAGAGCCATCCTCTATATCATGTGGTGTATAAGATTACATACAATAAAGAACATGGTGGATTGGGTTTAAGCTCCATGTGTGAATCAATATGGCTCTCATAGCCAAACACGCGTGGGAGATTGCTACAGGTAGAAAAGCCATCTTGTGTGAGAGCATGGTACCTAAGTATGGGAATTACAAAGGGGGAAACAAACCAGGTCTGTCTAGACTTGGAAGATTAGTGATGCATTGTAAGGATTTCTTCACTGAAAACTCTACGTTTATACCTGTTAGCAGATGTGACATTAATGCATGGAAGGATAAATGGTGGTGCAAAGATGGGACCTTGGAGGAGCACGTCATTAGACCTATTCTGGAAGAGCTACAAGATCTAAAGGTAGCTAGCCTTGTCAACTTCACAAGTGAATGGGACACTAAGTTCTTGAATAACTAGTTTCCTCATGATATCACATAGAAGGTTATAAAAATTGAGGTTCCCATCAATGAGTACAATGTGAATACCTTGGCGTGGCTCCATACTGACACTGGAAAGTTCACGACTAGGAGCACCTATGACATTCTGAAGAAAGTGAAGGAGATTAGGGTCCTTGGCAAATGGGACATGATCTGGAAGGCTAGAGTGGCAATGAAGGTCAAATATTTTTTATGGTTAGTAGGCCATAATGCCATTCTCACCAACTGTAGGAGAGAAGCTCACCAAATGACCACTGATACTCTCTGCTCTATATGTGGAATAGAGGACGAGACTACATTACATGTACTTAGAGATTGCCAAAGGATACTGAAGTTTGGAAGGATCTTCCTAATAGACAGACCTGGGACAATTTCTTTGTTGTTATTGATGTGTGATAGTGGCTAGCTATGAAAATGAGTATGGACAATACTGATAATCTCAAGTTCATGATATGCTACTGGAAGCTATGGAAAAGTAGGAATTTGGAGGTTTTTGAGAAAACCAAAAAGACCAGTAACTATATCACATATCTCATTCACAAGGAATGTACGATCACAACTCTTGCATGGTCTAGGGAGGACAATGCAAAAGAAAAGAACTTGAGAGATAACATGAAATGGGAGAAACCAAAACCAAGATGGTTGAAGCTACATAAAGGCACCACTTTCAAGAGCAAAGCCTCTCCCTCAACAATTGTTGTGGTGTGTAGAGATAGCAATGGAAAGTGGATAGGAGGTTGGGGCAGGAAAGTCATGGCAAGTAGTGTTGTTGAAGCTGAACTTTAAGCAATAGACTTAGCTTCTGAGATCGGGCTCACCCTAAACTATGAACATTTGACTATTGATACTGACTCCAAATGAGCAAAGGAGGCTATTGAGGTTAATGGTACTGAGTTCCCCAAGTTAGCGATGTGGTTATCTAATGTCAAAAGAAGATGGAAACACAATTGGTAGTGCAATAGTATTCCCAGAGAGGGAAACAAAGTTGCGGACTTGTTAGCCAAGACCCATCAAAAAAACCCAAGGAGGATTCTATGCCTATAGAAGCCCACCTAGTAATCTCGTTTATATTATCAATCTAGAGTCATGTAATGGTAGTAGTACTACCATGTTTAGTTTTATTAACTCTTATGAAGATTGTAATGTTTGTATTGATTTAGCTTGCAGGAGGGGCGAGATGAATAAAAATCCCTCTGACTTCACGAATTTTTTTTTCATATAAACTCCAACTAAAGCATATAAATATGTTTTCTTGATCAAAAACACTAGGAATCGATTGGTTTAGGTTTTGTGTCCAAAATATGAGTTTTTCGAAAAAGGTATAAATTTATGGTTTTCTTTATACCTATATGCATTATAAAACCCTAATACATGCGAATAACTTGAAATTAGGCAAAGGTGATCTTAGAATCAACTAAATTGGTGAAAAGTGATAACTAGGACTCTTAATTGAGGTATGTCCATCTTATCCTATAAGTTGGGCATATTTGTTATTCAAACCCTAATTTTCCAATGAGACATGGACTAAAACCTTGATTCCTATTATTACTATTTTTGGTGCAATTATTTCATTATTTTCTTGGGTTTTGACCTACAAGCCATATATCTAATATTTGATGTTAAATCTTGCCTTGCCATATTATTTCTTCTATAATGATGATTTGGTTGACTTGTTAGCTAATATAGTGTACCTCTATACAACCACCCATAGTTTGAACATGTGTTATTTCATCCAGGGGAATGTGTTTACTCTCCCCACTTATATATATATATATATGTATGTATGTATATATATATATATTGTAGGTGTTTGGGAATGTGTTACTCTCTCTCACCTATTGATTGAGGTTTGGTAGGTGCATCAACCCTACTTATTTAATGTAGTCATACTATTAATCATGCATGCAACTTTATTATTATCTGTTATGGCAAGATTCTTATTTGATATGTGCCTCATATGTTTATCCCTCCTTATTTATTGGTTATTTTTTACCCTTTATTATATTTTGTTGATCTTATCTTGTACTTGTTCATTAATTTGACACATACCTTGTTTTCTCCTCTTGTTGGGTGATCCCAACCATCGAGGCCTTGGACAAGGAGTGGAACAAGACCAAGGAGGACCAACCCAGGAGTAGATTCAAGGAGACTTTGCTGAGATGTCTAGGTTGCTACTTATAGATCATGATTTTTTTTTCTAGTTCTTTTCATGAACTCATGAATAAAACCATATACCAACTTAGTCTTTTCCTTCCTCTAATACAATTGACATTTTTGTATCTGGATCATGCTTATATAAATGGAATTATTATGCATGCATCCTTCATAATATAAATTTCTCATAAGAGATGGATTTTGTGTGTTTTCCTTTAAATTTTAGTAAGTGGGTGATCTCTCCTCTTTACAAAGTTGACTTAGCCTCTTGGTTAGAATCTAGATGTTCTTGAACTAGGTGTGCCCCATGCTCTTACTAGTTCTCTTGGTATCATGGTACTAGACTTCCTAATGAGTGTTGTAACTCATTTTGGGTTTGGGTTTGGGTTTGGTTTTAATCGAGTGGAGTATGGTGGTTTCTATTGCATGTTTCAATGTTGAAAAAAATCTATTTCAAGTATTAGTATATGTACATATGACAAATGTTACCACACACAGAAAGGTAGTGAGTGTCCATGTAACCTAAGAGAAAGAGATGTAATATCAATCTAGATGAGAGTGTTAGATTATATATGTAGTCACTAGAGTTATCTATAGCCATGATACATGTTAGGATAGTAAGTAGCCTGGATGATCAAAGTTACTGTTTTTGTTGTTGTTCTTGATGATGATGATGATGATGATGATGATGATGATGATGATGATGATGATGATGATGATGATGATGATGATGATGATGATGATGATGATGATGATGATGATGATGATGATGATGATGATGATGGTGATGATGATGATGAGGATGGTGATGATGATTATGATGATGATGTCAATGTTGATGTTGATAATATTATTTTTCTTAATGGTGATCGTTGATCCCTCATTCAAAGGTCCTCCTAAGTGTTTACTGTAATGGATCCTGGGCCCCTTGGTCCACACAGCTGGGCATTTCCCTGGTCGGTCTTGACCTACTGCTTCTAGGGGCCCATGATGTAGCCCTTTCACACTTGTTGGGGCTCCTTCATGGCTCGCCCCCCTTGTGCAAGTTCAGTACTACGAACCTCGATGGAGGCTACAGGCATGCTCACTGGAGATACACTAGAAAGGAAAGTGAGGGGGAGCTGGGTTGCAAAGGGTGTCTGCCCAAGCTCATCTCCACCTTGTGAATCTTCTAAAGGGAACATCTTACAGTACAACAACTTAGGTGAGTTGCTGGCATGGATATTATTGCATCGGCAAATCACTAGGGGTGAAATACCTAGATTTTGCCTAAATTAAGTACAATAATCATCACCCTCAAGTGGACAAATCTTATTGTAGTATGGTTAGGATCAAACCCAAAGGACAATGTTTTTAAGAATCGACTTATCAAGATAATCAATAAACAACTAGTATTTAACACATGATTGGGATTTGGTTCTTAAACTAGCATTGCAAATAGTAAAGGTTGAATTAAAAGGGTTGATAATCAATGGATGGGAACACTAGGTTGGAATGGGATTCACCACCTCTACCTATCATTCACTCTCTTACTACATCATATTAAGCATGGACATATATGTTGATGTCAGGAAAATCCCCCTTTCAACATTAGGATTAGAACCTAGATAGATATCACACTAAGATCATTATCATGTTACCTAGATATTATGCATCTATTGCCTCAGAAAACACCTATATGAAATTATCATGAAGGGTTTAACATGAATCAATCAACATCCTAGATCCTAGGTTTGAAGTTCTCTACACCAAGATCTGATTTACATATAAACTTGATGTTTAGGCAAGAATATAATTACAAAAATGATTGATTCAAAGCATATATCTACTCCTTGCACCCTTAGGAGAGGACTACTCGCTCATGGCAGTAGTAGTAGAAAAACAAAGGAAAGGAAGAAAGCCATGATCGTGGGAGAAGATGGAAGCAGATTTGTGGTGTGTGTAGGCATGTGTTTAAGATGGAAACCAATGGTCATCGACACAACAACTGGGCCACTCTTGGACATTCATTGAAGGTGGATTCGGAGGTCATTCTCCTTCTTCAAAGTTGGATCTTAATACTGTGAGGAGGAAGTAGGTGGTTGACGAAAGTAGACGTCATTAACCGATGGAAATAGGTGCAACATAACATGCCTATGATGAGGTATATGCCTTGGAACCTAGGCATCAGTGAAGGTGGAACCCTTTGGTTGGTGTTCACAAACTGATGGATGAAGGCAAAGGTTGTGGAGGTCAAAGGTTCGAAGTGGATGTCGCAGCCTAACAATGGCAATGGTCTATCATTTTTATGCAAGTCTTCCCGTTATATTTATAAGTGTAGGGTAGGGTTTGGAATCCTCTTAGACACCACAGAATGAAGTCTTAGTGCCACCTTGAAGGTGAAGAGGCAGCGGTGATGTGGAGAAGATGATGGGTCATCTATCTGTAGTAACTCCATCGATAGATGAGGAGTTTTGTGACATTTAGGGTAGCCTTCGGTAGACGGATGGTCATAGAACAACCATTAGAAGATGAAGTTAAATAGACATCCAAAGGTGGATGTAGGTTAACCATTATAAGGTGTAACCTTCCAGACCATCAAAAGATAGTGCAAAACTTCCATCGGGCGCAGGGGTGCAAATCATCCATCAGAAGGTGAAGTAGGTGAACCATCAGTAGAGGACTGCAAGACTTCCACTGGAAGGCAGGCGTGAAGGTTCATTTGGTTGTAGATGCAGGACAGCCATCGAAAGGCAAAAAAATTGGGCAACCATCAGAAGGTGCAAGTGGGGTTTCCTTTGTTGTAAACAGAAGGTAGGGTAGAATGAGAAAAATTTATGGATAGGTAGAATGATGGAAACCTGCCCGGGGGGCTAATGGTGTAGGGTAGATGGTCTATGCAAATGGAGCTTCTTCCTCAAGGAGATAAAAACTAATGGAAGGGAAGACTAATGAAAAATGATGGCTCAGTAGGTGCAGGGAAACCTCATGGAACTTCCTCAACCAATGGAGGATCAAATCATGAAAATATGGTCCATTTAATAAAAAATAAAGTTCAACCTGGTGGAATCACACCTCCTACACTCCACTCATGTAATTAAGTTAAAACCTACAATGAAAACCAAAATTTTGATTTAAAACCTTATAAATATATATAAAACAAAGAAAACATGAATGCAAGATAGTTCTAAGCCAAAATGATGGATACAAATGCAAAACCAGGCTGAAAATGCCACTAACACTAGGATGGATATACAATCATAAGCCACAACAGGATGTTGTAGGTTGCGGAGGGAGAGCTATTGGGTTATGAAAGAAGTAGAAATGAGGGGGAAATAGTGGCTGAGAAGAAGCCAGTCAAATGGAGTTTTTAATTTGGCTCAAGATGTCGAGATTTAAGGGGATTGGTCATTGTAAAGGTCTGCTACGGTAACAGGGCACCCTGTAAGGACCAAGGTAGGAGAAAACACTACTACCATTAGATCCTTGATCTAAAATCCAACGAATAAGATTAGGCAAACATTAAGGTTTTCCCTACAAAGGTGGCAGCTGCTGGGCTGCATGCCTAAGATTGGGCGCAATAACACTCAATTTCCATATAAATCAATTAAATCCAGCATAGTATAAGCCCATCTTGATAAACTCATAACTTGAGCTTTAGAGGTCCAATTGAGGTGCTTTTTGTGTCGTTGGATTTGTGATTGAATCATGTACGACATGATATAGATTGTAGTGTAAAAAGATAAAAGAGATGAGGTTCAAAATTAGATTCAAGAAGGTGATGTATTAAACCATGATACTTAGTTCAAAAGTCCAAATTATTGTCACATATTGTGTAATTGATCATTGATATGAAAAAATTACAACATCGATGTATCATACTATGGAATTGACATTAGATTGAATAGGAAGCCACTTGTTGAGAGAGAAAAGAGTAAAATAAAAGAGAGAGAAAAGTCAGGTTATCACAACACCCCCACCAAGTCTTGTACTCATACTTAGATCCTTGAGATAGTCCTTGCACATCAGATGGCTTTATCCTCTAGCTTGCTCCTTACCTACCAACATCATGATCCAGTCATGCTTTTGAGAAACTGATTGTAAGTTGTTGGGTTTCGATAAATATATGAACATAACTTAGCATAAAGATTAAAAACTGATATGAACATACATAAACATTCATTATGAATTAAGGTTGCATTATTAACTTGATAGGGCACCTATTCATAGAACCTTATATGACCTGATCTCACTACACATATGAGGTGTGACGACTTATAAACATAATGAAAGTGAACACAATTGGGCTTGAACCCAATTAACTAACATCGTTCAACACACTAAAAGTGAACAAGATTCTGAACACACTAAAAGGAACAAGCTTGGTCTTGAACCCATAGAGTGAAAGGGGCTCATGAGGCATAAAACTTCCGTAAACATGTTCTTGAATAGGGCCTAACTATTTATTCTTAATCTAATCTGATCTTATCTTGTATTACTTAGGGTTTTCACCAATAATTGCACTACTAGTCTTAAACATGAAGTGGTATATTCTTTTATATGATCTCATCTTAACATGAATCTTAAGTAGTAAATCTTAATCAGATGTGTATATACAAATACCTCTTAAAATATTAAAGTGCACACATCATAGCATACATAATGTGAACTTTAAACATGATTATGTGAATAAAACTGAATGATGTAGTATAACAAAACCTAAGGCATGGAACACTCACCTTAGTTACATAAATGAAATCTAATTCTTGAATCCTTAAGTCAAGCCTAGATCCTAAAAATATCACAAACAATTCATGAACATCTATTAAACCCAAAACCCATTATTCTTAGGTCTGATAATGATTCTATTTCATCTTAGATGTATAGGATCACTTAATTTAATTTTTTGATATATATATTTACTGATCTAAGGGGAAATGAACATGTTTTAGGTGTACAACTAATCCCATGTTGATATTATGGACATTTACTTATCATCATATCATTTTCTCAAATTATATTAGGGTTGATACAGCCAACTAGGTATTAAAACATAAAATATGAAATCTTGCATTATACATCATGATCATATGTAGTAGATCAATAGTAGACATCAACATGGGTTTTTAGACATCTCCTAAGATATAATAGTTAATATTTGTTATATAACATGCCTAATCTATCATTATATCCATGCATCACTTCTCATTAAAACCATATTCACCTCATGCACCAAAAAATATATATCACATTTTTATATAATTCTAGACTTTAGTAGCTTTCCTTCCGTACCTTACATGTCTAAAATGGACTTATTGATCATTAGATATAATAAGAAATTACCATTTCCAAATGATCTCTTGCTTCATGCTCGATCCAAGGACCTAGAACTGCTCGCCTATCATCCCTTATTTCAAGATGTTCTAACTGGATCTAGACTATGATCCATCTAGGCCAGGGTCCAAACTTGATTGGCCTCTTCCTCTTTCTCGTGCCCCTCATACACATACTTGCAACGTCATCAATGTCATCATATGCATGGGGTTTACCTATCATTGATTGATATCCTATTCGTAAGGCAGAATAGTGGTAGCAACACCACAACCTTGGCAAAATTGAGAGCATTGTCTCTAGGATAATAGTTTCCCAATCATAGAGACCTATCAGGGGTTCCCCACACCCGTTGCCACTATTCTACAAGGGAAATGAAGCATCAAAAATGCATCAATGGAGCTGGAGACTTCATAACCCAAGATAGTTGGGTATCATTGAGGGCTTCTAACACATCCTTCATTCCTTCCAATCAAGACCAGAGATGCTTCACGCGTGAGGCCTCTCTGACGTATGGTCATCTTTGACCATTTTCATGGTTGTAGGTGCCTTGTGTTGTTTCTTCTCCATGACCTCATCATCGGAAAGTCGCTTCACTAACTCCTTCTCTTAGGGAGTCCCACGACAAGAAAAACACCAGAGCATCCATGATGTTGCCCTCCATACATCCTTACATGTAGACATTGTTTCTAGGAGGACCTATCTGTCACCCCTTCGATGCATGTCAACATGAAGAACCTCCATATTGGCTCCTCTGACAACTCACATTGTCATAGATACTACCCTCGTTGTACAAGTGGAGACATGTGTGACACCTTCTCCTATGAATAGAACTTGACAGCCACATCGGTGTGGCCAGTGCTTCTATTTTTTGTAACATCCCTGACCTGGGTTAAGCTTTAACCCTAGATGTTTTGTTTAATAAAGTTGATTAGATGCTTGTTCATATTTCTTGGAAAATAATTAAGGCTCAAGAGGAACTTATATTTCAATATCAGTCATTTTTTAATAATGTTGAAACACTATTTTGTTAGTTTTGGACTAAAGTGCAAATTACCCAAGTTGAGGGGTTCACTTGCAAATTGTACATGATAAAATGTTTCTCAGATGTTGAAGCATCATAATAATGATAATGATGCAGTGGTATGGTTTCCACAAGATAGAGCTTGCTGAGCAATCTTTGTGCATTAAAACCTAGTTTTGGTGTAATGTGCAATTCACCCAAGACATAGGGTTCAATATGCAAAATACCACTTCTAGAGGGTCCCCCATGTTTCTTTGCATCTTGTAGAGAAAATAAAATGATAGGGGTGCCTCATTTTGATTATTTTGGAGGAGAGAGAATCATGATATTAAAATAATCAAGATTTAAGCATAAAAGGGATTTTACTTTAATTTAATGCAAAAAGAAATATATTAATTAAAGAGCCCTTCAACCAAAAGGTGAGGGATGAATTTGCAAAGGGTTGGACGAGCTTGTGCCTTGCAAAGGCACGAAAATATCTTGAGTGAGTGGAGAGCCCACTCACATTAAGTTAATAAAAAGTAATATCCACTAAAATGGGATATTAGTATAATATGATTAAGGTGCTTAATTTCTTTTCTTTTAATTCTTGGATAATGAAGAAGTTTTGCAAGGGGGATAGGATGTATTCGTGGACAAGGAATTGAGGAGGAAATGTGACATAATTTTGGAAATTAAAGGAATTAATTTCTACTTTCTCTTTCCTTGGATTTCCTTATACATATCCCATTTTCCACCCACATAAGGACTCTTTTTCAAAATTTCTTTCTCTCCTTGCTTTGGCCGAGTACAAGGGAGCTTAGGAGAAGGAGAAGGACGATTCCCAACCTGTTGGTAAGCTCTTGACCTTCTTTCACCTTGGTTTCATGGTGGAAACCAAAAATCAATGCTTGATTTCTTGTTTTCTCCATTCAATTTTCAACTCTAGCCAATCCTTTCACTCAAAAGCTTGAGAATGGACCTTGGACAGTTGTCAAAGCTTCATCCACCATTGGAGATGTGGATCTTGAAGCTTGGATTCAGATTTGAAGGCAGGTTATATAACTTAAACCCTTAAATGTTGTTATTCCATTCAATTCTCCATTATTTGTTGATCGTTTTGTTCTATTTGAAATTCCCTTGATCCACTATTGTAATTACCATGAAACCGGTAGTAGATTTTGAATGAATGAAGGTAGATTATGATGACATCATCTTGGGCACTTTTCCCAAAGAAATTCTATTCCAATCAGTTTCAACAAGCGGTTCAATCGGTTTCAACAGAACCGTTTGAAATCAAACGGTTTCATCAAACCGTTAGAAACTAAATAGTTTCAAACCATTTGGGAGGGTTGACCATAGTTGACCATTTGGAGATTATATGCTAGTATTGATGGTTGATGATCCATTATACTTAATTAATTGGTTTCAATGGGATCATCAATTGAAGGTCCATCAAGTAACAAACCCTAATCGGGTTAAGTGTTGAAATTGCAATTGAGTGATTTAAAACTTTGGGTTGACTAACCCAAACGGTCTCAAGATCATTTTTAGACCACCCAAATGGTCTCAAGATGGTTTGGAGGTAAGACAAGACCATTTTTAGGTCTAAGGTTGAGTATGGTTGAGTATTTGAAGATCTAAAGATATCAAAATAAAATGCAATCACTAGCTAATGTGATGAGCAATTCAATGATCTAAACCCTAATTGAATTCCACAAATTTTAATGTTGGATGAGGAAAACGGTCTCAAGACCGTTTGGAGGTCATCCAAATGATCTCAAAACTATTTGAGGTCAGGTCATGCCCAAGTTGAATGATGGTCCAATGATTTCAAAGCAATTAGTTCCACAATGACTAATATTGAAGGTTCATCGATTTCAAACTCTAATCCTATTGGGTTCAAAACCCTAATTGATGATCAATTGGAAGTTTAATCAATTGAAGGATGACTTATTAAGCTTAATTGAAGTATGGTGCTTAGGTTCAATTTATGAGTAGTTACATGGATTCAATTGATGAGAGAATTAATCTTGGAAACCCTAAATCTATATGAGTGGTTGAGACCATTTTTGGTCCAATCGGTTTTGAGGAGGTTTGGACCAAACGGTCTCAAGACCGTTTGGGACCAAACGGTCTCAAGACCATTTGGGACCAAATGATCCAAACGATCTCAAAACCGTTTGAGTCCAAACGGTCTCAAGACCATTTGGGACCAAACGGTCTCAAGACCATTTGGGACCAAACAATCCCAAACCATTTGAGACTCAAACGGTTTCAAGCACCAAATTTGCAAAATGGTTTCAAACCGTTAGATCAATAAATTTTGGAGGTCTAAACGGTCTTAGACCATTTGGAGGTCATTCAAGAAACACCGTTTGAGGTTTGGTTGGTCAAGACTGTTTGGGGTCTAAGTGACCAAGACCGTTTGGGAAGTAATTAACCAAAATTGTATGGACATTTAAGGTGACTAAAGGCCAATTGTTTAATTGATCATTACATGATGTAATTCAAGGATGATTATGTTAATTGTACCCTTAATAAGATAGGGTGATTAGTACCTTTTGAATGGTTAATCTTTAATGACTATGGAAGTAATGACATAATACATTATGTCAACTCTTCATTCAAATTGAGCTGATCTAATCTAATCAAGTATGAAGTAAGTATCATCTTATAGAGAATGAGAGAAAGAGGACTTCCTTCATGAATGATAATCATGAAGTGGTTAAGCCTCAACACTTTCAACACGAATGCATGTGTAATTAGGGTATGATCCTTGATAAGGAGATCATGAAACCCTAATTAAGAAGGTTGATGAGACCTAACTCTAATTGAGGGCAATAATAGGTGAAACCCTAATCTATGGTGATGGTATGACCCTAATTTAGGGTAATGACATGAGAAACCCTAATTCAAGATATTTTAATAATAAACCTTGATTGAATGTGAATAGTAAACCCTAATTGAGGATGATGTTATGAGAAACCCTAATCAAGGGTGAAGCCATATGAAACCCTAAGTGAGGGTGATGTCATGTGGAACCCTAGACAAGGGTGAGGTTAAAATGAAACCTTAATGCAACAATGTGATGTAAAACCTGATTCAAGGTGATACTATGTATTGGTATGTGACACTTTGATATGAAATCCTACACTGATATAGGATAAAGATATGTGGAGCCTAATCTTGGGTTATAGGGTATGAAACCCTAATTTTGGGCAATATGATGATAAATCATAACCCAAATTTGGGTAATGAGATAAAGTATTCCTAATTGACATAAATTGGGAAATCCTAACTCAAATGAGGAAATAGTGATGTTACTCT
Source organism: Alisma plantago-aquatica (assembly GCA_963693085.1). Classification (NCBI taxonomy): domain Eukaryota; kingdom Viridiplantae; phylum Streptophyta; class Magnoliopsida; order Alismatales; family Alismataceae; genus Alisma; species Alisma plantago-aquatica. The sequence continues at coordinate 274,912,811 of OY856415.1, forward strand.
TACAATGCATAATATTGATTTGTAATTGATATAATTGTTATCATGTGCATTAATTATGCAGGTTTCATGAGATGGTGGACATAGCCAGGTATTAGCTATGATGTTTTACTATTGAAATTGCTTTATGAACTTTGTGAGCCATAATATGATGTGTTGCCTAGTGAGAGGTATCAAGAGACATTATTGGGCTTTAAGAGCCATGTTTCATCAAACTGACGCTATTAACATTAAATGTTGGTGAATAAGGACATCCTACGTCTATATTTGAAGACCAGCCAGACACGGGTATCGCTTTTCATTCAGTGTCGGTTGAAGAAATGAAACTGACGCCTAAAGTAGCCCACAAAATCCAAATTTTTCAAGCAAAAAAAATTGCGCCAAAGTATCAGATACAACGTCGGTGTTTTACATAATAACTGACGCTGAATGAAGATAAAATTTGTGCCAAAAGTTCCAATATGGGTGTCGGTTTTCTTAGCATAACCGACATGATAAGGGTGTGCGCGCCGTCCCTGCCAAAAAAAATTAGGGTAAAGGAATGTCCAATTGATGTCGGTTGTATTTGGATAACCGACACTTAATAATAAATGTGTTGGTTGTTATGGATAACCGACACCTTTTAGTAACTTATATCCCCCACGCACAGCGGACTCTTCCCCTTTCTTGTTTCATCGATTGATTTCTTCTATTCCCGACCGTCGCCGCCGCCTGCTGCTGCTATTGCTGCTGCGTCACCTGTCGCCTACCTCTACGCCGCCGCCTTCTACTACTACAGCTGCTTGCCACTGCTACCGCCTGCCTTCTCTGCTAGCCGCCGCCTCTCCTGCTCTGCTCGCCGCTGGCATCTCCTTCTCTGTTGCCCTTAGCCTCTGCCGCCGCCTACCTTCTCTGCTCGCCACCACGTCATCGCCTCTCCTTCTCTGCTCGTCGCCGCCACCTCTCCTTTTCAGTTGCCCTCTACCTCTGCCGCCCAAACACCTACTGTGCCTAGCTGCTCCGGCTGTGGGATGCGCGCCTAGCTGCTCCGGCTGCCAGCTCACTGCTCGATTCTCGCCACGCTGCTAACTGCTCCACAAGTAGCCCTCTTCTTCTTCCTCCATGCCCCTCTTATATCAACCATTGATTTGTTTTGATTATCTATATATTCCATCTAGGAAGTTGCAGATTGGTGGATTACAATCTTAGTGGATTGTTAAGCTAGGTTTCTCTTATTCATAAGGTCTTGATGTTTTCCAGCCATGTATGGGATGAAGGAAACAAATGCAACTCTAAATGAATTGTTGAATGCATTGATCCTTTAATCCTCTGGTGTCCCAAAGACAGTTCTGAATTCAATTTGCATGCAGGACAGTCCTGATTCGGTCTTGGCTGATGAACTCATGCCCACCAGAGCATTTTTTTCTATCATACTAGAAAACAACCTTCTTAATAATTGGTTGTTGCTATGTATTGGAGCAACCATTTTAGGAATTCATTTAATTACTTGAGTGGATTGGTATCTTGGTAGGTCGTGGTGTATTTGAAAACCAGTAGTTGACGACCATGGTTGTTCAAGAAATGAGCATGTAGTTATATCCCATAGGCAAGAATTGTGTCAGTTTCAATGGACTTTGTAGCAAGTATTTATTATGGGTTCAGTTAGTTCCTAGATAGTGTACTTATTGTGTTCAATGGACCTTGTAGCTTATGTCATTCAGATTTTTCATGATTGATCATGCCTTAGTTAGTTCATGATTTTATTACTTCAAATTTGGATGTGGTTGGTTTATGTCATTTAGATGCTCAATATTTGTTCTTGTCCCTGCTAATCTACTAAAACTTAGAATTGGTTTCATGTCATGCTTTAGGAATTCTTGCTCAATATTTGTTCTTGTCCCTCCTATTCCATAATATACAAGACAATTAATGCCCATTTGCATGTTCAAAATTTATCACAAGAAAAACAATCTTATTGATCCTAAAATGAATGGAATGTTGATTACATGATATATAATAGAGAATGCCCATTTCCATGTTCAATTGTAAGACTTTTAGAATTAACTCCCATTACATATCTATCATTGTATTTGTTGGCCTAGAAACCCGTCCAAGATTTACTCATTAGGAGTAAATCTTGGATAGTCCCCAGTTTGGGACTATTTTTGAACACCTAATATCACTTAGGATGTAAGTGTATAATGTGTATTTAGTTTTCAAGAAAATTTCGGTAGTATTTCCCTATTTGTTCTCTAATTACATCTGTACTTGGAGAACAGCGGGGAAATGTTGCCAAAATTTTCTTGAAAACCCAATACACATTATACACTTACTAGTGAGATTATGTGTTCAATAATGGGATAGGTGGTACACATTTATTATATATAAGAATGACAACACATGTATTTGTTGGCCTAGAAACCCGTCCAAGATTTACTCATTGGGAGTAAATCTTGGGTAGTCCCCGGTTTGGGACTGTTCTTGAACACCTAATCTCACTTAGGATGTAAGTGTATAATGTGTATTTGGTTTTCAAGAAAATTCCAGTAGCATTTCCCCGTTTGTTCTTTAAGTACATCTATACTTGGAGAATAGCGGGGAAATGCTGCCGAAATTTTCTTGAAAACCCAATACACATTATACACTTACTAGTGAGATTAGGTGTTCAAGAATGGGATAGGTGGTACACATTTATTATATATAAGAATGAAAGCACATGTATTTGTTGGCCTAAAGTTTTAACCATGCAAAAACTCTAATCTGTTAACCCTAGACCCTAATCTTGTTGTAATATATACTTGTTTTCTCTTTTATCATAGAATGGATAGATCATGGATGTCCATTCGCAATTGCTGCACCCCAGAGTTTATATCTGGTCTTGACCAGTTTATTAGATTTGTCGAGGAACATAGGAAACAACCTGGAGATAGGTTCTACTGTCCATGTAGGCATTGCGGTAACAACTTGAAAGTCGGCACTGGTGATGAAATCAAAAGTCATGTCATGTGCAACGGGATTATACAAGGTTATACAAAATGGCACTGGTATGGAGAGATTTCAAACTCAAAACCAGTGGATGTCGATAGCAGTGCTTGTGTGGAAGAAAAAATTTCCTCTGATGACGTAGATGTGAATGAACCAGTTCCAGTAGACATCGTTGATGTGATGCTGGATAGTTGTGGGGTAGAGCACACCGATCCACCTCCCATTTTTAGAAACATTGTGCATGATGCTGATGTATCGTTATACACAGGTTGTACTAAGTTTATGAAGCTTAGCGTTGTGTTGAGATTGTATAAGATGAAAGCTAACAATAGATGGAGCGACAAAAGCTTCACGTCATTGTTGTCTTTGTTGAAAGAAATGCTTCCTGAAGGAAACGAGCTGCCAATCTCAACATACCAGGTAAAGAAATTGTTGTGCCCAATGGGAATGGATGCCAAGAAGATACGTGCATGCCCGAATGATTTTGTATTATTTCAAAAGGACTATGTGGATTTGAAAGATTGTCCAAAATGTGGTGCATCACGGTATAAATTTATGACTTCAGGGGAGTCCAAAATGGGTTCTCCTACCAAGGTGATGTGGTATCTACCTATAATATCATAGTTTCAATGCTTGTTTTCCAATCCGATAGATGTGAAGAATTTGAGGTGGCATGCAGATGTTAAGAAAAATAATGATGGAATCCTACGACATGCGTCTGATTCCTCACTGTGGAAGAAGATTGATCTATTGTACCCTGAATTTGGTGAAGAAGTCAGGAATCTAAGACTTGGGCTTTGTATAGATGGGATGAATCTGTACGGGACATTGATCAGCCAACATAGCACTTGGCCAGTCATGCTTGTTATATACAATCTTCCTCCCTGACTGTGTATGAAAAATAAGTATGTAATGTTGTCGTTGTTGATATCGGGCCCTAAACAACCTGGAAATGATATCAATATTTATCTTGAACCTCTGATTGATGACTTAAAGAAACTCTGGGGTGATGGTGTGATGACCTATGATGCTTCACGAAGAGAGACATTTTGTTTGCATGCTATGTTGTTTTGCACTATTAATGACTTTCCAGCATATGGGAATTTGTCTGGATATAGTGTCAAAGGAGAGAAAGTGTGTCCTATATGTGAAGAGAACACTGATTCAACAAGACTTAAACATGGCAGTAAGACTGTATATCTCGGTCATCGAAGGTTTCTTACAAAATTCCATCCTTATCGTAGGAAGCGCAAAGCATTCAATGGATTGAATGAGGAACGGAGTGCACCTAAACCTATACCAGGGGAGGTTGTTTATGAAAGAGTAAAAGACTTTGTCATTGAATTTGGTAAGAGATCACAATGTACTATGGCCACACAGAGTGACAAATCTTTATTCAAGAAGAAGTCAATATTTTGGGATCTTCCTTATTGGAGTTCTTTGATAGTCAGGCATTGTATCGATGTCATGCACGTTGAGAAAAATGTTTGTAATAATGTCATTGGTACTTTGTTGAATATACCAGGTAAGACTAAAGATGGGCTAAAATCCATACTGGACCTATGTGAAATGGGAATAAGGTCAGAATTAACAGAATTACGTGAAATGGGAAATCGGAGAACATACTTAACTCCCGCTTGTTACACATTGTCTAGAAAGGAGAAGAAAGCTTTTTGTGAATGTTTGGTAAATGTTAAGGTGCCACAGGGTTACTCATCCAACATCCGTAGATTGGTATCAATGAAAGATCTGAAGTTGATAGGTCTTAAATCTCATGATTGTCACACTCTAATGCAACAAATATTGCATGTGGCAATTCGATCTATATTGCCGAAGCATGTAAGGTTTGCAATCACCAGACTTTATTTCTTTTTCAATAGTCTGTGCAGCAAAGTTATTGACCCTGATACTCTCGATAATTTTCAAAGAGAAGTGGTTGTTACCCTATGTCATCTTGAGATGTATTTTCCTCTATCGTTCTTTGATATCATGGTACATCTTGTTGTCCACTTGACTAGGGAAGTGAAAATGTTGGGACCAGTTTTCTTGCATTGGATGTATCCCTTTGAATGATACATGAGCATTTTTAAAAGTGATGTTCGAAACCGTTATCGTCCTGAAGGGAGTATTATTGAGGGTTATGTGGAGAGAGAGGTTATGGATTTTCGCAATGAATTTCTCAGTGGTAATGACACTCCTAGTAATGACAAGAATATTGAGGAGCAATTTAGCAAAGGAATTTTGGGATCACGGGTGAAAGTAATCAGCCGTGATCAGTTGGAACAAGGTCACTTGTATATTTTACACAACATGGACGAAGTGAGTGTTTATATCGAGGAACATACCAATTGCATCAAGAGACAATATACTCGAGCCAATACAATGTGGCTTGCTAGAGAGCATAACTAGTCATTTATTAAGTGGCTCGAAGAGAAAGTCTTACATCAACTATCTCAAACACTAGATGATATTACTGAAAGTATCAAATGCCACACCTTTAAACTGAAAATGACTGTTATGTCTTACGAAGGGTATGACATTAATGGATTCACATATTACACAAAGTGCCAAGATGATAAGAGTGTCGTCCAAAACAATGGGGTCACCCTTCAAGCGTCGACTATGTTTTTTGCAAGTGCAAAGGATAAGAGTCCACGTGAAGCTAAAATGTCATATTACAGTGTCATTGAAGACATATGGGAGTTTGACTACATAAATTTCAGAATTCCGCTCTTCAAATGTAATTGGGTTGATAACACCAAAGGAGCTATAGTGGATGAATTGGGTTTCACTTTATTGAACTTTGAAAAGATTGGCGAGAAGGGAGAACCATTCGTATTGGCATCACAGGCGAAATAAGTATTTTATATCGATGATCCTGCAAATGATAAATGGCCGGTTGTTCTTCATGGTAAAAGATAGTTCATTGAAGATCCTATAGATGAAGAAGAGTAATATCATAAGTATGATGAATCCAGACCATTCCCAGTTGGGTTGCCAACACCAACAAATATTGAAGCTGATGATGACTTGTATGTGCGCGGAGATCACAATGAAGGATTGTTAATTGATAAAAAATCGCAATATTTGAGGCATGCTTATATTTTTTTTATATGTTTTATTTTTCTGAATGTGAACTTTACAATGTGAATTACTTTACAATGTGAATGTGAACTTTACAATGTGAATTTTACAATGTGAATTACTTTACAATGTGAATGTGAACTTTACAATGTGAGCTTTACAATGTGAATTACTTTACAATGTAAACTTTACAATGTTAATTACTTTACAATGTGAATGTGAACTTTACAATGTGAATTTTACAATGTGAATTACTTTACAATGTGAATGTGAACTTTACAATGTGAGTTTTACAATATGAATTATTGTACAATGTGAACTTTACAGTGTGAATGTGAACTTTCAGATGGCTGAGCATTCTCCTAATGACCATGCTGATGATTACCGTGAGGGTGAGGACATCAATGTGCCGCCTCACAATGTAAGTTTTAAAAATATATATCATATATTTATATCTATATGTCCATTTCTAGTTATATCATGTAAGTGTGTTTATTTTGTCAAATTTTAGGTTGATGATTCAAATGTACCCTCTGAAGCACTTGAGGCACTTGATGAGAAGCACCAAAAAGTTGACAAGAGAAGGGGCATCACTAGATGAAGAAGTTAATAGCTCAAAGGGGCAATGGACCCAAACTTGTTGTGGATTTTGATAATGCAGGAAATGCACTTGGAGTGAATCGCAATTCGTTTGTTTCATATCTTGTGTATGTTACTCGTAGCCATTGCGGTTGTAAGATAGATTCTTGGCATAAAGTTCCTAAGGAGAAGAAAGATGTAATATGAAAGGATTTATGCATGAGTTATTATTAATTTGCAATTCTATTTGTTAGATTACTAATTTTTTGGATACTAGTTAATAGCAATTATATTTTGTAGAGTATATTTGAATTGGATGAAAAGCTTCATCATAAATGTGTGATGCAACGCTGTGGGAAAGTCCTAAGGAACCATAGGAAAAATCTCATTTGAGAATACATAAAAGAAGGTGACAAGAGGAAGAAGACAACCACTGTACAGTGGAACTTCCTGGACGAAGAAGAATGGGACACATTTGTTGCTTCGAGACAAACTGATGAATTCAAGATATTAGGCACCACCCCAATTTAATTAATATATTTTGTATTCACCTATTCAAGATTAACATTTAGTGTTACTAACAAAAACATTAATGTGCATGCTAACTAGGCCCTCAGTGAGGTGCAAAAAGCAAGGCGTGCACTGAATGTGCATGACCACACAATGGGTCTAAAGGGGTATGTAGGCATTCGCCAAAGACTACAGTCTGAGGCTACTGCTCAGTCTGCTACTACTCAGGAGTCCTCTACTATAGGTAGCACACCTCTACCTCGACATGATGTCTGGATAGCTGGGAGGCAAAATAACAAGGGAGAAATAAGGAAGCCCGCAACTATTGAGGCGGATGCAAAAATGGTAAAATACAACTCTTACAACAATCATTCGAATATTGATTATTTGTGGTGTTTACTTAATTAAAAAAATTTGTTTTGGCGATTAGCGGGAGATGCACAAGCTGAGGAACCAAGGAAAGTTCATCCCTAAGGGCACAAGGGATGAATTGAAAGTTGCTTTGGGTAACCCAGAGCATCCTGGACATGTTAGGGATGCAGGTGCTGGTGTGGGCATCAAAGCGTTCTTTGGGCCATCCCAGCGCAAACAAGTCCCAAAAGTGGGACTTTCACAAGAAGAGGTAACCTATTCTTTCTTTATAATTTTACTGTAAAAGAGAATTCAATAATCAAAAGCTAGCATTTTTTTATCCATGTATAGGTAGATAAGCTAGTTGATAGGAAACTCAAAGAAGCACTGAGCAAGTGGCAGGCATCTCAGACTGCCACTCAGTAGACAGTACCTATGGCATCCCGCTTTACTCATACTGTAGAGGTTGGGAGTAATCCTATAGACCCACTACCTAGCACATCCAATGTAAGTACTTTTATGACATAATAACTAGTCTTTTCAAGATGATATGTATATATGTATATAAAATTCTTTACACAAAAATTTGTAGGGGTTGAAGCCATGTCGTCTAAAAAGTAAAGAATTTGTCATTGCAGAGGCGTCGGCTTACCCATCCCTACTAGGGGAAATGTTTCATGGGTCTCCATTACTAGCTGGTTGGGTTCATGTGAGCCCGCTACGTATATTCCCCAACTGGATGGATCTTCCATTGCCATATGCCCACCCAGATTGTGAAACGCTTGGTGAGGCAGAAGGCAGAGTGCTATTGTGGCCAAAAGCAGCTATCCTCTATACTGTAACTATATGGTAAATTTACATTACGTTAAATTGTTAGTGTGTGTATATGATGTCATTTGATCTAAAATTATATATATATATATATATATATACAGGTTAAAAAGAAGACACCCACAACATCTAGGCCTCCACCTCCACCTCCTACATTACCAAGTTGGGTTCCATAGGACCTACCTGTCCCGTTAGGTCCTGATTATAGGGGTATGGCAATATGGTTAGGCGAACATGATATAAATTGCTCTATAACTATTTCTATAGATGTGGATGTTGCAGGTCAATCATACGAAAGCAACCTATTTATACAAGATATTTTGGAGTTGTTTCGATATGATTGGCTGAATACATCTGTGATAGAGCTATGGATAAGGTGAGATCTTCTTTATACATCCATATACCTTGTGTAGGATCTGGTGATCTAGTTTCTTATTTATTAATGCATACGTAATACACATTTTGCAGCTACTTAGATAAGATATGTGCAGATTTTTCATTCGAATATGTAGGATTTTTTATTCCATCTTTGATTAGTCTAGTAGCTAAAGACCCTCCATCAGTTCAACAATATTGTTGTGATGCTTTTACAAGTTTTGTTCAAAATAAGAAGACGTTGATAATAGCTCCATTCAATGTGGAGTAAGTTTACTTTGCTTATAATTTGGACTTAAGAAAATTACATTTTTATTGTGAATTTTGAATTATTAATTTTTAACTTTTTTACCTCTAGTGGTATGCATTGGGAGTTACTAGTTATTGTCCCCGAGACATTCACTGTCTATTATCTAGTTCCTAAGGGGACTAAATTGAATTCAAAATATGGACACAAAATGAAAATGGCATTATTCCGGTGAGAAATATTTCATTTTCATATCCGTTAACATATGTTATTACATTACTATTTAATTATGCAATGTATTGTGTTACATTAACATGTAGGGGTTTAGATGAGTTCAAAAAGGCTGGAGGAAAGGTCCCCTGGAAAAAGAACCAGCAAATAATTTGGACAAACGTGGAAGTAAGTTTCCGACTGCAATGTATATATTATTTATGTGAACAATGCTTAATTAGTTGTATTTTTTAATATTTTGTATGTTTCAATTTATAGTGTGTTACATAAGACAACAGATGGGTATGTGCATACTATGTGATGTGATTTATGCACATGATTACCCAAATATGCCACAGTGGACATCGATACCATTCCTGAGGTATTATATATAGTTTCATTAGATAATATGAAATATATCACTCTTATTTATATATTATTAATTATATATATACATCATTCTCTTTGCAGGTGTTTAAAACTGACCACAATACAGGAAAGGCCTTACCAAATGTACATGCTCCCTATACGATGGAAGAATTAAATGATGTAAGAGAAGAATGGGCAACAACCATACAAGTAGTGGGGGTTTTAACATATAATTGGGATGTTGATAGTGAATAATGACTAAAGAATGATATTTTGTAAATGAATTTCTGAATTATAATATGTGTGAATGTTTCTACATGTCTAAATGTTTCTACATGTTTATGAGTAAAAATGAATGAAACTGTTGGTTGCTATATGAATGTTTCTACATGTGTGAATGTGAAAATGAATGGAACTACAGATTGCTACATGAATGTTTCTACATGTGTGAAAATCGAATGGAACTATAGGTTGCTAAATGTGTGAACATTTATGTTGTTAATTTTGCAGATTTGTGGCCTCTTGTTGGCTGATATCAATGGATGTCATAAAACCTGTAGTTCATAACTAAACTGTAGGTTTCTCATCCTGCAACCAGCCACAACAAGTCTGCAGACTGACAGAAAAAAAACATAAAATAGGTGTCGGTTATTTGTATAAAACCGATGACATATGGTTACAGTGTCGGTTGCCCTACTAGTAACCGACGTCGATTTCCCTAATGAGGCCAGACACCATGGTCGTGCTGGCCAGCACGGTCGTGGCAGCGGGCCAGACACCACAACCGTGGCAGCGGACCAGACACCACGGCCGTGCTGGCTAGCACAGCCGTGGTAGTGGGTGAGATGGTGTCAGTTATCACTAATAAACTGACGTTGATAGTGCCCCACATGGTGCCCTTTCTGTGGCGCGAAGGTATATGGCATCAGTTTCAAAGCTAATAATTGATGCCTATACCCCCTGCTAGCACATTTTCGGTGGTGCGTGAAGGGTTGTTGCGTCAGTTTGAGAACCGACGCGTAACAATTGGGCTTTTAGCGGCACCCACATAGGTTTCGCTTAAAAATCGACACTAAAGGCCTTAAATAACCGACACTAAAGGTCGGTTATGTACTAGTGTATCTTGTATTACTTAGGGTTTTCACCAATAATTGCATTACTGGTCTTAAACATGAAGTGGTATATTCTTTTAGATGATCTCATCTTAACATGAATCTTAAGTAGTAAATCTTAATCAGATGTGTATATAAAAATACCTCTTAAAATATTAAAGTGCTGACATGATAGCATACATAATGTGAACTTTAAACATGATAATGTGAATAAAACTGAATGATGTAGTATAACAAAACCTAAGGCATGGAACACTCACCTTAGTTGCATAAACAAAATCTGATTCTTGAATCCTTAAGTCAAGCCTAGATCCTAAAAATATCATGAACAATTCATGAACATCTAATAAACCCAAAACCCATTATTCTTAGGTCTGATAATGATTCTATTTCATCTTAGATGTATAGGATCACTTAATTTAATTTTTTGATATATATTTACTGATCTAAGGGGAAATGAACATGTTTTAGGTGTCCAACTAATCCCATGTTGATATTATGGACATTTACTTATCATCATATCATTTTCTCAAATTATATTAGGGTTGATACAACCAACTAGGTATTAAAACATAAAATATGAAATCTTGCATTATACATCATGATCATATGTAGTAGATCAATAGTAGACATCAACATGGGTTTTTAGACATCTCCTAAGATATAATAGTTAATATTTCTTATATAACATGCCTAATCTATCATTATACCCATGCATCACTTCTCATTAAAACCATATTCACCTCATGCTCCAAAAAAATATATCACTTTTTTATATAATTCTAGACTTTAGTAGCTTTCATTCAGTACCTTACATGTCTAAAATAGACTTATTGATCATTAAATATAATAAGAAATTACCTTTTCCAAATGATCTCTTGCTTCATGCTCGATCTAAGGACCTAGAATTGCTCGCCTATCATCCCTTATTTCAAGATGTTCTAACTGGATCTAGACTATGATCCATCTAGGCCAGGGTCCAAACTTGATTGGCCTCTTCCTTTTTCTTGTGTCCCTCATACACATACTTGCAATGTCATCAATGTCATCACATGCATGGGGTTTCCCTATCATTGATTGATATCCTATTCGCAACGCATAATAGTGGTAGCTACACCACAACCTTGGCAAAACTGGGAGCATGGTCTCTAGGATAATAGTTTCCCAATCATAGAGACCTATCAGGGGTTCCCCACACCTGTTGCCACTATTCTACAAGGGAAATGAAGCACCAAAAATGCATCAACAGAGCTGGAGACTTCATAACTCAAGATAGTTGGGTATCATTGAGGGCTTCTAACACATCCTCCATTCCTTCCAATCAAGACCAGAGATGCTTCACGCGTGAGGCCTGTCTGACGTATGGTCATCTTTGACCATTTTCATGGTTGTAGGTGCCTTGTTATGTTTCTTCTCCATGACCTCATCATCGTAAAGTGGCTTCACTAACTCCTTCTCTTAGGGAGTCCCACGATAAGAAAAACACCAGAGCATCCATGACGTTGCACTCCATACATCCTTATATGTAGACATTGTTTCTAGGAGGATCTATCTGCCACCCCTTCGATGCATGTCAACATGAAGAACCTCCATATTGGATCCTCTGACAACTCACATTTTCATAGATACTACCCTCATGGTACAAGTTGAGACATGTGCGACACCTTCTCCTCCTATGAATAGAACTTGACAGCCACATCGGTGTGGCCAGTGCTTCTATTTTTTGCAACATCCCTGACCTGGGTTAAGCATTAACCCTAGATGTTTTGTTTAATAAAGTTTATTAGATGCTTGTTCATATTTCTTAGAAAATAATTAAGTCTCAAGAGGAACTTATATTTCAATTTCAGTCCTTTTTGAATAATGTTGAAACACTATTTTGTTAGTTTTGGACTAAAGTGCAAATTACCCAAGTTGAGGGGTTAACTTGCAAATTGTACATGATAAATGTTTATAAGATGTTTAAGGATCATAAGAATGAGAATGATGCAGTGGTATGGTTTCCACAAGCTTGAGCACCAAGATAGAGCTTGCTGAGCAATCTTTGTGCATTAAAACCTAGTTTTGGTGTAATGCACAATTTACCCAAGACCGAGGGTTCAATATGCAAAATACCACTTCTATATGGCCCCCCATGTTTCTTGGAATCGTGTAGAGAAAAGAAAATGAGAGGGGCGCCTCATATTAATTATTTTGGAGGAGAGAGAATCTTGATATTAAAATAATCAAGATTTAAGCATAAAAGGGACTTTATTTTAATTTAATGCAAAAATAAATATATTAATTAAAGAGCCCTTCAACCAAAAGGTGAGGGATGAATTTTCAAAGGGTTGGACGAGCTTGTGCCTTGCAAAGGCACGAAAATATCTTGAGTGAGTGGAGATCCCACTCACATTAAGTTAATAAAAACTAATATCCACTAAAATGGGATATTAGTATAATATGATTAAGGTGCTTAATTTGTTTTCTTTTAATTGTTGGATAATGAAGAAGTTTTGAAAGGGGTATAGGATGGATTAGTGGCCAAGGAATTTAGGGGGAAATGTGGAATAATTTTGGAAATTAAAGGAATTAATTTCTACTTTCTCTTTCCTTGGATTTCATTATACATATTCCATTTTCCACCCACATAAGGACTCTTTTTCAGAATTTCTTTCTCTCCTGGCTTTGGACAAGTACAAGGGAGCTTAGGAGCAGGATAAGGACAATTCCCAACTTGTTGGTAAGGTCTTGACCTTCTTTCACCTTGGTTTCATGGTGGAAACCGAAAATCAATGCTTGATTTCTTGTTTTCTCCATTCGATTTTCAACTCTAGTCAATCCTTTCACTCAAAAGCTTGAGAATAGACCTTGGGCAGTTGTCAAAGCTTCATCCACCATTGGATACGTGGAGCTTGAATCTTGGATTCAGATTTCAAGGCGGGTTATATAACTTAAACCCTTAAATGTTGTTATTGCATTCAATTCTCCATTATTTGTTGATCGTTTTGTTCTATTTGAAATTCCCTTGATCCATTGTTGTAATTACCATGAAAATGGAAGTATCTTTTGAATGAATGAAGGTAGATGATGATGACATATAATTTGGCACTTTTCCCAAAGAAATTCTATTCAAATCTGTTTCAAAAAGTGGTTCAATCGGTTTCAACAGAACTGTTTGAAATCAAACGGTTTCATCAAACCGTTAAAAACTAAATGGTTTCAAACCATTTGGGAGGGTTGACCAGAGTTGACCATTTGGAGATTATATGCTAGTATTTATGGTTTATTATCCATTATACTTAATTAATTGGTTTCAATGGGATCATCAATTGAAGGTCCATCAAGTAACAAACCCTAATCGGGTTAAGTGTTGAAATGGCAATTGAGTGATTTAAAACTTTGGGTTGATTAACCCAAACGGTCTCAAGACCATTTGGAGATCTCCCAAACAGTCTCAAGACTGTTTTGAGGTCAACCAAGACCGTTTAGAGGTCTAGGGTTGAGTATTTGAAGATCTAGAGATATCAAATTAAAATGCAATCAATACCTAATGTGATGAGCAATTCAATGATCTAAAACCTAATTGAATTCCACAAATTTTAATGTTGGATGAGGAAAACGGTCTCAAGACCATTTGGAGGTCATCCAAATGATCTCAAATCCATTTTAGGTCAGGTCATGCCCAATTTGAATGATGGTCCAATGATTTCAAAGCAATTGGTTCCACAGTGACTAATATTGAAGGTTCATCGATTTCAAACTCTAATCCAATTGGGTTCAAAACCCTAATTGATGATCAATTGGAAGTTTAATCAATTGAAGGATGACTTATTAAGCTCAATTGAAGTAAGGTTCTTAGGTTCAATTTATGAGTAGTTACATGGATTCAATTGATGAGGGAATTAATCTTGGAAACCCTAAATCCATATGAGTGGTTGAGACCATTTTTGGTCCAATCGGTTTTGAGGAGGTTTGGACCATTTGAGACCAAACGATCCCAAACCATTTGAGACTCAAACGATATCAAGTATCTTTGCACTAAACAGTTTCAAGAACCAACTTTTCCAAACGGTTTCAAACCGTTATATCAAGAACGTTTGGAGGTCTAAATGGTCTTCGACCGTTTGGAGGTCATTCAAGCAAGACCGTTTGAGGTCTGGTTGGTCAAGACCGTTTGGGGTCTAAGTGACCAAGACCGTTTGGGAAGTAATTAACCAAAACCATATGGACATTTAAGGTGATTAAAGGTCAATTGTTTAATTTATCATTACCTAATGTAATTCAAGGATGATTATGGTAATTGTACCCTTAATAAGATAGGGTGATTAGTACTTTTTGATTGGTTAATCTTTAATGACTATGGAAGTAATGACATAATACATTATGTCAACTCTTCATTCAAGTTGAGCTGATCTAATCTAATCAAGTCTAAAGTAAGTATCATCTTATAGAGAATGAGAGAAAGAGGACTTCCTTCATGAATAATAATCATGTAGTAGTTAAGCCTCAACACTTTCAACATGAATGCATGTGTAATTAGGGTATGATCCTTGATAAGGAGATCATGAAACCCTAATTAAGAAGGTTGATGAGCCCTAACTCTAATTGAGGGAAATAATAGGTGAAACCCCAATCTATGGTAATGGTATGACCCTAATTTAGGGTAATGACATGAGAAACCCTAATTTAGGGTATTTTAATAATAAACCTTGATTGAATGTGAATAGTAAACCCTAAGTGAGGATGATGTTATGAGAAACCCTAATCAAGGGTGAAGCCATATGAAACCCTAAGTGAGGGTGATGTCATGTGGAACCCTAGACAAGGGTGAGGTCAAAATGAAACCTTAATGCAATAATGTGATGTAAAACCTGATTCAAGGTGATACTATGTACTGGTATGTGACACTTTGATATGAAATCCTACATTGATATAGGATAAAGAAATGTGGAGCCCTAATCTTGGGTTATAGGGTATGAAACCCTAATTTTGGGCAATATGATGATAAATCATAACCCAAATTTGGGTAATGAGATAAAGTATTCCTAATTGACATAAATTGGAAAATCCTAACTCAAATGATGAAATAGTGATGTTACTCTTACAATGCATAATGTTGATTTGTAATTGATATAATTATTATCATGTGCATTAATTATGCAAGTTTCATGAGATGGTGGACATAGCCAGGTATGAGCTATGATGTTTTACTATTGAAATTGCTTTATGGACTTTGTGAGCCATAATATGTTGTGTTGCTTAGTGAGAGGTATCAAGAGACATTATTGGGCTTTAAGAGCCATGTGAAATACCTGCATTGCAAATATTATGTTTACATTGGTCAGATAACCTGAAGGCATTAAGTTACCTGATAAATTGGTAACAAGTGTTTTGATGAATTGAGGGTTTGAATACCCATACTTCATAATCATGATGATGAAATGTTAAGGGATGAGAATACCCCAAATGTGATAAGGGATTGAAATCCCAATGTTTAATAAAGTTTTGAAAAGAAACTTGGTAGAAATAGTACTCATTCTTTGTAGCAGTTATTCTAATGTTTTATGTTTGAAAACATGTTTGATGCTAAAAGAATATTGTAATGTACTTAATTAACCAAGTGAAATGGTATCACGTAGAGCCCTGACCATAGATCCATCATCGTCAGTAGTTTGGTGATGGTGAAACTGATTTTTCCTACGGGAACTCCTGAAGGGCATACTTTTGAGTATGTGGGGGTTATGGGCGCGAATATCCTTACGCCCTAATGGAGGAATTGATGTGAGGTAAACATTAAATCTCCCAATCCTTCATTATATATGTCGGGATGGATGTATCAATAATCTCCCGAAGACCGGGATGGATGTCTCATTAATCTCCTGATGATCTTAATGTTGGATCCTCGATTGTGAAGAGAGTACAACATGCCACTGTAACTCTAATAGCGAAGTTTCCAGAATAAACTAGAAAGCTATTTAGTAGAGACACAAGATGTCCTGCATTTCGTCCTCATACTGATTGAGGAAGATGAGGTCATGGAAATCTGGCTCATATATTGACCTATGTATGGTACCGATTTTGATTTTGCAATGGTCGGTTGGAGTATGAGTGGTATACCTCATCTCCTCAAGGCTTAAGTATGCTTGTAAAATGTAATCAGTCGTGTAGCGCATTTGCTTAGGGTTGAAATATGAGAATCATTGGTTGATGTTACTTTCATAGTATGTTTTAAATGGACACATGTTATTTATGCTCTTCAATTCATTATTGGATAAGCACCAGGCTGCTTTATCAAGATATAGCTGAAAGGACTTGAATAGAGAATACTGCTCTAATCTGTTTATATATTGAATTATCTGTTGTTAAATACTTATGAATCTTTTGCTTAGTTATATACCATTAGTTGCAATAATAATGTTTCTGGCGGAGAGTTATATCTCTCGCTGGGACAATTTTCAATTGTCTCACCCTCGTAGGATCCAACTTTTTAGGTAGACGCAGAAGAAGAAGTAGAAACCCTACAGTGGGTGAAGAACAGCAGCAACAACAACAAGGACAACAGTGAATTCTCAGGTGGAGACACTGGTTGTCATGTCCTATAAATAGAGAGTCCTATGTGTCGTCTCTGTACTCTCAGGTCCTATGAGTCAGTAGTTAGTTTAATATTGATATGAGATTTTGGCTTGATGCCTCGAGATTTTTATACTGCCTATGTATAGTCTAATATGGCAATTGATGTTTGTAACTCTCGAGAAGAAATGGTACAAGAGATGTATTAGTAAACCAGAATGTATTTGAAATACTTTGGTTCTTTATGAAAGAGTTTTTCAGTTTATGGATCTCTTTGTAAAAAGTTTTAAATTTTTAGTCATTTTCAGTAATTCCGCTGCTAATGAATGCTTACACTTAAGTAAATCATGTTTTTATAAGTTGGATGCCTGGTATCAGAGCTCTAGGTTCACTGAGTCTACAGAGACATAGGATTAAGGTTGTTGAGTCTGTTCTAGTGTCTCCATATTATCTGATAGTGTCTTCTTCTCATATAGGAGGAGAAGAAGAACTAAAGATGTCTGGATCACATGATGAACATGTTGTTGAGAGCAGTGTTGCTGCACCAGGAGGAGGGGCAAGAGACCAAGATAGGGAAGAGCTCGTACCTGAACAACCCCAGTTCAATCAAGAATATATGGGGAACCTAGCCTTCCAAGCCATGTTTGGACAATTTATGGTGGCCATGACTCATATGACAGATAGGATGCCACTACCTGCACCTAGGGCACCAGCTCACCATGAAGGACAGGGAGCCAGCAAGACATTTGAATGACTTCACCGGGTTGGGATTACTGAGTATGCTGGTACAGCTGACCCAGCAGACGCAGACATGTGGCTAACTGAATTGGAGAAGGCCTTTAGAATCCTTAACATCCCAGAAGCTGAGAAGGTTAGACACATAGTGTACCTTCTTAAAGGGAGTGTTGGCCATTGGTGGACCATAGAAGAAGGCAAGAGGTCGGGTGTGGAGATCGGATGGGAAGTATTCCGTCGGGAATTCGTCAATAGATACTTTCCTAAGACATTCCTAGATGAGAAGATCTCTCAGTTCGAGAGATTAAGGCAAGGACCAATGAACATTAGCGAGCATGAGGCTAAGTTCATGGAGCTTTTGTGGTTCTGTCCGCATATGGCAGCTACCGATGAAGAAAGGATTCAACATTTTGAGAAGGGGTTGAACGCTGATTTGACCACTCCTGTGTCTGCTTTAGAGAATAGGGAGAGGTTTGCTACTTTTGTGGAGTCTGACAAACAGATAGAGAGGTCTGTGACTGAGAAGCAACAGACTAAGAGTAAGAAGGTGTATACTCAGTTTCATGGACAAGGGTCCAAAAGTTTTAAGAAACTAAGGTTTTCTGCGCCAATAGCACCACCAAGGTTTAATACCCAGATGCAATGGACGTCAAATAGGGATAGAGGTCGTATTTTACCACTAGAAGGAGCCCACAGCTCGGCATCAGTGTTGGTAACAGGACCATCTAGATCACAGCCAGGGAACAGAGGTTGTTTTATATGTGGAAAGATGGGGCATCTGATGAAGGATTGTCGAGCCAGAGAAGCAAGTGTGACTCAACCTCAGAGGCAGAGTCAGCAAGGCTCTCAGAGGCGACAGTTTCCAAGTGGTGCTAGAGGACATGGACAAGCATCCCAAGCTAGATCATCGGCACCCAGTATTCGAGCACCGAGTCAACCACACACGACGGTGAGATTCTATGCGATGAATCAGCCTGATGCAGTAGTCAACCCTCGGGTAGTGACAGGTCAGATGAAACTATTTTATTCTGATATGTCTACATTCTGCGTCGTATCTATTTTAATTGATCCAGGTGCTACACATTCTTTCATCACTAAAAGAGTGGTTCTTGACTGCAATATGACAATTGGTCATAGGGTAGAGAGTTTGAAGCTAGAAACTCCTTTGATGGAATCTGTAGTGTTGCGGGAGGAGTGTTCTCCCTGCACTCTTTTCTTTTCTGAACATCGCATTCAAGTGGATCTTATACCACTTGAGATGCATGGGTTTGATATAATTCTTGGAATGGACACCCTAGAAAAGTACAAGGTTGTCTTGGATTGTGAGTCCAAGCAAGCTGTGTCCACAGATGATAGTGACACATGGATCTTTCAAAGAGATAGAAAGATTCTTCCAACTTGTCTTATGTCAGCTATGGTAGCTGAGAAGTTGATGAGGCAAGGATGTTTTGCATTCTTGGCACATGTGGTAGATACCACCATGGAGAGTTCTAATCCTTCTGAAGTTCTGATAGTCAGGGAATTTGAAGATATGTTTCCTGAGGAACTTCCAGGTGTACCTCCACCTCGAGAGATTGATTTTGAGATTAATCTAATTCTGGGAACGCAACCTATAGCACAAACACCGTATAGAATGGCGCTTGTTGAGATGGTAGAGCTTAAGAAGCAACTTTAGGAGTTGCTTGAGAAAGGTTTTATTCGACTGAGTACTTCACCATGGGGTGCTCTATTACTCTTTGTTAAGAAGAAAGATAGATCGATGTGGTTATGCATTGATTACAGGCAGTTGAATAAAGTAACTATAAAGAACAAGTATCCCTTGCCAAGAATAGATGACTTGTTCGATCAGTTGCGTGGTGCAACTATCTTTTCTAAGATAGATCTAAGGTCGTGATATCATCAGTTGCATATCAAGGAGAGTGACATACCTAAGTCTGCCTTTAGGACAAGGTATGGTCACTATGAGTTCATAGTTATGTCATTTGGGCTAACTAATGCACCAGCTACATTCATGGAACTCATGAATAGAATCTCTCGACCTTTCCTTGATCAGTGTGTAGTAGTCTTCATAGATGACATTTTGATATACAATAGAGATGCTCAACAGCATGAGCAGCACCTCCTTCATGCCCTAACTTTGCTAAGAGAGCATAAATTATATGATAAGTTTAGAAAATGTGAGTTATGGTTACCAGAAGTCTCTTTTCTAGGACACGTAATATCTGCCTCAGGTATTCGTGTTGATCCTAAGAAGGTAGAATTTGTCCTACAATGGGAACAACCAAAAACACCAACGGAGATACGCAGTTTCCTAGGGTTGGCAGGCTATTACAGGAGGTTCATTAAGAACTTCAGTTCTATAGCTTTACGCCTAACCAAGTTGACCAGGAAGGAAGTTCCTTTTATCTGGAATGATAAGTGTCAACATTATTTATAGTTGTTGAAAGAAAGATTGACAAGTACACCTGTGTTGGTGTTACCTGAGCAGGGAAAGGGGTACATAGTTATCTATGATGCATCTAATAATGGCTTAGGATGTGTGTTGATACAGGATAAGCAAGTGATTTCTTTTGCTTCTCGACAACTTAAGAAACACGAGGAAAATTATCCAACACATGATCTAGAGCTACCTGTTGTGGTCCATGCTTTAAAGATCTGGAGACATTATCTCTATGGAGAAACATTCCAGATTTTCACAGACCATAAGAACCTAAAGTATATCTTCTCACAGCACGAGCTGAACATGAGGCAATGCCACTGGATGGAGTTAATCAAGGACTACGATTGTACAATTGATTATCATCCAGGGAAGGCTAATGTAGCAGCTGATGCACTAAGTAGAAAATCAGCAACACCAGCCTTAGATAAAGCATAGTTGAATTCTTTAGTGTGCTCTAAGAGGGATATGTTTATATCATTGAGGCAAAACAATGTACAGTTTAAAGTATCATTATTAGCCGGGTTGTTAGCTGAGATGCACATAAAACCAACTCTGAGACAACAGATTAAAGAAGCACAACAAGTTGATATTGTAGTTCAGCAGATTAGGTCAGAGTATGGTAGTGAGAAACGAGATGGCTTTCATGAGTCAGAAGATCAGGTAGTTTGTTACCATGGTAGGATGGTAGTACCTGATGCTAATGACTTAAGGAAGTTGTTTCTAGAAGAATCTCATTCTTCTATGTATGCTATGTATCTAGGGAGAACCAAGATGTATCATAACTTAAAAGATATGTATTGGTGGCCTGGATTAAAGAAAGATGTAGCCGAGTTTGTTATGCGGTGTCTGGTGTGTCAGCAGGTTAAAGCTGAACATCAGAAGCCCACAGGAACAATGCAATATTTGCCTATACCACAGTGGAAATGGGATCATGTGACCATGGACTTTGTGGTCAGTTTGCCTAGAACAACCAAAGGTCATGATTCCATATGGGTGATAGTTGATAGGTTGACTAAGACATCACATTTCTTACCTGTCACAACAACCTACACTGTTGAGAAGATGGCACAGTTATATGTAGATGAGATAGTGCGGTTGCACAGGGTTCCATATACTATTGTTTCTGATAGAGGTCCCCAGTTCATGAGTCATTTTTGGGAATGACTTTATAAAGCTTTGGGTACGCAGTTAAGGTTTAGTACTGCTTTTCACCCACAGACAGATGGACAATCTGAAAGGACCATACAAACCTTGGACAATTTTCTTAGGGCATGTGCCCTTCAATTTGTAGGAATTTGGGATCTACACCTGAGCTTGATAGAATTTGCTTACAATAATAGCTATCAGCACAATATTGACATGGCACCATATGAAGCATTATATGGTAGACGATGTAGATCTCCTTTATGTTGGTATGAAACTGGAGAAAATCAACTTTTGGGTCCTGAGGTAGTGCAGCAGACAACTGAGAAGATTAAAGTAATACAACAATAGTTAAAGACTGCACAGGATAGACAGAAATCATACGCCGATAAATGGCGAAGACCTTTAGAATTCCAAGTTGGAGACAAAGTATATCTCAAGGTCTCACCTTAGAAAGGAGTACTTAGATTTGGAAGGAAGGGAAGTTAGCTCCTAGATTTATGGGGCCATATCCAATCATTGAACGGATTGGTAAGGTAGCTTATAAGCTGGAGTTACCACCTGAGTTGCATAAGTTGCATCCAGTGTTCCACATCTCCATGTTGAGGAAGTGTCATCCTGACACAGAATTAGTTCTACAACCTGTGGAGGTAGAATTAAATGATGATATATCATATGTTGAAGGACCTATTACGATCCTTGATAAAAGAATTAAAAAGCTGAAAAAGAAAGACATTTGTCTTGTAAAAGTCCTCTAGAATCATTGTGGCATTGAAGAAGCTACGTGGGAGCTAGAGGAAGAGATGAGGAGGAAGTACCCTACTCTTTTCTCTTAATGTTTTCATTGATGATTTCGGGGACGAAATCCTTGTAAGGGGTGGATAATTTGTAACATCCCGAGCCTGGGTTAAGCTTTAACCCTAGATGTTTTTTTTAATAAAGTTTATTAGATGCTTGTTCATATTTATTGGAAAATAATTAAGGCTCAAGAGGAACTTATATTTCAATTTCAGTCCTTTTTTAATAATGTTGAAACACTATTTTGTTAGTTTTGGACTAAAGTACAAATTACCCAAGTTGAGGGGTTAACTTGCAAATTGTACATGATAAAATGTTTCTCAGATGTTGAAGAATCATAAGAATGAGAATGGTGTAGTGGTATGGTTTCCACAAGCTTGAGCACCAAGATAGAACTTGCTGAGCAATCTTTGTGCATTAAAACCTAGTTTTGGTGTAATGTGCAATTTACCCAAAACCTAGTGTTCAATATGAAAAATACCACTTCTAGAGGGTCCCCCATGTTTCTTGGCATCATGTAGAGAAAATAAAATGAGAGGGGTGCCGCATTTGAATTATTTTGGAGGAGAGAGAATCTTGATATTAAAATAATCAAGATTTAAGCATAAAAGGGACTTTACTTTAATTTAATGCAAAAAGAAATATATTAATTAAAGAGCCATTCAACCAAAAGGTGAGGGATGAATTTGCAAAGGGTTGGAATAGCTTGTTCCTTGCAAAGGCACGAAAATATCTTGAGTGAGTGGAGAGCCCACTCACATTAAGTTAATAAAAAGTAATATCCACTAAAATGGGATATTAGTATAATATGATTAAGGTGCTTAATTTCTTTTATTTTAATTCTTGGATAATGAAGAATTTTTGCAAGGGGGAGAGGATGGATTCGTGGCCAAGGAATTGGGGGGGGGGGGAAATGTTGCATAAATTTGGAAATTAAAGGAATTAATTTCTACTTTCTCTTTCCTTGGATTTCCTTATACATATCCCATTTTCCACCCATATAAGGACTCTTTTTCGGAATTTCTTTCTCTCCTTGCTTTGGCCGAGTACAAGGGAGCTTAGGAGCAGGATAAGGACGATTACCAACCTGTTGGTAAGCTCTTGACCTTCTTTCACCTTGGTTTCATGGTGGAAACCGAAAATCAATGCTTGATTTCTTGTTTTCTGCATTCAATTTTCAACTCTAGCCAGTCCTTTCACTCAAAAGCTTGAGAACAGACCTTGGGCAGTTGTCAAAGCTTCATCCACCATTGGAGACGTAGATCTTGAAGCTTGGATTCAGATTTTAAGGTGGGTTATATAACTTAAACCCTTAAATGTTGTTATTGCATTCAATTCTCCATTATTTGTTGATCATTTTGTTCTATTTGAAATTCCCTTGATCCATTATTGTAATTACCATGAAAATGGTAGTAGATTTTGAATGAACAAAGGTAGATGATGATGACATCTTCTTGGGAACTTTTCCCAAAGAAATTCTATTCCAATCGGTTTCAACAAATGGTTCAATCGGTTTCAACAGAACCCTTTGAAATCAAACGGTTTCATCAAACTGTTAGAAACTAAATGGTTTCAAACCGTTTGGGAGGGTTGACCACAGTTGACCATTTGGAAATTATATGCTAGTATTGATGGTTGATGATCCATTATACTTAATTAATTGGTTTCAATGGGATCATCAATTGAAGTTCTATCAAGTAACAAACCCTAATCGGGTTAAGTGCTGAAATTGCAATTCAGTATTTTAAACTTTGGGTTGATTAACCCAAATGGTCTCAAGACCGTTTGGAGATCACCCAAATGGTCTCAAGACTGTTTGGAGGTCAACCAAGACCTTTTTGAGGTCCAGGGTTGAGTATGGTTGAGTATTTTATGATCTAGAGATATCAAATTAAAATGCAATTAATAGCTAATGTGATGAGCAATTCAATGATCTAAACCCTAATTGAATTCCACAAATTTTAATGCTGGATGAGGCAAACGGTCTCAATACCATTTTTAGGTCATCCAAATGATATCAAAACCGTTTGAGGTTAGGTCATGACCAATTTGAATGATGGTCCAATGATTTCAAAGCAATTAGTTCCACAATGACTAATATTGAAGGTTCATCGATTTCAAACTCTAATCCAATTGGGTTCAAAAACCTAATTGATGATCAATTGGAAGTTTAATCAATTGAAGGATGACTTATTAAGCTCAATTGAAGTATGGTTCTTAGGTTCAATTTATGAGTAGTTACATGGATTCAATTGATGAGGGAATTAATCTTGGAAACCCTAAATCTATATGAGTGGTTGAGACCATTTTTGGTCCAATCAGTTTTGAGGAGATTTGGACCAAACGGTCTCAAGATTGTTTGGGACCAAATGGTCTCAAGACCATTTGGGACCAAACAATCCCAAACCATTTGAGACTCAAACGATCTCAAGTATCTTTGCACTAAACGGTTTCAAGCACCAACTTTTCTAAACGGTTTCAAACTGTTAGATCAAGAACGTTTGGAGGTCTAAACGGTCTTAGACCGTTTGAAGGTCATTCAAGCAAGACTGTTTGAGGTCTGGTTCGTCAAGACTGTTTGGGGTCTAAGTGACCAAGACCGTTTGGGAAGTAATTAACCAAAACTGTATGGACATTTAAGGTGATTAAAGGTCAATTGTTTAATTGATCATTACATGATGTAATTCAAGGATGATTATGGTAATTGTACCCTTAATAAGATAGGGTGATTAGTACCTTTTTAATGGTTGATCTTTAATGACTATGGAAGTAATGACATAATACATTATGTCAACTCTTCATTCAAGTTGAGTTGATCTAATCTAATCAAGTCTGAAGAAAGTATCATCTTATAGAGAATGAGAGAAAGAGAACTTCCTTCATGAATGATAATCATGTAGTGGTTAAGTCTCAACACTTTCAACATGAATGCATGTGGAATTAGGGTATGATCCTTGATAAGGAGATCATGAAAGCCTAATTATGAAGGTTAATGAGCCCTAACTCTAAATGAGGGCAATAATAGGAGAAACCCTAATCTATGGTGATGGTATGACCCTAATTTAGGGTAATGACATGAGAAACCCTAATTTAGGGTATTTTAATAATAAACCTTGATTTAATGTGAATAGTAAACCCTAATTGAGGATGATGTTATGAGAAACCCTAATCAAGGGTGAAGCCATATGAAATCCTAAGTGAGGGTGATGTCATGTGGAACCCTAGACAAGGGTGAGGTTAAAATGAAACCTTAATGCAATAATGTGATGTAAAACCTGATTCAAGGTGATACTATGTACTGGTATGTGACACTTTGATATGAAATCCTACATTGATATAGGATAAAGAAATGTGGAGCCCTAATCTTGGGTTATAGGGTATGAAACCCTAATTTTGGGCAATATGATGATAAATCATAACCCAAATCTGGGTAATGAGATATAGTATTCCTAATTGACATAAATTGGGAAATCCTAACTCAAATGAGGAAATAGTGATGTTACTCTTACAATGCATAATGCTGATTTGTAATTGATATAATTGTTATCATGTGCATTAATTATGCAGGTTTCATGAGATGGTGGACATAGCCAGGTATGAGCTATGATGTTATACTATTGAAATTGCTTCATGGACTTTGTGAGCCATAATATGCTGTGTTGCCTAGTGAGATGTATAAAGAGACATTATTGGGCTTTAAGAGCCATGTGAAATACATGTATTGCAAATATTATGTTTACATTGGTCAGATAACCTGAAGGCATTAAGTTACCTGATAAATTGGTAACAAGTGTTTTGATGAATTGAGGGTTTGAATACCCATACTTCATAATCATGATGATGAAATGTTAAGGGATGAGAATACCCCTAGTGTGATAAGGTATTGAAATCCCAATGTTTAATAAAGCTTTGTAAAGAACTTGGTAGAAATAGTACTCATTCTTTGTAGCAGTTATTATAATGTTTTATGTTTGAAAGCATGTTTGATGCTAAAATAATATTGTAATGTACTTAATTAACCAAGTGAAATGGTATCACATAGATCCCTGACCATAGATCCATCATCATCAGTAGTTTGGTGATGGTGAAACATGTTTTTCCTATGGGAACTCCTAGAGGGCATACTTTTGAGTATGTGGGGGTTATGGGCACGAATATCCTTACCCCTAATGGAGGAATTGATGTGAGGTAAACATTAAATCTCTCAATCCTTCATTATATATGCCAGGATGGATGTATCAATAATCTCCCGAAGACAGGGATGGATGTCTCATTAATCTCCTGATGATCTTAATGTCAGATCGATGTGAGATAAATATAATATCTTTCAATTGCGAAGAGAGTACAACATGCCACTGTAACTCTAATAGCGAAGTTGCCAGAATACCCTGGAAAGATATTTAGCAGAGACACAATATGTCCTGCATTTGAGGTCATGGAAATTCAGCTCTTCTATTGACCTATATATGGTACCGATTTTGATTTCGCAATGGTCAGTTGGAGTATGAGTGGTATACCTCATCTCCTCAGGGATTAAGTATGCTTGTAAAATGTAATCAGACATGTAGCACATTTGCTTAGGGTTGAAATACGAGAATCATTGATTGATGTTACTTGCATAGTATGTTCTAGATGGACAAATGTTATTTATGCTCTTCAATTCATTATTGGATAAGCAACATGCTGCTTTATCAAGATATAGTTGAAAGGACTTGAATAGAGAATATTGCTCTAATCTGTTTATATATTGAATTATCTGTTGTTAAATACTTATGAATCTTCTGCTCAGTTATATACTATTAGTTGCAATAATAATGTTTCTGCCGAAGAGTTATATCTCTCGCTGGGACAATTTTTAGTTGTCTCACCCCCATGGGATTGGTAGACACATAAGAAGAAGTATAAACCCTATAGTGGGTGAAGAACAGTAGCAGCAGAAACAACAAGGACAGTAGTGAATTCTCAGGTGGAGACACTGGTTGTCATGTCCTATAAATAGAGAGTCCTATGTGTAGTCTCTGTACTCTCAGGTCCTAGGAGTTAGTAGTTAGTTTAATATTGATATGAGATTTTGGCTTGATGCATCGAGATTTTTATACTGCCTATGTATAGTCTAACAGGGCAGTTGATGTTTGTAACTCTGGAGAAGAAATGGTACAAGAGATGTAATAGTAAACCAGAATGTATTTGAAATACTTTGGTTCTTTATGAAAGAGTTTTTCAGTTTATGGATCTCTTTGTAAAAAGTTTTAGATTTTTAGTGATTTTTAGTAATGCCGCTGCTAATGAATGCTTTCACTTACGTAAATCATGTTTTTATAAGTTGGAGACCACATTATTCATCATGACTTTGTGGTTCTTTTCTCATCCAGAGGTCTTTGGAAATCTTGGATATATATGTATATATGGAGTATACATGAATCCAAACATATCAGGTTGTATGTACCACAGATAGAGATACCACAACACTTTGGTTTCCATATTGGTTACAAATTATCATCTATAAGCTTGATTCCAATTTTTTATATTGCCTAAAGACCTACACTATAAAGGAGTCTAAACATTTGGTGAGCATGTACATGCCTACAATAAGATTGGGCAATAAAGTTAAATCAACATGTCTCCAAAAGACATCAAAATATTTCCAAGTATATTGTATTATCTTTGAACGCCCATCATGGTCTCTAATGAAGGTTTTCATCATTATTATGTGCTAAGAATGAAATGGCTACTCAACTATTATGAATTAGTATCTAGTATCATATCTCCACTTGTAAGATTTCATGACTTCATCCTTATCGTCATTCATCACTAATCACATATTAAGACTATTTCTAGACCATATGCAATTCCTCATTTCATAGAAACCACCTTTTTGCTCTCTTGCATGATTTTGAGACCTGAGAATACCCTTGATTCTTCCTCATTGAGGGTTATTAAGATTATAAGGTCTACTAATCATGCAAACTTTATTGGTTAAGATACCTGATTTAGCCCTAGTTTAGGGCTTCATCTTGTGTCTTATTGCACTTCAATCACATCTGTACTAGTTAGATTACATGTTATTCCCCTCAATATGCATATTTGTATAAAATGCACTTATGGACATTGTTTGCATGTTTTTCAGGCATTTGGACCATGCTTGATGGAAGAGAGAGAGAGAGAGGGATTGATCCTAGGGTTTCTCTACCCTTGGAGAGACCTAAAGTGAAGTCTGGTGCTCCCTCAACCTACCCCTAGTGGCCAAAGATCCATTGAAGCAAAGATGTCCAAGGAAATCAAAAGAAATAAGTTCAAGTGTTGATCAAGAGGCCAGCACGACTGTGGTACCACAGAACGATCATGATAGCATACTTGCAAATCAGTAGAGTCACCTTGGAGCAAAGATAGAATCACCACGGTCGTGCCACACCGAATGGCCATGGTGAACTGACCTAGGACGGTCGTGCCACCTTGCACGGTCGTGTGATAGCTGAGATAGAACGGTCAAGGAGCCAAGAACAAGTAATGCAAAGCAAGAAATCACAGCAGTGGTGACCACCACAGCCGTGCTACCATAGCCCCATCACGATCGTGTTGACCACCACGGCCGTGCTACCCTAGCCCCACCACAGTCGTGGTGACCACCACAGCCTTGCCACCTCCAGTACAAAATCAACCAAGTCCCTATGATTTTCCCCCATTTATCACCTCGGTCATTCTCATCCACCACGACCGTTCTCACCTCTCCCCACCACGACTATGGTGACCACCACGGCCATGCTACTCACAAAAACCTAGCTATTTTTACACTACATTTCCCATACTACTCCTACTTGACCTAGTGCTTCCCCCACACCTATATATACCTAGGTGGCAGCTCCAGCACGAGGTTAGCTACCTTCTACCACCTCTTAGCTCCCCATTTTCTTCCCTTAGCCATTCCACTCCATTTCCACCACCAAAACCCTAGTTTTCTTGTGTTTTGCCCCTATTCCACAATCATCCCATGCCACTACACCTTGGAGGAGAAAGGAGCACATTCAGCAGTAGCTAAAGTGGAGGATTTCTCCATCTACATCGAGATCCATGGCTTCTTCTACCTCTTTCTTCTTTCTTTTTGTATTTTGCATTGCTATGAGTAGCTAGGCCCCTTGGGTGGGCTATTTGGGGTTTACAATGTTACTTTGATACCATGTTGAGGTAAAATGATATGTAAACATTATAATTTGATTTGCTAATTATTATGTTCTATTTATATCTCATTCTCCATGAATTGCTTGTTAGTTTGTGCTTGAAATCACCTAGGAATTTAGGGAAATTACTTATATGTGTGAATTTTGGGATTTGCTCCTAGGTCCAATTCTTGGATCCCTAGATAGCTACCCATCCTCCAACATGCTAATCAATTCTCCTAACCCAAGTTGAGAGATCTAAGTAGCTAGTTTAGATGAATTTGGTTTGTTTAGCATGGATCTTTCTCAAGGATAGAATGTGGGTGATGGGAGGGCTAAAAACTCACTTCCACTCCCATTACTAATCTCAGCCCCTAATCATCCTAAGATCATCTAACCTAGAAACCTAGGCTTGTTTAGACTCTAATTGAATTACACCTAAACCCTAACCCAATTGAGCCTCACAAGGATAGTAGGGGGTGTTAGGGACTCGTTCCCCTATACACAACCTAGCATATCCATGGCCAGTTAGTAGTTTAGGATAATTCGTTAAACTCTAGCTTGTTGTTTGGTTTGATAATCTAAATGAAATCATAACGTTCTTATGTCACCCTCAACCTAAATGATTAGTGCACCCCTAAACAGTCCACATTTCCGTTAATTGTTTTAGAACCCTAATTGCCTTTTTGCTTAGCTAATGTTAGCTTAGTTAGCTCTTTACTTGCTTAGTTAGATTCTTTCCTTGTTCTTTCTTTGTTCTTACTAGTTTAGGTCTTTACTTCTATGGCTCAGAGAGTGAGAACCCCTACAAGCATTTGGACTCATTTCTTGAAGTATGCTCCACCTTCAGGATGCTGACGGCTAATGATGACACAATTTGGTTGACCTTGTTCTCATTTTCCCTTAAAGATAAAGCCAAAGAATAGTATGATTCAACGAGGGACATCATGAGTTGGGAAGTGATGAAGAATGCATTCTTAAGACAATCCTACTCTATAGAAAGGTTAACACAAATGTGGCGTGTCATGACAATTTTTAGTCAAATGGGCAATGAGTGGTTTCACAATGCATAAGAGAGGTTTAAGAAGATATTGTGAGAGTGCCCGCACCATGAGATCCCTTTGTGGCAGCTATTTTAGTCCTTTTACTCCGTTCTATCTCCAAAGAGCCAAATCTCAGTAGATTCTTCTTGTGGAGAAGTTTTCATGGCTAGGCCACCCGAGGAGATATGGCCCTTGTATGAGCAGCTATCAGAAGGTTCAAGAATCTGAGCTTCTAGAATGATGAATGACGGTGGACATGCCTTTGATATGACATCTCTGACCCATAATGATGCAATCCCACAAGTGATGAAGATTCTTGGTGACATGTTCAGCTACATGAAGAACCAAGTGCCAAATGCTCCTTTCCACTCGATCAATTCTATTAAGTTCTATGGTGAAGAAAAGAAGACACCTCACTCCTATAGCCACTAAGAACCATAAAGTTTGAGATATAGCTCAAAATTTGAGGAAGAGGTTTTCTCTAGGTTGAAGAGCTTTGATGACATACAAATGAATGTGACAAGGATTAAGGAGAGGATAGAACAATTATCTTCCATAATTGTTCTCCAAGAAGAAAGATTCTCTTTAAAACCCATCTTGAGTTTCAATGAAGCAAGTGGACCAATGCCTTCTTGACAAGTTTTCTACAGTCCACCTCCCATGCAAGTGCAACCCATATACCACTTCCAAGGCAATCCCAAGC
The DNA here is from genome assembly GCA_963693085.1 of Alisma plantago-aquatica. Taxonomy (NCBI): domain Eukaryota; kingdom Viridiplantae; phylum Streptophyta; class Magnoliopsida; order Alismatales; family Alismataceae; genus Alisma; species Alisma plantago-aquatica. Next base: position 274,944,008 of record OY856415.1, read on the forward strand.
CTTATACACCACCTCCCCATCCATCACCACCAATTTCTCAACAACTCACCTTCCAACCTCAATTGTCCCCTCCACCTCAATTTCAACACCAAGTTCCACCTCCACATCCACAGCTAGCTCCCCCTCTCCACCATGAGAAAGGAAGTGTTGTGATAGTTCTAAGGAGTGGAAAATATCTTGAGCAGCCCACCGATCAAAAATAGGTTCATAAAGCAAAGCAAAGGTAGCCAAGTGGTGATACTATGATTGAGATTGTTGAATATGATTTTGTGATACATCCTATTGATTTTGGGATGCCTTGTGTTCCATCTCACACTCCATTTGCAAGTCCCACCATCCCTAGTGTTCCACCTCATGTTGATGCAAGCAAGGCCAAATAAAGTGAGCCACCATTGATTGAACCCTTAGATGAGCCACGGGAAGTAAGGAGGAGACAAAAGCACAACGTTGACATTCTTGAGATATTTCATCAAGTTAAGGTAAATATTCCATTTTTGGATGCTATTAAGAAAATCCCATCATATGCCAAGTTTCTTAAGAACTTATGCACTGTGAAGAGAAGGTCAATGGGGAGGATACCAAAGAAAGTGAAGTTGACGAAAAAGTGAGAATTATCCTCCAGCACTCACTCCATGTGAAGAGGAAAGACCTAGGAGCTTCAATCATACCTATCTACATTGGGGGACATCACATAGGAAAATCCCTACCTGATTTGGGATCCAACGTGAATTTGATGCCATATAGTGTCTATGTTGAGCTGGGTTTAGTCAATTTGAAACTGGAACATTGCACTCTCCAGTTGGCAGATCGCTCCATCAAAGTTCCTAGAGGACGAGTGAGTGATGTCTTGGTGATGATTGATAAGGAAAGAGGAGCAGTGTTTTTGGCTGATTTCATTGTTCTTGACATGGAGCCGGATGATAGGAAGATCCCCATCATCTTAGGGAGACCATTCTTATCTACAGATGATGCTAAGATACATGTTCATAGGGGCATAATGACAGTCTCTTTCATGGACATGAAGATAAAGATCAACATGTACAAGTCCTCAAACCGGTGAGTTTGAGATGAGGATATTGGATATGGTCACTTCAAGAGTTTGATTGATCATTCAAGAGAAGAATGTCAAGATGAAGGATTTGATGATAGCTTTGGTGATCAAAGGGATGAGGAGCATAAGTTGAATGCAAATGAGAGGTGTATCTATTGCAAGAATGGGCACATGAGGATGCCAAATGGATGAATGATTGAAGAATCTCAAAGAAGCCTAGATGAAGGCATGAAACTCAACGCTTATGGGAGGCAACCCACCTAGGTCTGGGAATTTTTCACCCAACTCTCCATTTTTTATACTTTTTCTTTATTTCTACACTTTCCAAGAAAAAACACACTCACACACACTTGTTTTTAATAGTTTTTTTTTTGTTTTAAGATGTGCAGGTGAAAATAGGGTGAAATGAGGAATATTAGATGAACTTTTGACAAGTAATCCATGAAAAATCATTTTGAATCAAAGATTTGATGTTTTGATGAGATTCAAGTGTGGGACAACTGCCACAGTACTCACCATGGCCATGGTGACGTGGAACGGTCGTGGTGGTGCATTCACAATCAATAGGGAAATTGAGAAAAATCAAATAAGTCGAGAACTGAAGGACAGACCTACCACGGTCGTGCAAGGCAGCATGACTGTGTAGCCACCCACTTAGAATGGTCGTGTGGGGCACATGGCCATGCAGCCGACAAGCCACCATAGTCGGGCCACGTAGCACAGTCGTTTTGTAGCCCAACTCCAGCACTTAAGTTAGCATTTTGCAAAAATCACAAATTAGTTCTATTCTCAACTCCACGAGCACCACGACTATTCTCAGCGAACGAAAGTTGTGCAGAACCTCCCAGCCACTCCACCACCCTCAAATCACCACCAAATCACCCCAATCCATTTCCAACCAAACCCCCATCATTTCCACTACCTTAATATCTGGATTCCACCCATTTTCATCAACAAAACACCCCATTTCTCTCCAATCTATGCCAACAACCCCATTCTTCGGAGAAAATCCAAAATCACATTTTCTCCACTAATTTCTATCCAAAATGAAGCAAATGGCTAAGAAGGTTGTAGCTAAGACCAAGGATGTGATATCCTACAAATTTCGGCCCAAGAACGCATCATCTTCAGCTTCGTCAGCACTTCTAGCCCTTCTGGCACCATCGGCAGCCACCGGTTCACAAGGGGAATCACCCCATGCGGTTGCGGTGGTGGATCCCATGATGGAGGAGTCCTCCAGACTACCTAGCAGAGGTAGGGGTAGCAGCCCGACCATCAGTCTTAGAAGCCCGCCCATCAGTTTCAGCAGCTCGACTATCCTTTTTAGTTGTACGACTCTCGACGTCCATGACACCGCAGCCACAACCACAACCACATCTAAGAGCATGACGGCAACTAATGGTAGATGATGTAGATGAGGAATTGCTAGATGCCAATAAGAGGATGCACCTGAAGCGCATCATGAGGCAACACCTAATAGTCAGAGCAAGAGAGGGAAGAAGACAAAGCACTCAGAGTGCTTGACATGCTAAGTGATTTCTATTCACTACACATGCCAGGAGACAATGAGAACTTTGGGAATCTTTGATTTTTTTAGGATATCTTGGAGCCCATTGGGCTAGTTGAGGTGTTGACCACAGTTCAGGAGATCAATGTGGAGCTTACACAGTAGTTCTTTGCAACCCTAGAGAAGGTCTCATAGGATGCCATCAATGTCACTTTGGGAAATAGCACCTACCTTATCATTGCATCCTTTCTTAATGGCATTTTAATACCAACTCCCGAGGCAACAACATCACTTGATCAAGGAAGCACATATAGGGAAACCAATGCAAACCACATTGTAATGTAGAAGAAACTTATATGGCAAAGCAGTTTTGTGGTGGGTAAATCAAATACAAGTCTGATTCACAACCCCATCTTAAGATACATTCAAAAGGTCTTGGCGAACACCATCTTCGTCTGATATGAAAATCAAGATAGTTGTACCAAGAAAGACATCTTTGTGTTGGGATGAATGGTACATGGAAAGATTGTAAATCTGGGGTCACTTATTATTGATCACATGAAGACAATCTCATCTAAGAGAAATAATCATTTTATTATGGGAGGGATTGTAACTTCCAATGCTTTGGCCCTGGGGCATGATGTATTTGGCTACACAAATGCAGAACGAGGAAAGCTCATTTGACATGCACTACTTGACTCACTCATCTATGATTTCAGTGGTTGATCAGAAGATTTTCTACTAGGTCAACCCTCCTTATGTAGGGGTTTCACTAGAGCTCCCCTACCATGCCACACCTCTCCTAGAGGGATGTGGTTCATCTCTGGATTTTCAAGACATCTTGAGGAGGTGAGAAAAGGAGCACCCTAGAGATACATGGTACCAGTAGCCCAGATATCTACCTAAAGGGCTAGGAGAGTCACAGGAAGCCGTCGAGAGGAGGAGGACAACTGAGGAGCGAGAGACACATAGGGTGAGGTGATGTAAGGTGAAGACATCATAGTAGCAGCAGCATCCCACAACGAACGCATATGACATGTCCACCATACATGCGCAGTTGGAGGGCATCCAGAGCACTCAAGATCATATATTGAGCACACAAGAGGGTATTTTGAGGGCAGAAGAGGGTTTCCAATGCACCGAAGATGCCATGTGATTAGACGATCAGTAGATGCATTATCAGGTCAACCACTTGTATCAGTTTTAGCATGCCCAGACATAGAGGAACCCCCAGTGGGGGGAAGATTGTTGGAGATCACTGTCAACATTTTAGGACAACTATCTACCTCCACAGTAAGACTACTGGGGTTCCTACTACCACCATCCTCCACCATAGGGAGGAACACCGCCACCATAGTGATCATCTACCTTATCATTCCTAGACTTTAGTGTCATGCTGAGGACAACATGATTCAAAAGTTTGGGGTGGTAGGGCGGTATGCCCTTACCTCATTTATCTCATTTTCACTCTCATTTTGCATTTTACCTGTCATTTACTTTTGTTTGTTTTAGTTTAGAATTTGCCTACTTTTCATACCTTCATGCCATGTAGTTACTTTCTTACAATTTTTGCATAATTTTCAAAAATTTTGCTCTTTTTGCCATGCATTGCACATCTTTCAAAATTTTTGCTCTTTTTGCCATGCATTGCACATCATGTATATTTTTGGTAATTATTACATGTTTTAAGCTAGGATTTGCTTGTTTCCTACTTTATGTTCAATAATATAGGCTTAGATGTGATTGAAGGCAACTTGGCACCGTTTTGGCCAATTTTGCCAAAATTTGAGATTTCTTGCCTAAAAGTGTGTTTCGACCCAATCTATACTCTTTGGATTAAAAATGATGACCTTTGAAAAATGCAAGTGAATTATCATTGTTTATTGATAAATGGTATCAATACTTGACTTTTTACATGCGCACCACCTCTCTTTTTTTTGTGAATGTTTTTTTTGAATTATGACTTGAGCAAGCTATGAGCGCTTAGTGCCTATGATATGACTTAATAGAAGTATCAATTTCAGGTTGTTCATTCATGTGGTATGACATTTTTGGATGAAGTGTTGGACTAATTTTCATGCATGCGACCTTATGTTGAGAATCATGCCAGTGACCCCTCTTTGACCTGACTCTTCACTCACCATATTCTTACCCCTATTCCTCATAAAAGGATGCCAAAGTGCACATACCAGCAATGGCCACCTCCAAAAGTTTGTGTGGCCACATCTATATCTCACCACTTCACTCTCATCACCATATGCCCTATCTACTCCAAGGGCAAAGAAAAAAAGAAAAAAAACAAGGAAATGCAAAAAGAAAATAAAAGATGCTCCTATTTAAGAACATCTAAATAAAGAAAAGATGAGTGTGTAAAAGCACTCTAAAAGCTTACCGCAATCCTTTCTTCCATTTTCATACCCATTTAGCTAGGAAACATCAAACCTAGCTCATTTTGCCCTTTCTACAACCATGTGGGTCATTTGGTGTGATTTGAAACATAAGGTTGAATGCATGAAGGTGAAGCAACACTAATAGTCAATATTTATTAACACCATCATGAAACGGTCTATCCGGAACTACATGAAAGAAATATGGGTAGCTTGTGTGTTCTATCCTATATATTTGAAGTTTGTATGCTTTGTACTCTTTTCAAGATTAGTTTGTGAAAGCAGGAGAGGAGAGAGGTGGAATTCATGCACTTAGTCATTATTGATCCCATTCAGTAATAATCATCTTTTGCATTAAATTTGTCATTTCTTGATTGTGGAAAAATTGTAGAGAGATTAAGTTGGAGCATATAGACAAGTATGTTTTAAGTTTGGGGTGGTGATTCAGTCCTATTTTAGGGCTTCACCTTGTGTCTTATTGCACTTCAATCACATATATGCATGTTATATTACATGTTATTCCCCTCAATATGCATATTTGTATAAAATGCACTTATGGACATTATTTGCATGTTTTTCAAGCATGTGGACCATGCTTGATGGAAGAGATAGAGAGAAGGAGTGATACTAGGGTTTCTCTACCCTTGGAGAGACTTATAGTGAAGTATGATGCTCCCTCAACCTACCCCTAGTGGCCAAAGATCCATTAAAGCAAAGATGTCCAAGGAAATACAAAGAAACAAGTCCAAGTGTTGATCTAGAGGCCAGCACAATCTTTGTACCATAGAACGGTCATGCTAGCATACTTGCAAATCAACAGAGTCACCTTAGAGAAAATCTAGAATAACCACAGTCATGCCATGCATAATGGCCATGGTGAACTGACCTAGAATGGTCATGCCACCTTGCATGGACACGTGACAGCTGAGATAGAACGGTCGTGGAGCTAAGAACGGGCAATGCAATCCAAGCCACCATGGTCGTGGTGACCACTATGGTCGTGCTACCCTAGCCCCACCACGGTCATGCCACCTCCAGTACAAAATCAACCAAGTCCCTATTATTTTTCCCCATTTCTCACCTCAGTCTTTCTCATCCACCACGAACGTTCTCACCTATCCCCACCACAGTTGTGGTTACCACTACGACTATTCTACTAATAAAAACCTAGCTATTTTTGCACTACATTTCCCATACTACACCTACTTGACCTAGTGCTTCCCCACACCTATATATACCTAGGTGGTGGCTCCATCATGAGGTTTGCTACCTTCTACCACCTCTTATCTCCACATTTTCACCACTTATCCATTCCACTCCATTTCCACTTCCATTTCACCATTTCCACCACCAGAACCCTAGTTTCCTAGTGTTTTGTCCCTAATCCACCATCTCCCCATGCCATTGCACCTTGTAGGAAAGAGGACATCTAGAAATAGACGAAGTGGAGGATTTCTCCATCTACACCGAGCTCCATGGCTTCTTCTACATCTTTCTCCTTTCTTTTTGTATTTTGCATTGCTATGAGTAGCTAGGCCCCTTGGGTGGGTTGTTTGGGGTTTAAAATATTACTTTGATACGATGTTGAGGGAAAATGATATGTAAACCTTGTAATTTCATTTGCTAATGATTATGTTCTATTTCTATCTCATTCTCCATGAATTTCTTATTGGTTTGTGTTTGAAATCACCTAGGAATTTAGGGAAATTGCTTATATGTGTAAATTTTGGGATTTGCTCCTAGGTCCAATTCTTGGATCCCTAGCTAGCTACCCATGCTACTACATGCTAATAAATTATACTAACATTAGTTGAGAGATCTAAGTATCTATTTTTGATGAATTTGGTTTGTTTAGCATGGATCTTTCTCAAGGTTAGAATGTGGGTGATGGGAGGCCTAAAACCTCACTTCCACTCCAATTACAAAACTCAGCCCCAAATCATCCTGAGATCATCTAACCTAGAAACCAAGGCTTGTTTAGACTAATTGAATTACACCTAAACCCTAACCCAATTGAGCCTCACAAGGGTAGTAGGGGGTGTTAATGACTAGTTCTTCTATACGCAACCTAGCATATCCATGGCAAGTTAGTAGTTTAGGATAATTCATTAGACTCTAGCTTGTTGTTTGGTTTGATAATATAAATGAAAGCATAATATTTATATATCACCCCCAACCTAATTGATAATTGCATCCCCTAAAAAGTCCATGTTTCCCTTAGTTGTTTTAAAACCCTAATTGCCTTCTTGCTTAGCTAAGCTTAGTTAACTCTTTTATTTCTTAGTTAGCTTCTTGCCTTGTTCTTGCTTTATTCTTTCTAGTTTAGGTCTTTACTTGCTCTTTTTTCCTATATACTAGCTTAGTGTAGTGTATAGGGCTGAGCATCGGTCCAAAACCGGACCGGACCGGACCGAACCGGACCGGACCGCGGACCGAATTTGAACAAATATATGGACCGCAGACCGGACCGTTTCGAGGTAGGACCGGACCGGGACCGGACCGGGACCGGACCGTTTTCAGCTAGGATCGGACCGGACCGTTTGGACCGTAATCAGCCTTTTTTACATGTTTTACAACTTATTTAATTGTACAAAGTTGATAATCTTAGTCACTTCTAACAATTATATAACTTTAGTATCAAACATTTATACTAGTAGTGATTATATATGTACTTTATTTGTAATTATTATAGAATACACCTTCAAATATACATGAATTATATATAAAAGTCAATCTGCGGTCCGGACCGGACCGGACCGGTTTTGGACCGGACCGGACCGAAGACCGAAATCATTGAAATTCCCAGACCGCGGACCGGACCGAACACAAAATGGACACGACCGGACCGGACCGAATTGAGCAGTCCGGTCCGGTTTTGCGGTCTGGACCATTATTTGCTCACCCCTAGTAGTGTAGACTTCATGTTTCCTACCTTAGTGTAGATTTCTCTTTCCTTGCCTAGCTTAGTCCTTTCTTTCTTAATTAGAACTAAATTGTTTAGGGTTAATTTATACTTCATTCTTGTCTTTAAATTTGTTTCTTGATCACCGTTAGTTTAATCAACAACCCCCAATCAAACCCTTAACCCTAGACTTTGTAGTAGGAACCTAGCCCAAAAACTAACCTAGCTCTAGTTCCCCCTTTTCTCCTAATGGATCAACCCTATACTCATTGCCCTCCTATACTACGACACGACCCCATGCGCTTGCAGGTTAGTGTTTTGGTTTTTGAGAGTGTGTTAAGTTGGGTCTTTATAAATTTTCAAAGTGAATCCACTGTGTGTGTCTGTTCGCAGGGTTACATCTATTCAAACTTCAATTGAATAGTGTGTAACACCATTGACAGAAACACACCAATACCCTAAATTAAGGACATTATACTGCATCCTCAAGCATGGGAAAGGATGGCAAGTCTGTTGGGTGAAGTTTAGGCTATACAGCATCGAGCACCACCTCACCTTGGAGGAGTTCAACTCTATATATGGCTGGTCTACGGGTGAGGTGTGCTTCATGCTTGGTGACTTTGATTTCAGTATGGTAAGGATATATATGACATAAATACCTCAAGGTTTTGTCATCAACTGACATCAGTCTTTATTCATGGACATTGAGCACACCTTTTCCTACATTATACACCACTACCTAATGAGAACCATATTCTCCAGGTAAGGGGAAGGTCCAGTAGGTAGACCTACATGTAGTATGGTCATTCTTGACCTTGGGAAGGGAGCCAATTAATGTTGGCTCATTCTTCCTTCTCCATATGATGGTAGGGAAGAGGCAAGTTCAGAGGAACCCCCCAATTCACTTTGGGGGCCTACTCACACCATTGGCCTTGTATCTCTGCCTCATCCTCCAGGTCCAAAGCTCTCAAGATGACATCAATGCTTGATTTCAAGAACCTCAAGTGGGCCCACCTAGTCACCAAGTATCAAGGTAGGATTTATGTCGATTGCACCATAGACGTTCAGATAAAGGAGAGGGCTCTTCCTGACCCCAACTTTTGTCTATGGCGAGTGTGCCACCTTCAATGGCCTATAGAGGACATAGAGGCAACACCAGAAGGAGAGGATTTCGAGGTGGGGGGAAAATAAGAAGAAGAGGAGGAGGAGGAAGAAGAAGAGGAGGAGGAAGAAGAAGAGGAGGAGGAGGTGGAGGAAGAGACATCCATGACTTATACACTATGCTAAAGCTTGCACCACATCCCCTACCAATATGCAGCCTCAAGATCCACAACTCTAGAACCTCCACTTCCAAGATAATCATTCTCCATGGAGGACATCTACAAGATGTTGTAGTCTATTCAACAAGGGTAGCAACAACAGTCTTGTAGGACCCTTGACCTGTGTTTTGGGCTAACCCTATTTGTTTTTCTTGATTAAGTGCTTAGAATCTTTATCTCATCCTTTTTATATGCTTTTAGAGCTTTTGGAGAGCTTAACTTTCCAATTTGAGCTTGTTTGGACGATGTTTGTGTTTTATGTGCTTATTTTGGGTCAAATTGCAATTTACCCATTTGGTAGGGTTATATTGCAATTTTCCACACCTAGTGTTCACCTTATTTTTCCTAGATTTATGATAGAGGATTTCATGGTTTAGGGAGCCTTGGTTGAGCCTTGGATGAGTGGTGGCATCACTAGAGGCGATAAGGGTTTCTAGCGTTTTGGTTGGTTTTGACCTTGATGTGTTTGTTGAGTGTCATGACCCTTGTCTTAACCTTGAGGGGGTGTCTTGTGGGTGTCTTGATTGATACACCTTCTCTAGGTGGTTTTTTCTTGACCATTATGGTCTTGGTGAGTCTTGGGTTGAGACAGTTTTCTTCTTGTCAAGTGTGTTGCCTAGTTTGTTGGTGACCTTTTTGTCTCAACTAGGTGGTGCTTTTGTTTCGACCTCCTTGAGGTGTTGTGACTGAATCCATGTGTTGGGGACGTAAGTGGTCGAGACCCAATATTGATTGTCTCACCATATCGTGCATGCAAGGTTTAAGTGGTTGTATGTTGGTTTCTTGGGTGGACAAGTGTCTCCTTGGTGCCTTTAGGTGTTGACACCTCATCCCCACCTTCCTTCTCTCCTCCTTTGGTATATAACCCCATTTATATTCATGCAAGTGAACCTTTTGGCTCTCTTTCTTCCTCCTCCTCTCTTTCTCATCCTTAGGTTTGTTATATCAAGGAGGACTGGTCTTGGAGCTCTTGGTGGCCGAGATCCCTTGCATGTGGTGACTCTTGCTCATCTTCAACCTTGGTAAGTGTATGCCTTTCATTTGTGACATTTTCCTTGTATCTCCTACCCCATCTCCTTCTCTTTACTCGTCCTTATACCATGGACCATCCATGGTGGTCGTTTTGGAGAGAAACTCCTCATCACAAGGGTCATAAACCATGTTTTGACAAGGTGGTACCCAAGTGAGAGGAAGTTTCTTCTCTCTTTCTCCCTTTTTCTTTTGGTTCAGCCAAGGGTTCTCTTACCCTTTTTCTTGAGCAATCTTTAAACTTGATGTCTTCTTCTTCTTGTGGTAATATTGTGGAAAAAATTGGAGCCTTTGGTGGATCTTCATCATCCTTGGTGATCGTGTGCTTGGAGCTAGTAATCCTTGGAGTTGATACTCCTTAAGGCGGGTTATATAACTCTCTACCCTCTCTATAATTGCACTTTTATTTGCTTCATGTTGTTGTTTCTCTCTCTAAATCATGATCCTAATATTCTAGAAGATGATACCATGCTCTAGAACTTGAATGATTATGGTTATCATGCTTGGCTTGCTTAAAATCTGAAACCCTATTGTTGAGTACCTGATTTTGGAGATGGTTGTGCGATGGTGGTTTTCTTCCTATATTTTGAAGTTGGTTTTAACCACATGCAAGATTCTCATGTACCTTGGTGTATTATGAAGTTTAGGCTCTATTTTGGGTGTGTTAACATGGTTTATATATCTTGCATGAGGTTCTTTCATGGTGGTTTCATGGCACATGTGTTAGGGTTTTTTATGACTGATTTTATGAGAAGTTTTCCTCCTAGTTGATGGTGATTTTCTTTGATGATCATCTCTTGTTTTGGTCATGTTTCATCTTCTGTTTTGATCGAGGTTCATTCCTATTTTGATGGTGGTCCTTTTCCTTGGTGGTACTATGACCTTAGAGGTTGATACACCATGTTTTCTCTTTGGGTCGAGACACTTTGATGATTGGTGGTTGGTCGAGATGTTGTTCTTGTTTTAGGTCAAGACAAGTGCCCTAGTTTTAGTCAAGAAACATACCTTGTGTTGGTTGTAACCTTATTTTGTTTTGCAGTTGAGATAAGTTTTGTTTTGGTTCAAGACAAGTGTTTTGAGGGTGGCCGAAACCCTAATCGTTGTGGTGGTGGAGACATATGATGTTGTTGTAGTCAAGACATCTAGATCTATTACAGTCAAGACAACTTGCTAAATGGTGGTTGAGACACTTGCTTCATGAGTGGTCAAGACACATATGTGAGGGATGGTTGAGACACATACTTGATCATACAATCAACACATGTATATGAGTAAACAAGTAATGGACCATATATAGTGTTGTTTGAATGATTGGTTGGTTAAACCGAATCATGTTTCCTAACCCTAATATGATCCAAGAAAGTGGGAGATGGTGTACCTAGAGTTTAGTGATTGAATGCAAATATAAAATCCTAATCGGATATACATGTAACTGTAACTCTAATGTTGTGAACTATGATGTGCTTTCTTCTTTCACTTTGATTGATTGTCATATTATAATGATTTCTCTCTCTCTTATTATGAGCCCCTAACCATTCAGGTGAAATGAATGCCATGGCTTGTGTATGATATGGTGATTATTATGTGATACAGCATGATGGCTATAAGCCTTGATGATATATGATGAGGTCACATTGATGTGATGGGTCCTATGACTTGGTGAAGGCTTGATGCCTATTGTGAGGTGACATCCTCTAGTGATATGATTGAGGGATTGAAATCCCACAGTGACGTGGCATTGATGATGGCCTTGTGAGTGGCATTTCTATAAGTATCATGTAGTGATGATGTGACTAGTTCACACCTTATATGTTTTATATCTTCTAGAATTGCACCTTTCCCTTATATTTGTAGAGTTTGTTTTGTATTTGTGCATTGTAACTTGATTTATGCCATAAGATACCCAATTGGCTTAATTAATCAAATGAAACTCTAATCATGTAGGTGTTATGTGCCATAGATCCATTCTAGTGTCTATCTTAGTGTTGGATGGTGAAACGAATCATTCCTACAAGAAACATGGAGTGCATACTTTTGAATATGAGGGGGTGCAAGTCGAGTATATCTTTGCGTCCACAATTACAGGTAGTGTGAGACAACCATGTGTGAGCTTATCTCCTTTTGATATGGATGGCCATGCGTGAGCCAATCTTTATTTTTATAATGACCATGTGTGAGCCTGTTCTTCTAGTGATGTACTTGTACCAAGGTGGGCTAGGTGTGATTATATATATATCGATGGCCATGTGTGAGCCAATCCTTCAGCTTGACTATATGGCATTGTTGTAGTTGACTGATATGTTTCTGTGATGTTTTCTCTTGTTTTGACCAAGAGGTGTTGGGGAGGTCATGGATTCCGTCTCTTCCATTGACCTTGTATGGTGTCGATTTTGACTTAACAGTGGTCGGTTGGATTTGGGTGGTATGACTCAAATCCTCAGGGCAATAATAAAAGATGTAACACAAATGTGTAGTGTATTTTTGCTTAGGGCTAAATACAAATAACATTGGTTGAACCCTTTGCTTTATTTTTTACTGAATTCTTGAATTATAGGGTGGTAAGAGAAGTCAAAAACTATACATGTTCTTCATATTCCTTCTTAGAATATTAATTGTTCTAATCCTCAATAGTAATTGCCTAGTTATGCTTAATCTACTTTATCTGTTGGATACATATTGTTTAGTTGAATCTGCTCAACCTGCTAAGTATTTGATCTACCTACTTAGTTATTTGTCCTTTAGTAGACATTGGAGGAGAGTTATATCTCTCACTGGGACATTTGGTCTCACCCAATGGGTTTCCACATCATTTTTTGCGATGTAAATGAACAGGAAGAGATCATGAAGTTGAGGAAGAGCAATAACAAGATCAGTAGTTGATAAGGTTAGATGTGTCGCTAGTCTTTTGGTAATAGAATCCTAGATGTCATCCCTATACACTCAGGTCTTTGGGGGGGATCTCATTGTGTTTTGTGTATATGTTATCGATATGAGGTTTTTAGCATGTGAGCCATGTATGTAAGATATGGCATGTGTGTATGTATATATGTGGAATAGATATCTCAAGTAATTGGTTGATGATAGGGATGCTGATGCATAGTGATGTAAGCACTTTGTGATATGATATATAGTGCATGTGACAGGATTGTGGACCTATATGTAATTAGTTTTTGGCTTATGGGGCTTCTACTAAATCTATTTTAATTTCCTATGTTTTCTGGTAATGTGCTTGCTTAGTTATAATTCTGTGTTTGGTTTTTGAGTATCTCGTTTGTAGTGCATCGGGGTGTCATAGCTTGGTTGGTATCAGATCTTTAGGTTCACCGATTCTACAGGGACCTAGGCCTAGTGTTTGTGTCTATTCTAGTGTCCTCTAGTATGTCTTATAGTGACTTCATCTTATGTAGAAGAAGAAGAAGAGTAGAAAAGATGTTCAGAGAACACGAAGAACACGTTGTAGAGAGTAGTGTTGCTGCACCCGAAAGTGGTGTAAGGGACCAGGAAAGAGAAGATTGGGAGCCTAAAGTGCCCCATTTTGACTCTGCCATGATAGAAAACCCTGCCTTTCAGTATTTGTTTGGGCAATTCATGGAAACGATGACACACATGGAAGATAAAATGTTTGCATCACAACCAACGGTAGCTTTTCCCAATGCTGAATCTCCAGGCTCTGGGAAGACCTTTGAGAGGTTGAGGCATGTTGGGTTGGTTGAGTATGCTGGTACTATGGATCCAGCATATGCAGATCTTTGGTTGACAAAGTTGAAGAAGGCCTTCAAGATCCTTGACATCCCCAAGGTAGACAAAGTGAAGCATGCATTGTATCTTTTGAAGGGGAGTGTTGGCTATTGGTGGGCCATTGAAGAGGAGAAAATTCCTAGTGTTGCTATCAGTTGGGAGGAGTTCTAACATGAGTTTGTCAGTTAGTACTTTCCTCAGACCTATCTGGATGAGAAGATATCCCAGTTTGATAGGATCCAATAGGGATCCATGTTAATCAACCGATATGAAGTGAAGTTTATGGAGTTGTTGAGGTTCTATCCTCACATGGCTACTACAGATTAGAATTTTGAGAAGGGTCCTAGTACAAAGCTAACTATGATAGTGTCATCCCTATAGAACAAAGAGAAGTTTCCCACATGTGTGGAGTCATTTAGAAGGATGGAGAGGTCAGTGGTTGAGAAACATGAGAAGGGTGCCAAGAAGAGACTAACACAGTACCAGGGATAGTCTTCAGGAGGCTTTAAGAAGCCTAGGTTCTCAACACTATCATCACAGCAGAGGTTAAGTGCACAGATACAATGGTCACCAAATAGAGGTAGAGGTCGTAGTCTTCCACCAGAGGGAGCCCACAGTACATCTTCAATATTTGTGATAGGGCCATCCAGGCCGTGGTATGAGAACAAGACTTGCTATAGCTGTGGACAGATCGGGAATACAAAGATATATTTCCCTATGAAGGGTGATGAGGTGACCTAACCAAGGAAGAGTCAGTAGGGCTTGCAAAGACATCAGATTAGTAGTGGTAGAGGCTGAGGACATGGACAAGCATCACATGCAATGGCTTGATTCTACGCCATGAATCAGTCGGAAGGAGTGGTCAAACTGCAAGTAGTAATAGGTCATATGGAGTTATTTCATTCTGATTTGTCTTCTTCTTACTTTATATCTATTTTGTTTGACCTGGGTGCGACACACTCTTTTGTCACTCAAGAAGTGATTAATAGTTGTTCTTTGCTTATTATTCATAGAAGGGATAGTCTTCATTTAGAAACCTTGTTAGTTGGTTCCACTGAGGTGTGTCCTTCCTGTGTCCTTTCTTTTTAAGGACATAGCATCCAAGTGGACCTCATACCACTTGATATGCATGGATTCAATGTGATCCTTGGAATGGAAACCTTGAAGAAGTATGAAGTGGTCATGGACTATAGTTTTAAGGTGGTGATGTTTGTAGATTGTGACATGATGTGGATCTTCCAAAAATATAGGAAGATTCTTCCGACATATCTAGTGTCAGCGATGGTGGCTAAGAAGTTGATGAGGTAAGGATGTGAGGTATTTTTGGCACATGTGATGGATACTAATGAGAGGAGTCCTAGTATTCAAGAGGTGTCAGTGGTCTGTGAGTTTGAGGATGTGTTTCCATATGAGTTCCTAGGTGTTCCCCCACTCTAAGATATTGATTTTGAGATCAATCTAGTTCCCAATATGCAATTGATAGCTCAGACACCGCACATGATAGCACCAACTGAAGTGGTAGAGTTAAAGAAATAGTTGCAAGAGTTTCTAGAGAAAGGTTTCATCAGACTGATCATGTCTCCTTGGGGTGCTCCTGTGTTGTTTGTAAAGAAGAAAGATGGATCCATGAGGCTATGTATATATTATAGATAGTTGAACACAGTGATGATAAAGAACAAGTATCCCTTGCCACAGATTGATGACCTATCCGACCAATCGTGAGGCGCCATAGTGTTTTTGAAGATAGACCTAAGATCAGGGCATCACCATTTGTGGATTAAGGTGGATGACATACCCAAGTCAGCTTTTAGGACAAGTTATGGCTGCTACGATTTTGTGGTTATGTCGTTTGGGCTAACCAATGCACCAACAACGTTCATGGACTTGATGAATAGGGTTTTCTGGTCATTTCTTGACCAATTTGTGGTAGTCTTTATAGATGATATCCAGATATACTCCAAAGACAGTCAACAACAAGAACAATATCTTTGGTAAGCATTGACCATGTTGAGACAACATTAGTTGTATGCCAAGTTCAACAAGTGCAAGTTTTAGCTAAAGGAGGTGTCTTTCCTAGGACACATGATATCTACAGAGGGTGTTCGTGTGGACTCCAATAAATCTGTGCTAGAGTGGGAACAATCGATGACGCTGACAGAAGTATGTAGTTTTCTGGATTTGGCAGGCTACTACAGGCGATTCATCAAGAACTTCATCTCAGTGGCGCTACCCCTAACGAAGTTGACGAGGAAAGATGTACCTTTTGCTTGGGATGACAAGTGCCAACACGCCTTTCAGTCATTAAAGGAGAAGTTCATAAGTGCACTGGTGTTGGTTTTGCCTAAGTAGGGGAAAGGATACATAGTCTTTTGTAATTCATGAAGGAATGGATTGGGTTGTGTGCTAATGCAAGATAAGAGTGTGATCTCTTTTGCAGCACAACAGTTAGAGAAGCACAAGGAGAACTTGATGAATGCGTATTCATCATGATTTTTAGTCACTTTCTTGGGCTCTTTTTGAGTCAATACTTCCAATTTCAGTTACTAGATATCAAAATGTGCAAAATTACTTAATTGGTTCAATTATCAAAGTATTAACTGAGTTTATATCAACTTTATGCAGGTCATGATGAAGTTCAACCATCTAATCAACCATCATCCAAATCAAACCCCTTTGAGTGGGACCCACCTTTCTCACCCATTCGGTCTCACCATTCAGTCTTGACCTAGCGGCTTCGTCCATTCGGTTTCTAAACACAAGCTTTTCTTCTCCTTTGGATCACTGATCAACGGTCCCCATCAATTCGCCCAAACGATCTCATCCAATCGGTCTCTACCTCCATACGGTCTTCAAGACCGTTTGAGCGATCTATTCAAGACCAAATGGAGGACATCTTGCTCCCATTTCCCTCCTTCCTCCCCCATCACTGCAACCTACAACCAGTGTCACCACTACCTTCAACCACTGCGCCCACAACGTCGCTTCCTCATGATTGCCTGATCGATCACAAAGTTGTGAATGGTCTTACAGACCGTTCGGCACCAAACTGATCAGCCATGAAGACCATTAGGCAGCCACTGACATAAGACCGTTTGCTTCTCAACATATCGAGACCGTTTGGCCATATCAGTTTCCAAACCTTTAGAGCCAAAACCAGCGAAGACCGTTTCGAGGAGGAAACGTAGACCGTTTGAGCAAGATTTCTAAACTGTTTGGAGCAAAAGTGGATCAAACTGAATGAAGAGCAACACACCTCAGGGATCATTTGAAGTCCGTCGCCTTCTTCTTCCTCCTTCCACCGCATCGGCTAACCTTAACCATCATCCACATGTAACCGTGCCAACTGAAGCAAACCTCCCACATCCGCTTCCTTTCTTCCTTCTTCCTCCCGCCATACCCTAGCTCTGCAACATCTCGCCCATGCCGCCGAATTCACCTGCACCTCTCCCACATCAAGTAGTAGCATCAGTGCCACCCTGACCTGCCCACCTCTCCATCGTGTTATTAGCACAATCTCAAGACCGATATAACAACATCCACGAGAAGCGAGATCGTGAAACCAAAACTGTTTGAGCATGCCATCGCCGAGGACCATTTGGCGTGCGGATGTAAAGACTGTTTGAGTGGATGATAATCCAAGACCGAATGATCACCCGCATGCAAGACCGAATGAAGCTGAAGACCAAAACAACAAACCATTTGAAGGCAATTGGTTTCCCAAACCATTTGATAAAGAAGACTATTTGATAAAGGCTGCTAATCCAAGACCGAGTGATGATCTGCATGCAAGAATGAATGAAGGCATGCATCCAAACCAAATGGGCACATTGCATGAAATCGTTTGGAGACATGCATGTCAGTTCAAAGCCGTTTGATCACATAATCACCAAACCGTTTGGACATATGTATACCCAAACCGTTTGGACAATATTAATCCAAAACCATTTGGACTCACTTCAAAAACATGAGGATCCCATCTAAGCCTATAAATACGACCGTAAGGGTCCTCATTATGGGCATCAGTTCTGGGACGCCGACAGGCTGCCTGTACGCTGGTCTGATCCTGCCACTTCCACTTCACATGTCGTTCCTGCTGCAACTCAAGGAGACTGAGAAGAGAAGGAAGGAGGAGTGAGAAAGGCTACCTGGTCTATCTTGGCGTCCCTCATTCTTCATCCAGATCTGCTCCGACACAATGTAGAAGACTGCATCATCTTCACCGAGTTGTGACCACCTTCTACATCATGCTCATGGAGAATACCTCTCTCTTTCTTATTCTTCTTATTTCTCGCACCATGAGCGAGTAGTTCCTTTTCGCTAGGGTGTGGGGACTAGCCCCGCTGCCCATGTATTCATGTCTTTTCATTTAAATTTCCATGGCAATGTATATAACTTTCCATTTCGTTACTAATCGTTCATGCTAGTAGTTTGGTTACATGCTTGCTTTCATCTTGTTCTTCCCTATGTTGTGAGTTTTTCTATATGTAGGGTAGGATATCGTTTAACGACGTTGACTCCCAAACTAGAAATAGAATGGGATTCATTGGGGTCGTAAGTGTATGATCCGTTAGGGGACGAGCCATCTAGCCTACGGTGATGCTTCTGTGTGCCTAATGCATGTATAGGGGGCCCACAACCTTAGTTGGATTTTGTATCTTCTTTGTTAAATGTCGATGTTTGCTTATAGATTAATCATAAGCGTGTTTGCCGATAAGTGTGGTTGACTCCTTGACAAGAACTTCTGATAGGATTCCTTGAGGTCGTAAGTGTGTGATCCATGAGGGGACGAGCCATCTAGCCTACGGTGATGCCTCTGTGTGCCTAATGCCTGTATAGGGGGCCCACAACCTTAGTTAGATTTCTATATCTTCGGAGCTGTAAGTGTGTGAACCGGATAATGATGAGACATATGATGCCTAAGGTGATGCTTACGCAAACCTAACGCCTATATGGGGGGTTTTGTAGCAGCTCTATTTGGATGGTTATATCTTGCCTGGATGTTTGATGTTTGGATGTATTTGCATGTGCAGTGGTGGTGAAATCTGAGAACCATCCCAGTGATTCCATATCATTAATCTAGATCCAACTCTATTTTAGCTCATTTACTTTCCTGCAATTAGTTTAATTAACCTCAACCAAATCAATCGTTCTAAATATTAGTCTCACTTGAGCTAGATTCGACTGAAAAGATTCTTGAAAACATTGTCCTTTGGGATTCGATCCTTAACTATACTGCTATAAGACTCGTCTGCTTGCGGGTTGTATTATTGCACGAAGTTTCGGTAAAAGCTCAGGGATTTCAACCCCGAGTGAATTTGTTAGTGCGATATTTGCCACGTCAAATTCTAGCGCCATTGCCGGGGACAACAGAATCAGTTAGTCAAATATAGTTCTTTTAAGGCTAATCTAGGATTTTACTTTTTCTTTTTGAAACCATCGATCATCTACATGAATTTTATTCTACTCCATAAATCTTACTTCAAATCTTTTTATTTTAGGTACTTCAAGAAGGACTAGTGCATGCACCGTTTGAACAGTTCCGGACTCACTGCCAGCTTTGATCCCGAAATTGACAAAACCTTTCATCGTCAAAACATAGAAAACCAAGTAAGAATGGCTCAAGAGGAAGAAATAGCCCAAAGGGTGGCCCAAGCCCTTAATGCAAAGAGAGAAAGATTCATGCAAGAAGCTAGAGTTGCGGTTTAAGAAGAAATCCAAGCAACACAAGTAGTAGTACAGGCAGTAGAACTACAAAAGGATCTTTGAGAGTTCTCAATCCCCAAGGCTGTGAATGTTCATCATCCAGTACAACCTCCTCCCATCAATGTTGCCAATTTTGAGATTAGGGCACATTGGATCACATTGCTTCAAAATAGTCCATTCCATAGAAAACAAGGAGAGGATAGTCAGGAGCATCTTTTGAGGTTTATTGATCTATGTGTTATGACAAAGCAAAATGGAGTATCTGATGATGCCATCAAACTCCGTCTCTTCAAGTATTCACTTGCTGATAGAGCAATAAGCTGGTATAATTCATTGCAGAGCGAACCCATCACCACTTGGGAACAACTCCAAAATGTTTTTCTGGAAAAATTTTACCCTCCCTCTCTCACCTATGAAATTAGGGGACAGATAACAAATTTCACTCAAGTCCCTAGAGAAACCATTGCAGAAGCATGGGATAGATACAAAGAGCTTCTACACAAGTGTCCACACCATGGGATTCCTAAGAATCAACTCATCGAGATCTTCTATAGAGGTGTAGATGACGATATCAAGAGATTCTTAGACTCCTCATCTGGAGGAAACTTCATGTGCTAAAGTTATGACAACGCATGGAGGGTCATCACCCTGGGAGCTGAGAATCAAGCTAATTGGGGAAGGTTTGTAGGAAAAGGAGTGTTGAAGGTAGCTATGGATGAATTTATTCCCGAATACAATTCAATCACTCAAACCCTCAAAATCCTAGTTGCCAAGCAAGATCATATCGAATCATCCCTTGTTGCATTTGGAAGAGAATGTGCACCCCCTCAACAACAAGAATAGATCAAGTCCGCTCCATTGTTCTATGAAGCATGTAAAGGTATTGACCATTCCACTCTAGCATGCAATGTTCTCTATGATGTTGTTCTGAGCAATGCATGTGGGCAAGGAGATAATAGTCAAATGGAGAATCGTAATGCTATTAACACCATTCCTGGCCAAGGGTATTACAATCTGAATCAGAATAGGAACCATCCAGGTTTTCAATATGGAAACCCCTCTGGAGTAGTGAACTTGCATCAATTTGGTTCGAACAATCAACCACGAGGCCCACTAGGATTTCAGTATAATCAACAATAGAATTTTGTGAATCAAGGAAATTTCAAGGAAAACTTTCAGAATAGGAACTTCAGTAATTATCAAAACAATTCCCAATACCAGAGTCTTAACCAAGTTCCTTATCAACAATAAGGACAACAAGCAGGTCTCGTCTCTCCTGATGACAAGTTAACAACCATTGAAAAGATGTTGCGAACTCAGCAAACTATGATAGCTAACCAGCAATCCCAGTAGAAGGCTATTGAATCTCAACTAGCTCAACTCGCAGTTAGCATAAAGCCACCCGCTGGAGTCTTTGTTGGCCAACTGGAAAACAATCCTAAACACCCAGAACAAATGAAGGCAGTTACCACTAGGTCAGGAAAAGACTATTTTAATCCTCCTGTCAAGCCACTTGTGGTTGTTACATATGAGGATGAATCTGTGATTATACAAGACTCCACAACTCTTGAATCTCAACTGAAAGAACCAGTAACTAATGATAAGTCAGACAGAAACAATTTTGAGAAGGTTTCTCAAGAAGAGGAAGAAGCATCACCAGAACCTGATATCCCTGTGTACAAACCTTATATACCTTTTCTAGCTCATCTAAGGCATACAAAGCTTGATACCCATTTCAACAAGTTCAAGGAAGCCATGAAGAAACTTCATATTGATATACCCTTTTTGGATGCACTGGCTGAGATACCAGCCTAGACAAAGTACCTAAAGTCACTCCTCACCAGGAAATATATAACTGAAGAATATGAGACAGTCAAGTTAGCTAAAACCACTTCAGATATCATCCAGAGTAAGATGCCAAAGAAGCATAAAGATCCATGATATTTTGGGATTTCCTGCCATATCGGTGATTCTTCATGCAAGAAAGGACCGGCAGATCTTGGTCCTAGCATCTCCATCATGCCACTCAGCTTTTGTAAAAGGATAGGGTTTAATAAGCTTCTCCCAACTGGCATGACCATACAACTCACAGACAATTCGATAAAATGTCTGTTAGGAATTATTGAGGATGTACCTGTCAAGGTAGGAAAAGATTCCTATGTTCCATGTGACTTTGTCATCATGGACATAAAAGAAGACCCCAGAGATCCTCTCATCTTTGGATGTTCGTTCCTCACCACTGCAATAGTTCTAATTGATGTTGAAGCAGGAACATTGCTGCTCAGACTTGGTAAAGAAACTCTCGAATTCAAAGTTTTTGAAAGTATGTGAAGACCAAGTATGCAAGAGGAAGTTTATCTTATCGATTGCATAGAGCAGATGTCACTTCTGACTCAAGAGAATCATGAATCAGATGATCCATTAGAATTTTCTCTAAGAGATCCATCAGTTGATAATTCCATCAATGAACAAGTTAAAGAGTGTGTCCTTGACGTAGACACTGCGGAAGAAGATGCTAAAGCTAATTTTGAAGAACTCAAGACTGTGGAAGCTACTGAAGAAACATGCAAAAACCAAGAGGCCCCCGAAATGAAGCCCCTACCCAAGGGACTGAAGTACGTGTTTCTGGATGATCTCAAGGTTTGTCTAGTTATTATAAATTCTGATCTAATGATCGAACAAGAAGATAAACTCCTGAAAGAACTAAAGGAAAGAAAGAAAGCCATTGGTTATAAGATGAGTGAACTCACCGGGGTCAGTCAAGTGCTTTGCATGCATAAACTCTCCATGATGTATTGAACATCTACGGAAATTGAATCCAAACATGAAGGAAGTAGTCTGTCATGAGGTCATTAAACTACTCACTGTTGGAATAAACTATCTGATATCAAACTCACCATGGGTGAGCCCAGTGCATGTAGTCCTGAAGAAAGGTGGAACAACTGTAATATGAAATGAAAACAATGAACTCATCCCCACTCAAATAGTCACAGGGTGGAGGATGTGCATTGATTATAGGAAGATAAACAAGGCAACTCAAAAAGATCATTTTCCAATGCCCTTTCTTGATCAAGTATTAGAGTGGTTGGCTCATCAAGAATACTTCTGTTACCTCGATGGTTACTCGGGATTATATCAAATACCCATACATCAAGATGACCAAGAGAAAACTACTTTCACCTGCCCATTCAGAACATATGCATTTAGAAGAATGACATTCGGCCTCTGCAATGCACCTGCAACCTTCCAATGTTGCGTGGCTGCCATATTCGTCGGTCTCACTGAAACAATTATGGAAGCTTTCATGGATGATTTCTCTATGTACGGAGATTCATTCGATTCATGTCTAAAACACCTCTCCCTTGTTCTCAAATGATGTGAAGAAGCACACCTTGTGCTAAATTGGGAGAAGTGTCACTTTATGGTAAGGGAAGGCATTGTCCTCGGCCATAGGGTCAGCAATAGAGGGATCGAAGTCGATAAGGCCAAAATTGAAGTGATTTCCAAGCTCTCCATCCCTATCAATGTAAAGGAAGTTTGAGCATTCCTAGGTCATGTAGGCTTCTATAGATGGTTTATAAAGGACTTCTCAAAGATAACCAAGCTGATGACAAATTTGTTACTAAAGGATGCTGAATTCAATTTTGATGAAGAATGTGTTAAAAGTTTCAACAAACTAAAGTATGCCCTTACAACCACACCCATCATTAGAGCTCCCGATTGGGACCATCCTTTTGAAATAATGTGTGATTCAAGTGATTATGTTGTGGGTGCTGTCTTGTGCCAATGTATAGAAAAGAAACATTGTGTGATCTATTATGCATTGAAGACCCTCGATGAAGCTCAGAGAAATTATGATACTATTGAGAAAGAACTTCTGGAAATCGTGTATGCCTTTGACAAGTTCAGATCCTACCTAATTGGTTCAAAGCCCATAGTCTACACAGATCACGCTGCCATTCATTACCTTCTGGCAAAGAAAGATGCAAAACCTAGGCTAATAAGATGGATTCTTCTCCTGCAAGAATTTGATCTAGAGATAAGAGATAAAAAGTGTACAGAGAATGTGGTAGTAGACCACCTTAGTCACATCCACACTCTGGACATCGAAAAGATTCTGATTAATGACTCCCTTCTAGATGATCAATTAATGAAGGCCTCAGAAGCTGCACTATGGTACTCAAATTTTGTGAACTACCTTGCTATTGGGGTTATTCATCCTCAATGCACCAGAAATGCACTGAAGAAATTTATGCATGATGTGAAATAGTACTACTGGGATGAGTCGTACCTTTTCAAACTATGTGTTGATGGTCTATACAGACGGTGTATTACTAAGGAAGAATCTCAACTTATCTTGGAGCAATGTCACTCAAGACCAGTTGGAGGACATATGAGCTCTAAAAAGACTGCCTTGAAGGTTTTGCAATGTGGATTCTTTTGGCCTACCATATCCAAAGATTCTCATGACTTTGTCTTATCATGTGAAAAATGTCAAAGATCAGGCAAAATAACAAAAAGAGATGAGATGTCGTTGAGCCTATGGCAAGAAGTAGAGATATTCGATGTTTGGGGGGTGGACTACATGGGTCCATTCCCATCTTCTCATGGATTTTCATACATCCTAGTGGTGGTGGACTACGTCTCAAAATGGGTTGAAGCTATACCAACTGTCACTAGTGATTCCAAACCCGTAATCAAATTATTCAAAGAGATTATTTTCCCTCGTTTTGGAGTACCATGAACCGTGATATCTTACGGAGGCTCTCATTTTCTTGAAAGAAGCTTTGAATCTCTATTGAGAAAGTATGGTGTAACACACAAGGTATCTTCACCCTACCATCCACAAATAAGTGGACAGGTAGAAGTTTCTAAGCATCAATTGAAAGCTATTTTGGAAAAGACTATAGGCCGCAATCAGAAAGATTGGGCAGTAAAAATCAACGACGCATTATGGGCCTATTGAACTGCTTATAAAACTCCCCTTGGGACTACACCTTTTTGACTAATCTATGGAAAGGCATGCCACCTGTCGGTAGAACTGGAACACAAGGCATGGTGGGCAATAAAACAACTAAATTTTGATATGAAACAAGCAGGCCAAGCCAAGATTCTCCAACTCTAAGAGCTGGAAGAACTCTGGATGACATCTTATGAGAATGCACGAATCTATAAAGAACGTACAAAACTTTGGCATGATGGCCATCTAAAAAGAAGGACATACAAGTGGGAGACCAAGTCCTTCTATTCAATTCCAGATTGAAATTATTCCCAGGGAAACTCTGTTCTCATTGGTTCGGGCCTTATATTGTCCAGAGCATCTACCCACATGGTGCTTTCTCTTTATGGAGTGAAAAGTCAGGTGAATTTATGGAAAATGGTCAACAATTGAAGAGATATTTCACCTCTGCTGATACAGGCTCTGAAACGATGCTGGATCTCACCAATCCAACATATCCACCATAGAAGTTGAAGGAATTAAGTCGAGCCATCGACGTAAAATAAAGGCTCTTGTCGGGAGGCAACCTGATAAATAAATTTGTATTTAATTTTAATTTCAAATTACGATTTTTCCTTAATTTTGTTTTTACCTTTTAGATAATTTTACACCAAATAAAATTGCATCGTGAGATGCTATTTTGAGTTCTAAATGGTCTTTATGTTTGAGATTTCCTAATGGAGGAAACATGTTGATTGGAACGCAACCACATCCGGTGGGCCAAACGGCATGAAATTTCCCCTCCATCTCAGATTTAGAGTTTGCTCGGGACGAGAAAATTTCTAAGTTTGGGGTGGAGGGTGGGTGGTACGTACCTTACTTTCCACCTTCACCCATCTAAATCAAACTTAAGATTTCATCATTGTATTTTTGACCTAAATTTTCAAAATTTTCAAATAAAATTATCAAAATTTTAAAGTTTTCAAAAGAAATTTGAACATATACTGGATGAAGTTTTGACACTTTTTCAATCTCTATGCATTTTGAATCATTATACCCTCCTTATTTGAAGCAGATCCTCAAAAAGACCACTTTCTGAAAACTAGCCTTTTGATTGAAATCATCTTGTGAAGCTTATAAATCCTAGCATCATGATCTTTATGCAAAAATGGCAAGTGTCTGTCGAACTGATAGGGATCAAACACATCGTGCTTCCTAACTGACTAGTGGAACAACAATATGGAATCTCCATTGGATCCTCATCAAGTCATTATTTGAGCAGAGAACGATAAAGAGAACAACCCGGTGCACCAAATTGTAAATCAAGTGGCATTCTAATCTGAACTCTCTTCTACACTTCTTCTATCATCTTTGTACCCCTCCATTCATCAAAAAGAAACAAAAAATAGCCAAAATAGTGCCAAACCCTAAGTTCAGGGTGGCATGCCACTTCCCTCTATATCCACTTCTTCCATACCCCTCGCAATTAAATAAGGGGTGTACCACCAAGAAAAGATGCCAAAGCGCACACAAAAAGAAATGCAATCTCAAGTCGAATAGAGGACAGATTCGCACAAAAAATGCAATAAATGAAATTGCAAATAATATAATAAAAATTTCGAGTCGAATAGAGGAGAGATTTATTTCTTCCTTCCATACCTCGCTTCACTCCCTTTTCTACCTAAAGGCACAAATAAATGCCTCCACCACCCTGAAATACACCAGTGTCAGATCAGATGCACACTTGTTGTTCTGCAGGTATCTCTGGACTCTTACGAACCTCTTTGACATGCTTGTTGTTGGAAAAAGTGAGGAGGAAGTGAAGTTGGAAATCAAACTCAGGTACAAATATATGGTAAGATGTGTTCAGTGATCTCAGGAAGTTGAGATGCATAGTCACACTAAGCAAAAAGGAAATAATCGTGATGTGAAGAAGAGACAATCACATGACCAAAAAGTTTTCACTTGGCGACTGTTTTAGATTTTGTGTTACTCGAGGATGAGCAACGTTCAAGTTCGGGGTGTTTTGATGAATGCATATTCATCATGATTTTCAGTCACTTTCTTGGGCGCTTTTTGAGTCAATACATCCAATTTCAGTTACTGGATATCAAAATGTGCAAAATTACTTAATTGGTTCAATTATTAAAGTATTAACTGAGTTTATATCAACTTTATGCAGGTCATGATGAAGTTCGACCATCTAATCAACCATCATCCAAATTAAACCCCTTTGAGTGGGACCCACCTTTCTCACCCATTCAATCTCACCATTCGGTCTCGCCAAACAGTCTTGACCTAGCGGCTGCGTCCATTCAGTTTCTGAATGTGAGCTTTTCTTCTCCTTCGGATCGCTGATCAATGGTCCCCATCAATTCACCCAAACGATTTCATCGAATCGGTCTCTACCTCCATATGATCTTCAAGACCGTTTGAGCGATCTATTCAAGACCGAATGGAGGACCTCTCACTCCCATTTCCCTCCGTCCTCCCGCCATCACTACAACCTGCAACCAGTGTCGCCACCGCCCTCAACCACTGCGCCCATAATGTCACTTCCTCAAGATTGTCTGATCGATCACAGAGCTACGAATAGTCTTGCAGACCGTTCGGCACCAAACCGATCAGCCGTGAAGACCGTTAGGCAGCCACAACCACAAGACCGTTTTCTTCTCAACATATCGAGACTATTTGGCCATATCAGTTTCCGAACCGTTAGAGCCAAAACTAGCGAAGACCGTTTTGAGGAGGAAATGCAGACCGTTTGAGCAAGATTTACAAACCGTTTGGAGAAAAAGTGGATCAAACTGAATGAAGAGCAACACACCTCAGAGACCATTTGACATCTGCTGCCTTCTTCTTCCTCCTTCCACCGCACCGGCTAACCCTAACCAGCATCCACCTGTAACCATGCCAACTAAAACAAACATCCCACAACCACTTCCTTTCTTCCTTCTTCCTCCCGCCATACCCTAGCTCTACAACATCTTGCCCATGTCGCTAGATTCACCTGCACCTCTGCCACATCAAGCAGCAGCATCAGTGCCGCCCTGACCTGCCCACCTCTCCATCGCACTATTAGCACAATCTCAAGACCGATATAACAACATCCACGTGAAGCGAGATTGTGAAACCAAAACTATTTGAGCATGCCATCGTCGAGGACCGTTTGGCATGCAGATGTGAAGACCATTTGAGTGGATGATAATCCAAGACCGAATGATCACCTGCATGCAAGACCGAAAGAAGCTGAAGACTGAAACAACAAACCATTTGAAGGCAATTAGTTTCCCAAACCGTTTGATAAAGAAGACCGTTTGATAAAGGCTTCTGATCCAAGACTGATTGATGATTCGCATGCAAGACCAAATGAAGGCATGCATCCAAACTGAATGGGCACATTGCATGAAATTGTTTGGAGACATGCACATCAGTTCAAAGTCGTTTGATCACATAAATGCCAAACTTTTTGGACATATGTATACCCAAACCATTTGGACAATATTAATCCAAAACCATTTGGACTCACAACAAAAACATGACGACCCCATCTAAGCCTATAAATAGGACCACAAGGGTCCTCATTTGGGGCATCGGTTCCGGGACGCCGACAAGATGCATGTACACTGGTCTGATCCTACCACTGCCACTTCACCTACTGTTCCTGCTGCAACTCAAGGAGACTGAGAAGAGAAGGAAGGAGGAGTGAGAAAGGCTACCTGGTCTGTCTTGGTGTCCTTCATTCTTTGTCCAGATATCCTCCGATACAATGTAGAAGAATGCATCATATTCACCAAGTTGCGACCACCTTCTACATCATGCTCATGGCAGATACCTCTCTCTTTCTTATTCTTCTTGTTTCTCGCACCATGAGCGAGTAGTTCCTTTTTGCTGGGGTGCGGGGACTAGCCCTGCTGCCCATGCATTCATGTATTTTCATTTAACTTTCCATGGCAATGTATATAACTTTCCATTTTGTTGCTAATCGTTCATGCTAGTAGTTTGGTTACCTGCTTGCTTTCATCTTGTTCTTCCCTATGTTGCGAGTTTTTCTATATGTAGGGTAGGATGTCTTTTAACGAGGTTGACTCCCAAACTAGAAATATAATGAGATTCCTTGGGGTCGTATGTGTATGATCCGTGAGGGGATGAGCCATCTAGCCTATGGTGGCTATTCTGTGTGCCTAACGCCTATATAGGGGACCCACAACCTCAGTTGGATTTTGTATCTTCTTTGTTAAACATCGATGTTTGCTTGTAGATGAATCATAAGCTTGTTTGTTGATTAGAGCGGTTGACTCCTTGATGAGAACTTCTAATAGGATTCCTTGAGATCGTAAGTGTGTGATCCGTGAGGGGACGATCCATCTAGCCTACGGTGACGCTTCTGTGTGCCTAACGCCTGTATAGGGGGCCCACAACCTTAGTTGGATTTCTATGTCTTCAGAGTTGTAAGTGTGTGAACTGGATGGTGACGAGACATGTGATGCCTAAGGTGATGCTTACGTGAACCTAACGCCTGTATGGGGGGTTTTACAACAGCTCTATTTGGATGGTTATATCTTTCCTGGATGTTTGATGTTTGGATGTGTTTGCATGTGCAGTGGTGGTGAAACCCGAGAACCATCCCAGCGATTCCATATCATTAATCTAGATCCAACTCTAATTCTGCTTGTTTACTTTCCTACAATTAGTTTAATTAACCTCAACCAAATCAATCATTCTAAATATTAGTCTCACTTGAGCTATATTCGACTGAAAAAGATTCTTAAAAACATTGTCCTTTGGGATTTGATCCTTAACTATATTGCGATAAGACTCGTCCTCTTGTAGGTGGTATTATTGCACGAAGTTTTGGTAAAACCTTGGGGATTTCAACCCCGAGTGAATTTGTTAGTGCGATATTTGCCACGTCAGAACTACCCAACCCATGATCTGGAGTTAGTTGTTGTAGTTCATGCCTTGAAGATCTAAAGACACTACCTTTATGGTGAGAAGTGTCAGATCTTCACATATCACAAGAACTTGAAGTACATCTTTTCAAAATAGGAGTTGAACATGAGTCAACAATGCTAGATGGTGTTAATCAAGGACTACGACTGCACTATTGATTACCATCCAAGAAAGGCAAAATTTTAGCAGATGCACTAAACAAGAAGTCTTCTTCATCGTCATCTATGGAGAAGGTACAATTGTGTTCTTTAGTGTGCCATAAGTGAGACATGTTGGTCTCCTTGCGTCAGATGAATGTGAAGCTAGAGGTTTCTTTGTTAGCACAGTTACAGATGAAGCCTACATTGAGACAAAATATAGAGGTACATCAGAGTGATCATGTGATACATCGGATATGATCAAAGTTTGACAGCGAGAAGCGTTATGGTTTCCATGAGGTAGAGGATGGGATGGTGTGTAACCATAGTAGAGTTTTGGTTCCTAAAGTTGGTAATATGAGGAATATGGTTTTAGAAGAGGCTCACTCATTTATGTATACTATGCACCCAGGTAGCTCCAAGATGTACCATAACCTTAAAGATTTGTATTGGTGGCCTTGCTTGAAGTGTGATGCGGCTGAGTTTGTGGCCAAGTGCATAGTGTGTCAACAAGTTAAGGTGGAACATAAAAATCCTATAGGGACGTTGCAACTATTACCTATACCGTAGTGGAAATGGGATCATGTGACGATGGACTTTGTGGTTGGTCTCCCTAGAACAGCCAAAGGTCATGATTCCAGTTGGGTGATCATTGACATGTTGACCAAGTCAGCACATTTCCTTCCTATGAAGACCACATATACAAAGAGAATCTTGCACATGTATATGTTGATGAGATAGTGTGTTTGCATGGCGTTCCAGCAACTATCATGTCAGATAGGGGTCCTCAATTTACTAGTCGCTTTTGGGAGCATTTTCACATGGATTTGGGTATACATTTAAGGTTTAGTATTGCCTTCCACCCATAGACAGATGGTCAGTCTGAGAGGACCATACAAGCCTTGTAGGATCTATTAAGAGCTTGTGTCTTGTAGTTTTTGGGGAGTTGGGATATCCACATTAGCTTGATATAGTTTGCTTATAATGATAGTTATCAGAGGAGCATCGACATGGCACCGTATGAGGCGTTGTATGGGAGATGTTGTACGTCTCTATTATGTTGGTATGAGATAGGATAATATCAGCTTCTTAGTCCTGATCTTGTGCAGTAGATGAGAGAAAAGATCAAAATGATTCAATAGTAGTTGAAAGAAGCCTAGGATAGATAGAAGTCTTATGTTGATAACCAACATAGACCCTTGGAGTTTCAAGTGGGATACATAGTGTATCTCAAGGTATCTCCTTGGAAAGGTGTCTTTAGGTTTGGGAAGAAGGGTAAGTTGTCTCCCAGGTATATGGTACCTTACCCTGTCGTGGCACGTGTTGGGAAAGTAGCCTATAAGTTGAAGTCCACCTGAGTTGCACAAGTTGCATCTAGTATTCCATGTGTTTATGTTGAGTATGTGCCACCCTGATACCGAGTTAGTGCTTCATCTGGTAGAGGTTGAGTTCAAATAAGATATGTTGTATGTGGAAGGACCCATGTTGATCCTTGATAGAAGAGTGAAGAAGTTGAAGAAGAAGGACATAGTATTGGTGAAGGTTTTGTGGCATCACCATGGCATTGAGGAAGCCACGTGAGAGCTTGAGGAAGAGATGCGTAGAGAGTAACCATCTCTTTTCACTTAGGATTTTGGGGGTGAAATCCTTGTTAGGCGTTTACAGCTTGTAACACCCCTAACCTATGTTTTGGGATAACTCTATTTTTTTGGCTTGATTAAGTTCTTAGAACCTTTATATCATCCTATGAGATGCTTTTAGAGCTTGTGGAGAGCTTAAGTTTCTAGTTTGATCTTATTTGGATGATGTTTGTGCTTTATGTGCTTGTTTTGGATCAAATTACAATTTACCCATTTGAGAGGGTTATATAGAAATTTTACACACCTAGTAGTTACCCTCTCTTTTGAGAGAGAATATGATTCTTTAGGATGCCTTGTTTGAGCCTTGGATGAGTGGTGGCATCACTAGAGGTGATTAGGGCTTCTAGGGTTTTGGTTGGTTTCGACCTTGATGCGTTTGTTGATTGTCACGACCCTTGTCTCAACCTTGATGGGGTGTCTTGTGGGTGTCTCAATTGAGACACCTTCTCTAGGTGGTTTTATCTTGACCATAATGGTTTTGGTGAGTCTTGGGTCGAGACAGTTGTCTTCTTATGAAGTGTCTCAACCTAGTTTGTTGTTGACCTTTTTATCTCGACCAGGTGGTGCTTTTGTTTCGACCTCCTTAAGGTGTTGCGACTGAAACCATGTTTTGAGGACCTAAGTGGTTGAGACCCAACATTGGCTGTATCACCATCTCATGCATGCAAGGTTTAAGTAGTTGCATGTTGGTTTCTTAGGTGGACAAGTTTCTCCTTGGTACCTTCAAGTGTTGACACCTCACCCCACCTTCCTTCTCTCCTCCTTTGGTATATAACCCCTTTTCTCTTCATGTAAGTGAAACTTTTTTCCCTCATTCTTCCTCCTCCTCTTTTCTCATCCTTAGGGCTTGGTGGAGCAAGGAGGACTGATCTTGGAGCTCTTGGTGGTCGAGATCCCTTACATGTGGTGTCTCTTTCTCATCTTCAACCTTGGTATGTGTATGCCTTTCTTTTGTGATGTTTCCCTTGGATCTCCTACCCCATATCCTTCTCTTTCCTCATTCTTATACCATGAACCATCCATGTTGGTCATTTTGGAGAGAAACTCCTCATCACAAGGGTCATAAACCATGTTTTGACAAGGTGGTACCCAAGTGAGAGGAGGTTTCTTCTCTCTTTCTCCCTTTTTTTCTTTTGGTTCGGCCAAGGGTTCTCTTACCCTCTTTTCTTGAGCAATCATTGACCTTGGTGTCTTGTTCTTCTTGAGGTGATCTTGTGGCCAAAATTAAAGCCTTTGGTAGAGCTTCATCATCCTTGGTGATCGTGTGCCTGGATCAAGTGATCCTTGGAGTTTATCTTCCTTAAGGCAGGTTATATTAACTCTCTACCCTCTTTATTATTGTACTTTTCCTTTCTGCATGTTTTTGTTTCTCTCTCTAAATCATGATCCTAATATGCTAGTAGATGATACCATGCTCTAGAACTTGAATGATGGTGGTTATCACCCTTGGCTTTCTTAAAATCTGAAATCCTAATTTAGAGTACCCGATTTTGGAGATGGTTGTGAGATGGTGGTTTTCTTCCTATCTTTTGAACTTAGTTCTGAGCACATGCAAGATGCTCATGTACCTTGGTGTATCATGGATTTTAGGTTCTATTTTGGGTGTGTTAATGTGATTTATCTCTCTTTCATGAGGTTCTTTCATGGTGGTTTGCATGGCACATGTGTAACGGTTTTTTATGACTGATTTTATCAAAAGTTTTCCTCCTAGTTGATGGTGGTTTTCTTTGATGATCATCTCCTATTTTGGCCGTGATTCATCTTCTATTTTGATCAAGGTTTGTCCTATTTCGATGGTGATCCTTTGCCTTGGTGGTAGCATGACCTTAGAGGTCGATACACCATGTTTTCTCTTTGGGTCGAGACACTTTAATGCTTGTTGGTTGGTCGAGATGTTGTTACTATTTTGGGTCGAGACAAGTGCCCTAGTTTCAGTCGAGACACTTACCTTGTGATGGTAGTGACCTTACTTTGTTTTGTGGTTGAGACAAGTTTTGTTTTGGGTCGAGACAAGTGTTTTGAGGGTGGTCAAAACCCTAATCCTTGTGGTGGTCGAGACATATGATGTTGTTGTTGTCGAGACATCTAGATCTGTTGCGGTCAAGACACCTTGCTAAAAGGTGATCGAGACACTTGCTTCATGAGTGGTCGAGACACATATGTGAGGGATGGTCGAGACACATACTTGATCATACAATGAACACATGTGTATGGGTAAACAAGTAATGAACCATGTATGGTGTTGTTTGAATGATTAGTTAGTTAACCCTAATCATGTTTCCTAACCCTAATATGCTCCAAGAAAGTGGTATACGGTGTACCTAGGGTTTGGTGATTGAATGCAACTATAAAACCCTAATTGGCTATATATGTAACCCTAACCCTAATGTTGGCAACAATGATGTTCTTTCTTGTTTCACTTGGATTGATTATCATATTATAATGATTTATCTCTCTTGTTATGAGCCCCTAACCATGCAGGTGAAATGAATGCCATGGCTTGTGTATGTTGTGGTGATTATTGTGTGATACAGGGTGATGTCTATAAGCCTTGATGAGATATGATGAGGTCGCATTGATGTGATGGGTCCTATGACCTGATGAAGGCTTGATGCCTATTTTGGATATCACACAGTGATGTGACATTGATGATGGCCTTGTGAATGTCAAGATACAAGTATCATGTGCTGATGATGTGATTAGTTCACACCTTATATGTTTTATATCTTTTGGAGTTGCACCTTTCCCTTGTATTTGTAGAGTTTGTTTTGGATTTGTGCATTGTAACTTGATTGATGCTAAAAGATACCCAATTGGCTGAATTAATCAAGTGAAACTTTAATCATGTAGGTGCCATGTGCCATAGATCCATTTCAGTGTCAATCTTAGTGCTAGATGGTGAAACTAGTCATTCCTAGGGGAAGCTCAGAGCTCATATTTTTGAATCTGCAGGGGTGAAATTTGGGTATTTCCTTATGATCACAATTACAAGTGGTGTGAGGCAGCCATGTGTGAGATGCTCTCCTTGTGATATGGATGGGCATGCGTGAGCCAATCCTTCTTTTTAGAACAGCCATGCATGAGCCTATTCTTCTAGCATCGTACCTGTACCAAGGTGGTATAGGTGTGATTATATATATTGATGGCCATGCGTGATCCAATCCTTCATCTTGACGATATGTCATTGTTGTAGTTGACTGATATGTCTTTGTAGTGTTTTCTCTTACGCTGGCCAAGAGGTGTTGGGGAGGTCATGGATTTCAGCTCTTCCATTGACCTTGTATGGCACTAAATTTGACTTAGTAGTGGTTCGTTGGATTTTGGTGGTATGACTCAAATCCTCAAGGAAATAATAAAAGACGTAACACGCCTGTGTAGTGTACTTTTGCTTAGAGTTAAATGTGAATAACACCGGTTGAACCCTTTGCCTTATCTTTGTATTGATTTCTTTAATTATAGGGTGGTAAGAGAAGTCAACAGATATATTCTTCATATTCCTTCTTAGAATATTTATTGTTCTACTTCTCAGTAGTAACTTCCTAGTTATGCTTAATCTACTTTATCTGTTGGATACATATTTTTTAGTTGAATCTACTCAACCTGCTAAGTATCTTATCTATCTATTTAGTTATTTGTTCTTTAATAGATTATTGGTGGAGAGTTATATCTCTTGCTGGGATGTTTGGCCTCACCTTGTGGGTTTCCACATATTTTAGGTGGTCATGCATGAAGAGGTAGAGATCGTGCAACTAAGGAAGAGAAACAGCAAGAGCAGTAGCTAATAAGGTTGGATGTGTTGCTGGTCTTTTGGTGATAAAGTCGTAGATGTCGTCCATATACACTCAGGTCTTTGGGGGTGTTCTTGTTGTGTTCTGTGGATATGTTATCGATACAAGCTTTTTGGCATGTGAGTCATGTATGTAAGATATGGCATTTGTATATGTATATATGTGGAACATATATCCCATGTAATAGGTTGATGATAGGAATGATGATGGACAGTGATTTAAGAACCTTGTGAGACGATATGTAATTCATGTGAAAGGCGTGTGGACATATATGTGATAAGTGTTTTTGTTGTGGTGCTTTTGCTAAATTGGTTTTAATTTCATGTATTTTCTGGTAATTCACTTGCTTAGTTATAATTTCACATTTGGTTTTTTAGTATCTCGCTTGTGGTGTGTCAGGGTGTCACAAGTTGGCCACCCTGACTCATATTTAGGATGTTCATGAGTAGTTGTATTAGTAGTAGAAGGCCATTTACAACTCTGAGAATCTACTCTTAGTCAACCACGAGACCATCCACACTCACCTACAAAGCTTCTAATACCATCAGTAGTTGCTCTATGACCACTACTAGAGTCAGGGGAACTTTTCTAGCTACCCTCAACTAGCATACATGCCAGCAAACCCTTTGTTGTTCACCGGATCAATCTATCCACTTGATCCACAAATGTCATTGGGAACATTCCACCCAACACCACCATTTTTAGCATTGGATACCCCTGTTCCACCTCTTAGTTTGATTTTTGACTATAAGGACATGGTTAATTTCAAGCTTGGGGTGATGGAATAGGTCTCTTGTAGTATTTTCTTTCTTATTTAGTTTCTTTTTCTTGTTTCCAAGTAGTAGGATCAACAATCTACCTATTGTAATCATCTAGATTAATTTATCATGATTGCATCATATCAAAGACTGCTTCATGCTCTTTCAATGAATCTAAAAAAAAACAAATTTCATTAAAATTTAAAGATTTTTGCTTAAATGCTCTATCTTATAAGCTTACTTGTGAAGTATAAGACAACACCAACTGGAGAAAGTGACTGCATGAGTCAACTTGACATCTTATATGAATCAAAATAAGTGTTTGCGTGATTCAACTTGAGGACATCTTATATGAATCAAAATCTTAATTTACTCAGGATTTTGTATGATGAGATGTTTGAGCTTGAACCAACCAAATAGTAATGTGATCGTAAATGGAAATTTTAGAAATAAACTCTAAGGTCATCTTATACACATGTTTATTGAGAGGGATAGAACATAGTTAAGAAAGGAATTGTCTTCTAGTCATGTGATTTCATCCACCCTTCATGATATTTCATTCACCACCACAAGATGATCAAGTAATCCAAATTGTATCATGTTGACTCCATTGCATAATATAATAGGTATCATGTTAGTTAGTTCCTTCCCAAATGCATTAGAAGAAAAAAAATGTGCATGTTATTTTGTTTAGTTGAGAAACTTTAGTTGCATAACAACTTTCATATATATATGTATTGCATTTCTTTTACATCATTTTGCATATTGTGCAGCATGTGTCTCTTTAGATTTCTCCACAAATAAAGATTGAAATGATCTACATTCATATCGCTCCAAATGAAAAAAAAAGAGAAATAAAGAAATGATGTATGGTGAATAAATATTGAGCATTAGTCATGAATTATGCTAAAAATAAGAGGGAAAAATAAAAGAAAAGAAGAATAAAAATAAATTAAGAAAGGGAGAAAATAATGCCTTGAACTCAATCCAAATTTTCTCTTAGGAGAGAGTGAAAAAATCTAACATGTATGCATCCATCCACCCACACTCATCATTAGGATGAGACATTCAATCCATTCAACATCCCATCATAATAGTATGCATTAGGAGTCATGCATTTTCATTCCCTCCATTCTGTAGGTGAATCATCTTTTACTCCATGCATAAGGAATTTGGATCTTACTTGTGATTCGTGTTTCATGGCTGCCTATTCCATTTACACCCAATGCTTTGTATGGCATGCCACATGTATTATTAGACCCCTCATCCATGTCTATATAGAGAACTACTTCAAACATGGTTGTGTAGGTAGACTAGACCAATGAAGACAAGAAAATCACATGGTGCTTCAAGTGTATGCCCTATTGACTATGATGTTAACTACCACATATTGATAGTGTTTCATTGATCTTAGTGTGCACGTCTATAATGAACATTTTTTGTCACTTCAATTTGTTTAGTGGTTGGTAAGGAACGGTTCTGAACCATCAGGTGGGGTAATTAAGAAAAGTATTTCAAAAAATTTGTCCTTTTGCTGACTTTTTCAAACAGATCCAAAAGTAGCATTTCTCAAGGACGAGCAACACTCAAGCTTAGGGGACTTTGGTGCACTGGCTTTCAGTCACTTGTCACATGCTATTTTATGGGAATTAATTGCATATATGTTCACTTTGAGATAGGCTTATGCATTTTTTCTATCATTATCCTTTGAATCATTGTTGCATCAAATATCTAGTAATGCTAGTGAATCATGCTAATTTATTATCTATAATTTGGACTTAAGTCATGTTTTCATATTCCAAGAAATTTAAGCACTAAGTGGACAACTTTGTGCCACCAACCCATCTATCAGTGGTACGGATAAATCAAGAATCTACAATAGCAAAAGAGTGAAACCTTGGTGCTACTGAAAGGGATGTTGATTCAACCAAGAGAGGTGTCAATGCTACCGAATTCAACATTCGATGCTACCAAATCATGATCTAAGGAGCATCACTAGTTGTATTATTTTGGTGCCAATGACATGCATGCAGGTGACACCGACTTCAACATCCAGGGGGCATCAAAACTCCTAGAGCAACTTGGTGATGTTGACACTTAATATCAGTAATCCCAACATACTTTGGGAGATTCAAGTCAGTCGGTTACTCAGTGCCATTTACAGCTCATTGGTGGTACCAACACTATGTGAGTAGTTCATATCTAAATCAAGTCAAAATTGTGACTTAATGATGACCAAAGCCTAACTTATGACCTAAAAGGAGTGCAGCCAAAATAAAGATATCATGGTTATCACATTCTTACAGAGTAGAGATCTAAGGGAGGAGGAGACTAAGGAGATAAACATAGACCGGACATTCTGGGCACTTCTAAAGGATAGATTTGTACTCAAAATGCTCCAAATCAAAGTGTTTACTAAAGGGGATCACCCAGACGACTTCTTCAGGGGTTTTCACATTGGTTCTCTAATGTTTTTCTTATTTTCTACCTCTTCCTATCTTTGTATGAAGTGTCACATTATGGTGAGTGAAGGGATAGTTTTAGGGCACATGGTGTCCAATAGATAAATGGAGGTCAATCCAGTAAAGATTGAAGTGATCTCTAAGCTACCTCCACCGTTGTCTGTGAATGGAGTTAGGAGTTTTCTAGGACACAACGACTTTTGCTGATGTTTTATAAAAAAATTTCTTAAAGATTGCAAGTTTTTGAAATGTTAGAAGGATTCCAAGTTTAATTTTTATGAGTGGTTTCTAAAGGCTTTTGAGGTGTTAAAGAAGAAATTTCTCTCTACACCTGTGGTACAGGCTCCAGATTGGAGCCAACCATTTGATCTCATGTGTGACGCGTTAGAATTTGCGGTAGGGGTTGTGCTGGGACAATGCAAAGATAAAACTCATGATGTTATTTATTATGCATCAAAAAACCTTAATGATGCCCAAATTAACTACACTACAACTAAAAATGAACTTTTGGTTGTGGTGTTTGCTTTTGAAAAATTTCACCAATATCTGATTGGGGCAAGGGTTATAGTTTGGACTGACCATGCAGCGATAAAATATTTGTTGCAAAAGAAAGATGTCAAGCCTAGATTGATAAGATGGATTTTTCCAGTGTAGGATTGTGATATAGAAATCAAGGATAAGGTAGGGACACAAATGTGGTAGTCAATCATTTGTCTAGGCTGGAGAGAGTGGATGCTAAGGACTTAAAAATATCCATTTTTGAGGATTTTCCTGATGAACTGTTGTTCTCTATGAAAGACAAAGACCCATGGT
Source organism: Alisma plantago-aquatica (assembly GCA_963693085.1). Taxonomy (NCBI): domain Eukaryota; kingdom Viridiplantae; phylum Streptophyta; class Magnoliopsida; order Alismatales; family Alismataceae; genus Alisma; species Alisma plantago-aquatica. Next base: position 274,983,134 of record OY856415.1, read on the forward strand.
TTGCAAATATTGTAAACTACTTATGTGGCAAGTTTCTAGAAGACTAGGGGTATCAAGATAAGAAGAAATATTTTTAATCCTTGAGATACTATGTGTAGTATGACCCAATCTTACTCAAACAATGTAGGGATGGGATTTTGAGGAAGTGTGTGCATGAGTGTGAGTAGAGTATATTTTCACACTATCATTCCCTACCTACCGAGGGACATCATCCTAGATCCAAGACAGTGGCCAAGGTGAAAGTGGTTTTTATTGGTCGTCTTTATTCAAAGATTCTTACAATTTTGTGCGTAATTGTGATGCATGTTAGGGAGCAAGAAATATATCTAGGAGACACAAAATGCCCCTAATCATTTTTCATGAATTTGAGGTTTTTAATTTATGGGAAATTGATTTTACAAGACTGATGGAGCCTCAAATTGCGTGGAGTTGAGTGCACCACTAAAAATCCTAGAGATAGTAAGTCTCTAAGTTTAACCTTGTGTGTGCAATAATAAGATCTCCACCCACGTACGCTAAGGTATACAGAAGTCTTATCGTAGTACAGATGAGGGTCGAATCCACAAGACAACGGTCTTGTTAAGGATTTAACAAGATGGAAAACGTTATAATTCTATTTATATACTTAAGAGTTGGTATCTAGATCAAAGAGTTGATTGAATGGTTTAACCTAAAAATGCAAGGTAATGTAAATGACAGGAAAGTAAAATTAAGGTTGAAGACAATATTTTGGAAACCACTAGGATGTGATTGAGTTACACCACCGCAACACATGGATCAAAACATACATCATAAAAACATGGCTCGCAAAGAAAAGAGTCTAAAAAGTTAGTATCTTTGTAGACTTAGCTTTCTTTCAGATAACTAACTATGAGAAACGTGGAAGTGTTGAAATGCCATCCATCCCCAAAGGAATGGTCACTTACTTTGCATCACTCCCCTCATAAAGTGTGTTCCTCGACCTATCAAGGTTGTACTTTCATACGTCAACTGATTCCATTTCATAGCATGAAAGTACAACGATGGAGGTGAGTTTACTCCACTCCTTGAGAAATGCTCCTAGATACCGAAGCAAATGTATGGTGACTATATACATCTGGAACCAACAAGCAGTCGATATTCGAATCTAGAAGTACAAACATAGACAATTCGCACTAGTAGATAATAGATAACACAAGTTGGTGATCAAGCAACTAGCATTCATTAAGCGATTGATGTTGAATTGAAAAGATAGTATTTCTCTATTGCAAACTCTTGAATTACAATGCATGGAATGAAACATGGGTAGAGGGGCTACTCCCCGCACCCTAGTATATGGAACTACTCTCTCATGGCAAGGATGAACAAGGAGGAGGGAAGAGAGAAGGGAAACATCGTCTCCACGTAGGAGGGAGGAAGGTCGACCCCTTAGAGTAGAGAGAAACTATCTTCACACCATGTGGTTGCCTTGGTGATGGATCCAAGACTTCCCACCTTCTGTGTCGATGAGAAAGAAAGAAGCTTGAGGATGGAGTGTGGATCTCAGACCGGCAGCCTTGGGGCGATGGATGAATATTGAAATGGCTCTGAAATAGTTGGGGCAGCCGTTGGGCGTCTCAAGATCAGATCCAAATGGGGGACCCCTTTGATCCTATTTATAGGCTTCCAAGGAGTCTTGAATGGTCTTGGGACCATTCTGGATCTTGAACAGTTTGGAGACCATTTGGATCATGAACGGTTTGGAGACCATTTGGATCTTGAATGGTTTGGAGACTCGTTCGGTCTGGAGACTATTTGAGGTATGCTTGGTCTTGAGATCGTTTGAAGCTTGGTTGGTCTTGGGACCGTTTGAAGCTTGCTCAGTCTTGGGACCGTTTGAAGCTTGGTCGGTCTTGGGACCGTTTGAAGCTTGGTTGGTCTTGGGACCATTTGAAGCTTGGTCAGTCTAGGGACCATTTGACTTCCATTCGGTCTAGGGACCGGTTGGTCTTCATACAGTCTTGGGACCGTTAGGATTTCATTCAGTCTTGGGACCGGTTGGTCTTCATACGGTCTTGGGACCGGTTGTGTCCTTAACGGTTTGGAGACTATTTGAACTCTTCACAGTTTGGAAACCATTTGGGGTTCTTCACGGTCTTGGGATCGGTTGAGTTATTTTGCAATTGTTTTGTGTTTTTCTATAAGAAGAAAAGAGAGAAATGTTAGTCTATTAGTATATTAACAATAAAGTGGAAAGTTAAGTATTCTATCTAATTTATTTAAGAAAGAGTATGGAAAACTAAGAAAAATTAGTAAGATAACATCACAAAATTGGAGGTTATCACCCCCCAACTTAGAGTCTATCTTGTCCTCAAGATGGATAGAGCTAAGGCACGTAGTGGCCAGGCAATTTTATTTAGTGAAGATTTCCATACTCTTGCTTCAATTCTAAACTAGAGATCTCCCAGAGTCTTATCGGGGCTTCGACTTGCACTAACTCTTTCAGGTATCAGGAGTTGCATGGATCTCAGGTTTCTTCTATGCCGCATAACTCACATTGGGACCACCTTTTCCTTAATTACATTTTGTACATGTCTTTGACTCTAGGTAGTTTTATACTTCTTTGTAGATCCTATCAGAAGCTAAGATGGGTATGAGGGTTGGCTGAAGGCTTGCTATGTAACTCCCCCTTTGAAGGGGGGAGGGTTTATCTAAACTTTTAGGACCTCACTACTGGGCGCGACACGTCTACCTTTGTGAGAGCAGCTAAATGTACCGGTCGGGTGAGACCTTTATCAACTTTCATATATTTGGAGACCTTAGGATCTCACTACTGGGTGCGACACATTTTCCTTTGTGAGGGAAGCTGAATGTATTGATCGGGTAAGACCTTTATTGGCTCTTCATATAGGTCCTTATGCATGGCACAACTCTTATGTTTTTATTCAACACTCTGGCTTTTATTCATATACTCACCAATTTAGGAATTGGGTATTTTAGGGATTTTATTTGGGTTGCCAAGCCTCTTTTTGAAAAGAAGAAAATTGTTCCTTGGAGTTTCCCGACATGCACTTGTTTTGATTTTTTTACTTGGTGGTCCACCTGTGAGGTTCCTTGACTTGGATTTTTCCTAGTTCCCTCTCGTCCTTGAGAGCGTTTGGCTTGTTTTGGCCATGATGTTAACCTGTGGAGAGTCTGACATAGAATTGAAGCAAAAGTATGAGAATCGAGTATGAAAGCGATTTATTAATTCACCATTACATGCCAAAATGCTACTTATGTAATTGCTTCTGAGGACTACTCTGTCTCTAATTTATCTAGGGGTGTCCCTTTTCTAAAATGAATGTTTTCTTATGTACAACAACTATTCTATCAAAGAAATTATCAGAAGAACTATTTGTCAGAAAAATAAAAAAATTGTACGAAAGAATAATGGTAAATGAAAGAGTGGAGAGTAGAAGGTTTGAATATAATACCTTGCCCTTGCCTAGTGTACCCCCCATCTTATCACTCACTCTATCCATAGAGTGTCAAGGTGATAGGTTGAGAAGTACATGGGCAAGGGTGTCAAGGTTCTATTAATCCTTTGTTGGCTCCATAGGAACGGAGGAGATTTGTTGCAAACTTTCCACGTAAAGCATGATATTCCATGTCCTTCATGTCCTCCACATGTTTACCAAGAACCGTGAGGGTATACTTCGAGTAAAGGATGTGGAAACCACAGTCGTTTGATTCTCTGATTTGCTGGGGACAGTGGTGGCAGAACGCTGGGTGATGGAAATGTTCTTTGTTATATGCCTTTGTGTGCTTGCCGAGAAGATCGTTTTGTCATTCAGTACAATCCTTCACCACTTCTTCTGTGAGCACCTTTGTTGTAACAACATACTCTCTCTGGATTGGATCAAACTGGCTATCAGAACTGTTGTAGATCATTGTAGTGCCATTGTGTAAGTTTGTTGCCAGCCACATCCAATGCTCAGAGTGAAGGAATGGAAACACAATGAACTTTAGAGTCGTATGTTGAAGATATGAGATAAGGGCTTTGGTGGTGACAAAGTTCTTTGACTCGAGTAAATCATCCTTCATGTTTGCAGATCCATGTAAGCTGTAGGTAGGTCCCGTGCTAGAAGAAATTGGTAGGTAGTCATTACGCTCACAGATAATGAACCTTTTATATGTACAATTTCGTGAAGTGAATCTTCCATTACGAGAATGTTCCCGTCAAGGAAAACAAGCTCATCGTTCTCTACATAAAGCCGAGACATGATGAGTCTGAGTTCATTGTCAGAAAGACTCTTACATGCAGTAAGGTCAAAGTTTGGGAACGTTGGTTGTATAGAAGATAGGGGCACCATATCTTTGGATTATCTATTGATGGTGGTCTCTGTTAACAAATCAATGTCCCCCTTGTCATCCACCATATCGAAAGTATAAGGGTCCCATTGGCATTTTTATGAGACCTTGGTAGTTTGGTGTTGTTGTTTCTCCAACTCCTTTAGTATTTGCTTGAAAGGTCGCTTTTATGGATGTTGGATAGCAGAGAAAAGGTAGTGAGGTACATCATCTTATGCCATAGTGTGGTTGTTGAAGAACCGTCTGTCACAGATAAGTTCCATGGCGTAATGTCCCCGTAGAGAATGCATGTCTTCTGTAGGTCGCTCGGTAAATGGGATTTGTTTGTTGAGTGCTTCTATGAATCTTATTGTATAGAAAGTGTAGTCCCCTAAACCTTCCAGCATTTGGACTGATGGGTTGATGATTTGGAACCAAGGTTGGTTCCAACCATGTTGAAGAGATGGGCAGGCAACCCATATTATTTTGAGAAGCCGGAAAGGAATGCATCTTGCTTCTCCGGCTTCTGAACCGGAAAAGTTTATCTATCTGGCCTTGAGCTCACTGGCGCAAAAATTGTACACCTTGGCATCACGGGCCTTGGTGTCAACAATCATTAGTAGCCAGTGGCCAGAGACTTTAAAAGGCATTGTGATGTAGCGTTCCTTCTTCGTGATACCCGTTTGCAGTCGCTCGATGGACTTTACTTGTAAGTCCTTATTTGATAAGCTTAAAGCAAGAGCGGGTGAAGCATTGAAAATGGGTTGCAGTTTCTTCGGGCTCTGGAATTCTTCTATAGTATTAGCAAGGAGGACATTGAAGATAGCCATCTTCACCTCTGATTGTGGTCGTAGGAGAATATAGAAATATTCGTGTGTCAACATGTGCTTCGTCTTTATATTATTATAGATGATGTCCCCCCATCCTTGGCATCAACTACAATAGTGTTTAGGATGAAGATGTCTTGAACATCTAAAGTAGGGATGGCCGCCTCATCCAATTCGTGCATCTTGTGAGGGAGAGGTGGCAGCAGGGGAAGGTCATGTGGTAAAGGAATTGAAGTCTGCTCAGTGTTGTCCACAAATTGTGGCAAATCTTCATCTTTGTCAGAATCAGAGTTGAGTCTATCTTCAGTGTTGAGACTCACTCTGTCCTCGGAATCCTTGTGCTCTGAGGGGGAGGGGTGCAGCTTGTTCCAGGACAGAATTTTGAAGAGTGATGGCTGCTGTGATAGGGCTAATGGTGGTTTCCATGATACATTGTTGAAACTTAACAAAAGTTGCATCTTTTGCAGTGTCCCCCAGGGATCCCATGGATGATAAATTTAAAAATTGATCCCCATATGACATTATGACATTGTCATTATTATTGGGGGAGTGGTGGTCATTGGTTTTACCCTCCTTGTGGTCTCCACCATCTCCCCTCTTTGTATTATCAGCTCCTCGGTTGGTGCCCTCCCCAGCATTGCCTGGGTCATCAGGTTGGTCATCTGAGGAGGAGCTGTTGGCATTTGAGTCCGCTGAGGAGTCAGAGTCATCATCATCATCTTCATCGTTCTCGTCATCTGCCGCCTAGTCTTTGTTCTTTTTTATCGATGCTTTCTTGCATCGCTGATGGATAGCTTGTAGTTCTTCAAGTGCCACCTGCACGTGCCCGTCGGTTTCAAGCAGTGCGTCGTGGCTTTCCTTGAGATCTGCGTATCTAGCTTCGGCAGAGAGGATTCGTGTTGTTAGATCAGTCACTTGGTCTTGTAGTTGGTCTAAGGCGTTGTTTGTATGCTCCTCCTGGCAGTAGATGAGTTGTGTGAGGGTTCTATCGATGCCATCCAAGCGCGTGATCAGTGCAGTTAATTATTGCTAAAGCTCGCGAAGGGTCTCAGGTAAGGGTTGAGTTTTCTTAGAGACCCTATCGACTTGTTGGGCCAATGCTTCTTGTTGTCCTTTCATCCCAAGTATCAACTCCGGCAAGTTTCGTGTGCGGTCGTCGACACGGTCGACTTGCTGGGTTGCTGTTTCCTGCCGTTATTGAATGCTTGTGGGGATGTCTGGTAAGGCGTGAGTCCTCTCATCAAGCTTGGATACATGTGTAGCAAGTCCATGCACACAGGAAAAAATTGATTGTAAGATGTTAGACAGGTTGGTGAGGAGGTTTCGAATAACATCAAATTGTCATCCAAATTCCTCACCGACTTGTGAAAAAGGGACCCCAGAGATGTGTGGGTGAGATGGATGGGGTATAGGAGGAATGGTGGTAGTGCCTTGTGAAAGAGACACTATTGATGGGCCTGCGAATTGCGTGGTGACTGTAGAGGGAGTCACCCGCAGTATTAGGGTGGTGATGGATGAGAAGTGTGGTGACATTTTGGGTGAAAAAGGTGGAACTGAGAATGTCAGGGGGAAAGTGGTGGAAGTGAAGGTGAGATCGGGCGTCGTGGTGAAGGATGGGACACTTAAGGAGAAAATGAGTGAGGCAGAAGATGTGGGTGAAGTTGTGGTTGTGGAGAAAGGGATTGTGGTGGATATGATTGTGGAAAAAGGTGGAAGAGTGGTAGACGGAGGAATGGTGGAAGGTGGGAGCGTGGTGGGGGTGGTTGTAGAGGTGAACTCAACATCCAGATCCAAGATGAAGGGTTCTGGTGTTGGATTCACTATGTTTTCTACACTGTGGGGGTGTTCTGCCTCTGGGTTGATCTTTGATGTGGGCGTCCCCAACTACTGTTGTTTCTGTGCACATAGTTTGGATGACCGTGTAATTGGAATTTTCTTTGGTGTTGTCATTGGGGCAGTGACGCTATGCTCTGTCTGCCTTACTTTTTCTTGTTTCTCCTTTTCTTTTACCGATGTGAGAAGGTTAGCAAGCTCCTCTTCAGTGAAGAGTAGCTTGTATTTATCGTAATCAGCTAGCTTGGGGAGCGGTAGCAACATCCTGGATGCTTTGACAGCTGGGCAGAAGACATAATGGAGTTTGGCATCTTTCTCCTTTATGATATATGTATTCTTTAGAGTCTACTCATTTGTTAGGATGTCACCATTTATCACAGTACACCTTGAAAGTGGTTTGTCCATCTTAAGATACTTCAGAATTGATGTTACATGGCCACTTATGCAGATTTCCTTCCCGAGGGCATAAGATGTGTGTTTGTGTATCACATGACGTTCGATGTTGACTGGAAGCCCTTTTAGGATGGACCATAGAATAAAGAGGTTAGAAAAGATTAACATTCCAACTCTTTGTCCTAGGGAATAGAGCGCCTGTTATGATTTTGTGCAGAGTGTGCACCAGGCCAGAATGTATGTTGGAAGCTTTGCAAGTCTTTGGTTCATAGCTTGGAATCCCCATCAAAGACTTCCACAAGGTATGCCTGTTGAACTGGGGATGGTCCAGGCCTGCCTCCTTAGCTTTCTTTAGCTGATCTTGGTTGTCGATGAAGATTTCATTTAGTAGATTCTCAGTCAAGATGACTTTCTGTCCAAAGAGAGAGGTTATTAGCTTATGGTCACCTCCGTCTTTTAGTTTATCTTTTATGTCCATGGGTTCTTTGGTTAGGTAGGTGAAGAACTCCAGCGTGGGCTCAACATAGGAATTCTCTGCGATGAAGTAGAGTTTTGAAAGGTTCACCTCATCGAGTAGGGAAAGAACTCTGTCATAGATTCCCATCCATTTTAGTATGTTCGAGCAGATATATTTTGTTGGGCGCAACACTTTGTCACCATCCTGGAGGTTTTGGATATACAGATCAGATGATGCTAGTTCTGCGGTGGTGGCAGCAGGAGTGGCATGTTCTGCCAAGATTTGTTCTCTTGCATTTGAGGGCCGGACTTGCTTCTGTGCCCGCCTTTTGGTGGGTCTTTCTTCAGTGGCCTCCTGGGCCTTCCTTTTTCCCGTTGTCTTTGTAGGTGTGGATTCTTCCTCAGAATTTGGTACGTAGTCTGAACCTTCATCAGTAGATGAAGGATCTTCAATTTCTTCATTTGGATCTTCTGCTAAACATTTGTTGACTCACTCAAGGTCGTGGATGACCTTGGGCAAGCCAACAGGAGTTTTGCCCATTTTGTTGCAAAATTCAAGGATGTGTTGGAGCTTATTCCAGCACTCTATCAACTTCTCCCTGGTCCAGATGTGGGAGTCAACAACGTCTTTCATAGGTGATGCCATCCTGAAAATTTGAACAAGAACTTATTTATGTTAGAAAAGAAAAAAAGGGGGGAATGGAATTTGAAAGGATTGCAAAACTGTGTAAGCTTCATGTTTAAGAATCAAATCGAGAAGATTAAAACCATAAAAAAATGATGCGGTAGTCAAGACCGTTTATTGTCCAAACGGTTTCAAGACCGTTTGGAACATGCAGGTTTCTAAACCGTTAGGGAGATGAAGCGGTGATGGCGATGAGCGAAGAGAAGGCGATGATGTCGAGGAAAAAGTGATGATGGTGAAGTAGCAGTAGCAATCAAAGGCATTGTTTATGGTGGAGAGCGACGGCATCGATGGTGGTAGCAGCGGCAATGGTGTTGATGGTGGTGATGGTTGCGAGCATCCTCTACCTTGTTGTGATGAGCATGGTTGAGAGAAGGAGAGGATGGGGTGACGACGTAAGAGCAGAAACGGCAGAAGAGAGGATGGCATGACGGCAGCAACGTCGGAGGCGTTAGCATGGATGAAGACGGTGGTCACGCGGGAGCAAAGAAGTCAGGAGGAATGTAACAAGGTTCACGCAAGAGAAGTTGTAAGAGTCGAAGGAATGAAAAAGGGAGGGGTCGAGGAGTATTTATAGAAAAAGGAGAGGTGGTTGTACAAATTCTCCTTAGGTCAAACGATCTCGGGACCGTTTGGGTCCGAACGGTTTTGAGACCGTTGAGATCAAATGGTTTCAAGACCGTTTGGATCCAAACAGTTTCGAGACCGTGAGGACCAAATAGTTTTACGACCGTTTGGGTCCAAACGGTTTCAAGACCGTAAGGACCAAATGGTTTCAAGACCGTGAGGACCAAGCTGTTTCAAGACCGTTTGGGTCCAAAGACAAAACTATTTTGGTCAATGATTTTTATATTTTTATATTCGTTTTGGTTGCTTATATAAATTTTTATATTTTCTGAACAATGATAGCTAGAAAATATCAAAATCTAAGAAAAATGAAAAAAAAGGTGATACTTAGTTCTTGGGTTGCCTCCCAAGTAGCGCTTTGGTTTTATGTCGTTGGCTCGACGAAATTCTGACTTGACCAGTTTAATGATGTGGGGTCCTGAATGTTGATAGTTTGTCTTGAAGTTTTGTCGGCTGGAGTATAGTATTTTTTTAGTCTATGGCCATTAACAGACCTTTCTCCTCCCTTGTCATCAAAGATGATGACAACTCCAATTGGATAGATATGCTTGATAGTGAAGGGAATGGACCATTTTGTGTAGAGTTTTCTGGAAAACATTTTGAGTTTGGAGTTGAAAAGAAGGACCTGGTCTCTGACAATGACATCTTTCCTTTTAAGGTGGCCGTCATGCCACATCTTAGTTTGCTCTTTGTAGATCCTGACATTCTGGTAGGCAGTCATTCTTAGTTCCTCCAACTCTTGTAATTGGAGTTGTTTGTATTCACCAGCACTTTTGAAATCAAAATTCAATTGTTTGATAGCCCACCATGCTTTGTGTTCTAATTCGACTGGGAGATGGCACGACTTTCCATACACTAAATGAAATGGCATTGTTCCTATTGGAGTTTTGTAAGCAGTACGATATGCCCAGAAAGCATCAGGAAGTTTGGTGGACCAATCCGTGCAGTTTCTGTTGATAGTTTTCTCTAAGATAGCTTTCAATTATCTGTTTGAGACTTCAACTTGGCCGCTAGTCTGCAGATTATAAGGCATAGTGACCTTATGTTTTACTTTGTATCTTCGTAGAAGAGATTTGAAGCTTCTTTCCAAGAAATGTGACCCACCATCGGATATGATCGTCCTAGGGACTCCAAATCTAGGAAAGATGATATCCTTGAACAGCTTAATAACTGGCTTAGAGTCACAAGATATAGTGGGTATAACTTCTACCCATTTGGATACATAGTCCACAACAACCAAAATATAGGAGAATCCATATGATGCGGGAAATGGACCCATATAGTCCACTCCCCATACGTCAAAAAGTTCTATCTCCTACCATAGAGTTAGTGGCATTTCATTTCATTTCGATATCCTTCCAGACAGTTGACATTTATTGCAAGATTGCACAAATTCATGGGCATCCTTTGCTATTGTTGGCCAGAAGAATCCTGACTATAAGACTTTAAGAGTCGTCTTCTTTGAACTCATGTGTCCCCCAGTGGGGCCAGAATGACAGTGTTCTAAGACTGGGATAATTTCTTCTTCAAGGATACAACGACGGAATAATCTGTCTATGCATAAGCAAAAAAGATATGGTTCATCCCAAAAGTATTGCTTGACATCATGAAGAAATTTATTTCTGTCGTGGTAGGAAGTAGCAGGGTGGATAATTCCTATAGCCAGATAGTTTACTATATCGGCATACCAAGGAAATCCGGTGGTGACTTTCATGAGTTGATTGTTGAGTAGAGAGTCGTGGATAGGTATATTGTCATCGTCCTGAAGCTCAATGCGACTTAAGTGGTCGGTGACAACATTTTCTACCCCACTTTTGTCTTTAATTTCCAAATCGAATTTTTGAAGCATCAACACCCAGCGAATAAGTCTGGGTATTGCATCTTATTTCTAAATCATATATTTTATTATGGAGTGATCTGTATATACTATGACTTTTGATCTGATCAAATAAGAACAAAATTTTTCAAAAGCGTAGATGACTGCTAAGAACTCTTTTTCTGTAGTTGTGTAGTTCTTTTGGGCTTCATCAAGCATTTTTATGCATAGTATATCACATAGGGTTTCTTATCTATTCTCTGCCCTAGTACTACCCCTGTAAATTAGTCACTGGCGTCACACATTATCTTGAAGGGTTGTGACTAGTCAGGGGCTCGTAGTATAGGTGTCAAGATCAGGGCATTCTTTAGAGTCATGAAGTTGCGTAGGCATTCCTGATCAAAATTGAAATTTGTATCTTTAGTCAATAAGTTAGACATGGGTTTTGCTATATTTGACAAGTCTTTGATGAATCTTCAATAAAATTCGGCATGGCCCAAAAAAGCTCATACTCCCCTGATGTCTTTTGGTGGTGTCAGCTTTGAAATGACATCTATCTTTGCTTTGTCCACTTCAATCCCTCTTTTTCTCACTCGATGCCTGAGGACAACTCCTTTAGTCACCATGAAATGACATTTTCCCAATTAAGGATCATATTTGTTTCCTTGCATCTTTGTAGCACTCTACCGAGGTTAAGCAAACAGTTGTCAAAAGAGTCCCCATAAACTGAAAAGTCATCCATGAAAACTTCCATGATGGACTCCGTTAATCCTTCGAATATGGTAGACATACACCTCTGAAATGTTGTGGGTGCATTACATAGTCCAAAAGGCATCCTTCTAAAGGCGTAAGTTCCAAAAGGGCAAGTAAAAGTCGTCTTTTCTTGATCTTCAGGGTGTATCAAAATTTGATAAAACCCTGAATAACCGTCAAGATAGCAAAAGATTTTTTGGTGGGCTAGACGTTCAAGGACCTCATCAAGGAAAGGTAGAGGGAAGTGATCTTTTCTTATTTCCTTGTTCAGTTTCCTGTAATCGATACACATCCTCCATCTAGTGAGAGTCCTTGTGGGTACCAGTTCATTTTTATCATTCAAAATGACAATGGTTCCCCCCTTTTTAGGGACCACTTGGACCAGACTAACCCATTGAGAATCGGAAATTGGATAAATGATACCAGCTTTTAGGAGTTTAAGAACATCAAGGTGAACCACCTCCTTGAGATTTGGGTTTAGTTTCCTCTGGTGTTCCCATGAAGGTTTAAACTCTTCCACCATGGGTAATCTATGCATGCACAGAGATGGATTTATTCCCGTTAGGTCAGTCATCTTGTATCCAATGACTTTCTTGTGCTTTCTTAACTCAATAAGTAGTTTTTCTTCTTGGTCAGCTATTAAAGTGGAACTGATAATGACCAGGCATAATTTTTCTTCGTCAAGGAAGACATGTTTGAGCCCAACTGGTAGAGCTTTCATTTCAGGTGTCTTGGGTACTTCTGCAATTTCCAAAACGGTGATAGATCTCAACTCCTCAAAGGTAGCTTCGGGGGTTTCTTTGGCTTGTTCAAGGTATTGCAGACATTGTTGAACTAGTTCATTGGTTGAGAATTCATCTTCTGGATTTGTTAAGATGTTTTCTAAATCATCAGACAATTCGGAAGGTTCTTGATTTAACTAAGACATTTTATCAATTGCTTCGAGAAGAAAAACTTCTTCGTGGATGCTAGGACCTTTTCAGATGTCAAAGACTCTGAATTGAACAGCTTCCTTTCCCAGTCTTAAGGTAATGGTTCCAGCTTAAACATCGATTAGTGCTCTGGATGTAGCAAGGAAGGGTCTGTCGAATATTATTGGATACCTCAGATCTTCTTTTATGTCCATAATAACAAAGTCACAGGGAACATATGAATCTTTCCCTACTCTTATTGGGATATCTTCAATAATTCCCAAAGGTGTAGTGATGGTAGAATTAGCCAATTGAATTGTCATTGTTGTGGGTAGCAAATTAGTAAAACCCAATCTCTTACACATGGAAAATGGCATAATGGATATGCTGGCCCCCAAATCGGCTAATCCTTTCTTGCAAGAGGTATTTCCGATAGAACATTGGATGCCAAAGGAGCCAGGGTTCTTCTTCTTTTTCAGCATCTTATTAAGAATGATGTCAGAAGTAGTTTGAGCTAATTTGACAGTCTCATGTTCTTCAGTCATATATTTCTTTGATAGTAAAGTCTTAAGGTATTTGGACCAAGCTGGGATTTCAGAATGAGCATCAAGGAATGGAATATCGACATATAGCTTCTTCATAGCTTCCTTGAATTTCTGGAATCTAGTATCCAATTTAGTTTCTCTCAATCTGCCTGGGCAGGGTATCCTAGGCTTATACGGTGGGACTTATGGTTCCTTGGTAACTTGGTCTTTTTCCTTTTCCTTCCCAACCTCTACAGATTTTTTTAGTTTCTTGATTTTTGCTTGCAATTGGATTCACTTCTGTTATATCTTCGTCTTCTCGAATGACATTGGTGACTTCAGCAAGGACACGACCATACCTTGTGGTGACTACATTCAGTTGTTCTTGTTTGTGTTGAACATGTCTCGACTTTATTTCTAGCTGACCAGCAAAAGTACCTACCGGGGGTTTCAGCTGGGCTGTGAACTGTGCCAATTGAGTTTCCACAACCTTTTATTGGTCTTGCTGATTGGCAAGCATGGTCTGCTGAGATTGCAGCATTTGCCTAGTCATGGATAACTCATCTGTTGGCAGAGGCAGAGCATTCTTTTGTTGATATTGTATAACTTGTTGCTGCCCTTGTGGTTGTTGTTGTTGAGGTGCTGGTAATTGAGGTTGTTGTGGTTTTTGTAGCTAAGTTTGTTGCAATTGCGGATGAAATGGAGGGTAGTATGTAGAAGAATTTCTTGGGTATACAAGTCTTTGAGGCACACCCCTATAGTTTCCTGGTTTTTGATTATAATTGCTTTGAAATCTAGGTGGTAGTCTATTGGAAGACCCACCTTGTGTCTAGTGTTGCGGGTTGGCAGTTCCTGTAGGATTCCCATACTGAAAACCGGGATGGTTTCTCGGTTGATCCAGATTATAATATACTTATCCTGGTATGGAGTGGATAGAATTCAATTGTTCTGGTAGTTGATCCTCAGGATGTTAAATAATTGGTTCATATTGTAGTTGTGGTGGTTGTAGATCCATCATTACGTTGTATAAGAGACAACATGATAATGTGGGGTGATCAGATGCATGACAAGCTTTGCAAGTTTCGGTAGCTGCTTTGACTTGTTGAACCTGGGAGTTCTTCTTTTTATCATATTCCCCAAATGATGTTTCAAGAACTTGTTGCTTATGAGCTATGGTTTTTAAAGCTTCAGCGATGGCTTTCAACTCTACAGATTCCTCAGCTTTACAAACCTTTAGAACTCATCTGGTAGATGGCCTTCCCCAATTAGATTGGTTCTCGGCTCTGAGTGTGACAATCTTCCAGGCATCTTCATAATTCTTTCGCATGAAATTCCCCCCGGATGAGGAATCCAAAAACTTCTTAATGTCATCACTTACTCCTCTATAGAATGTTTCTATGAGCTGATGTTGTGAGATTCCATGATGTGGACATTTCCTCGGTAATTCCTTAAATCTTTCCCAGGATTTTGCTAGTGATTCTCCAGGAAGTTGGGAGAACTAGTTGATATGTCCCCTAATCTAGTAGGTAAATGAGGGAGGAAAGAATTTATCCAAAAAAATTCTTCCAAGTGAGCCTAGGTGGTGATTGGCTCTCCATCTAATGAGTTATACCAACTCAATGCCCTTCTAGACAGAGTGAAGTTGAAAAGTTGAAGCATGATTGCATCATTAGTAGCTCCGACCTGTGATACCAATCGACAGAGTGTCTAGAATCACTTCAGATGATCCATGCAATCCTCTCCAGTGTTCCCAGAGAATGAGATGCCTTGCATGATTTGGATCCATTGTGTTCGGATCTCAAAGTTAGGAGCATTGATGAGAGGTGGTTGGACTGGGTGATTATCTTCAGAGTTCTTAGGAACAGCGTAATCCTATAGTTGCTTGTTCCTTATCAAAAGTTGAGTAGCTATTGTGGCTGCTTCATTTTTGGCTTGGATATGGGCTTGCTCTTCAGCACGGACTTCAGCTTGAATTTGAGCACGTGTATCAGTGATGAGTTGTGCTCTCTGAGATGCTATGGCTGTGTTGACTCTTTCCAACACCAAAGCGGCATGGCATTGTTCTTCAGTCATCTGTCTGGCTTGTTGGTGGTTGTTGAGTCTGATGCATCGGTGGAAGCTTCATTCTACCTCAGAGTCATACTCTGGTTCAGGGGAGAATTTGATGTTATGCGAAGGTTGCATACACGTTTTCTACCTGAGTAGAAGAAAAATCACACTTCAGACGATGTGGAAAAAATGATGAGATCAAAAAGATATATGAATTAATTATCAAAGTAAAGTACAACATCCTAATCAACTAGCAAGTTGACAAATGGAATTAAAACGTTCCGTTTTCCCCGGCAACAGTGTCAATTTTTAACGGAGCCTCCACTCGCGTGGAGTTGCGTGCACCACTAAAAATCCTAGAGAGAGTAAGTCTCTAAGTTTAACCTTGTGTGTGCTATAATAAGATCTCCACCCACATACGCTAAGGTACGCGGAAGACTTATCATAGTATAGTTGAGGTTCCAATCCACGAGACAACGGTCTTGTTAAGGATTTAACAAGATGGAAAACGTTATAATTCTATTTATCTACTTAAGAGTTGGTATCTATATCAAAGAGTTGATTGAAAGATTTGACCTAAAAATTCAAGGTAATGTAATTGGCAGGAAAGTAAAATTAAGGTTGAAGACAATATTTTCGAAACCACTAGGATGTGATCGAGTTTCACCACCTCTACACATGGATCAAAACATACATCATAAAAACATGGCTTGCAAAGAAAAGAGTCTAAAAAGTTAGTATCTTTGTAGACTTAGCTTCCTTTTGGATAACTAACAATGACAAATGTGGAAGTGTTGCAATGCCAGCCATCCCCAAACAAATGGTCACTTACTTTGCATCACTCCCCTCGCAAAGTGTGTTCCTCGACCTATCAAGGTTGTACTTTCATACGTCAACTGATTCCATTTCATAGCATGAAAGTACAACGATGGAGGTGAGTTTACTACACTCATTGAGAAATGTTCCTAGATACAGAAGAAAATGTATGGTGACTACATACATCTAGAACCAACAAGCAATCGATATTCAAATCTAGAAGTACAAACATAGACAATTCCCACTAGTAGATAATAGATAACACAAGTTGGTGATCAAGCAACTAGCATTCATTAAATGATTTATGTTGAACTGAAAAGATAGTATTTCTCTATTGCAAACTCATGGATTACAATGCATGGAATGAAAACATGGGTAGTGGGGCTACTCCCCACACCCTAGTGCATAGAACTACTCGCTCATGGCAAGGACGAAGAAGGAGGTGGAAGAGAGAAGGGAAACATCATCTCCACATAGGAGGGAGGAAGGTTGACCCCTTGGAGTAGAGAGCAACTATCTTCACACCATGTGGTTGTCTTGGTGATGGATCCTCGACTTCCCACCTTCTGTGTCGATGAGAAAGAAAGCAGCTTGAGGATGGAGTGTAGATCTCAGATCGACAACCTTGGGGCAATGGATGAAGATTAAAATGGCTCTGGAATAGTTGGGGCAGCCTTTGGGCATCTCAAGATCTTATCCAAATGGGGGACCCCTTTGATCCTAATTATAGGCTTCCAAGGAGTCTTGAACGGTCTTGGGACCGTTCTGGATCTTGAACGGTTTGGAGACCATTCTGGATCTTGAACAGTTTGGAGACCGTTTGGATCCTGAACAGTTTGGAGACTTGTTTGGTCTGGAGACCATTTGAGGTTTGCTCGGTCTTGAGATCGTTTGAAGGTTGGTCAGTCTTGAGACCATTTGAAGCTTGGTCGGTCTTGGTACTGTTTGACTTTCATTCGGTCTTGGGACCGGTTGGTCTTCATACGGTCTTGGGACCGTTTGGATTTCATTTGGTCTTGAGACCGGTTGGTCTTCATACGATCTTGGGACCAGTTGTGTCCTAAACGGCTTAGAGACTGTTTGAACTCTTCACGGTTTGGAAATCGTTTGGGGTTCTTCACGGTCTTGGGATCGGTTGAGTTCTTTTGCAATTTTTTTGTGTTTTTCTGTAAGAAGAAAAGGAAGAAATGTTAGTCTATTGGTATATTTACAATAAAGTGGAAAGTTAAGTATTCTATCTAATTTATCTAAGAAAGAGTATGGAAAACTAAGAAAACTAGTAAGATAACATCACAAAATGGGAGGTTATCAGAGACCCTTTGTGTCTTCCAATTCTAAATTATATATTTTCTTGCATTTGACTACGTGTCTAAGTGGGTGGAAGAAATTCCAACCCGCACCAATAATGCACAAGTTGTTTACAAATTTGTAGAGGATCATATTTTTTGCAGGTTTGGGGTGTCGAGAGTGATGATAAAGGGATGGGGGATCTCACTTCACTAACAAGAAGTTTAGATATTTATTGATTAAGTATGGAGTGAGGTATAGAGTAGGAACCCCATACCATCCATATACCCAAGCTCATGTTGAGGTGTCTAATAGAGAGATAAAGAAGATCTTAGAAAAAACAATCTCAATAAATAGGACCAATTGTAGCATGCAATTAAATGACACTCTTTGGGCATATAGGACAGTCTATAAAATGCCTATAGGAACAACTCCATTTAGGATATTTTATGGGAGGGCTTGTCATTTACCTACAGAGTTGGAACTCAAAGAAAAGTGGGCTTTAAGGAAGCAGAATTTCAAACTTGATGTTGCAAGAAAGAACCGCATGTTGGAGCTCAATGAATTGGATGAGCTTAGGCTAGATGCATGTGAAATCTTGAGGATATATAAGGACAATACCAATAAGGTCCATGATCACCATATATTGCATAGAGTGTTTACTCCTAGACATAAGGTGCTTCTATTCAATTTTAGGCTGAAATTGCATCCGAGAAAATTAAGGTCTAGATGGAGTGGCCCATATGTGGTGGTTAAGGTATTCCCTCATGGTACAGTGGAGATTAGTGATGGAGTTGATCCAAATGGATAGGAATTTAAGCACTACTATGGGGAAGAGTTGATACATAAGGGAGAGGATTTGAAGCTCCTAGAGCTTCATTGGTGTCTTGCATGATCTGATCATCGAGCCTAGGACGTAAAATGAAGGCGCTTATTGGGAAACAACCCAATTTTAATTTATCATATCTTAGTTTTTTTTCTTTTACAATCTTTTTAGGAGTTTTCATTGTTCTAATTGCATTCTAATTATAGTAATTTTTAGATGTAAAAAAGGTACCTTGATCCTTTTTGTTTGGTGTGTAGGAAGTAGAAAAGTCAGTATCACCAACACCTATTTGGTGGCACCGAGACAGATGTGGAATCAACAATAAGATTTTCTGTTCTAGTCGGTACCATCGACAAGCCAGCTAGTGGCACCGACAAAATCAACAATGAAAGTCAAAGAGCCACTCAGTACCACTGACGAGACAGTTAGTTGCACCTATTCCTTACAGAGCCAGAGCTGGATTTCCAGTGTAGGCTCAGTACTACCAACACACCGTCGGTAGCACTGACATCTGATGATGCTCCAGGTTCGAGATAATTAACAACTCAATACCACTGACACATAAAGTTAGTGGCACAAACATTTTTGACAGAGGCTACTAAAATGCAGCTCGTTCCACCCACACATCATTCGGTGGTACTGACACCTAAAAACAGAGAATTTGTGGATGTGCCATTCGACAGACAAGATCTTCTCCATCCAATAGATGGTGGTACTAATTTGAAAACACATTCCATAAGTCTATACCACCTACATAGAATCGATACTACCAGCATCGAGCAATCTGTGTGTCACTACATCGACAAACACTAGCTGTGAGTATCAACAATGAATAATGAACTCACATAGATCAGGGGGATGAGTTGGTGCCACTGACACTCCTGTCAGTGGTACTGACACGGTGTGTCAGAGCAATTCGTGGGCTATAAAAGGTGAGGTGTGGGTTGTGATTCAAACACACCCACTCCATCTCACTTGCAATCACAGAAGCACCATAGATCCAAGGTGACCAGAGTCTTCCATGTGCTCTCTTCTTCTACTCTTTTCCCTTTCTAGACCTATGGCGACAAGGAGGTCATTTCATCATGGCAGGAGTCAACTTTATGGTGCCCAAGCCAGCACGCATGGCTCACGTCACTGATGACCAAATGAAGATTTACGTCATCTTGATGAAGAGGGAGATCATACCCACTATGTATGGTGATTGTGCCTTCCTGAATAATGTGGGCTTCACTGAGAGTCAACAACAAGTCTATGTTGTCCAGGACATGGTGGGCGATCACCCCTTCTTTGGTGATTGGCCCACCTACCAGGAGATCATCTACAAGTTCCTGGTGTCCTTGGAGGTTTTTTGCATCCCCGAGCACGGGAAAGGCTAGGAGGAAGGATGGGTTCACTTCTTCCTATACAATGTTTCCCACCACGTCACGTTGGCAGAGTTCAATGCCATCTATGGGTATCCAGTAGGGTACGTGCTCTACACACCCAACGACTTCGACTACACATGTATATGGTGGCTAATGATGAACTTTCTACAAGCATTCACTGTCAACTGCCACCAGTCTTCTGTCATGGATATCGAGCGTTCGTTCACTCAAATTTTGCACCGGTATTTCACCAACACCATCTTTGTCGGGTCTACACAAGGGAAGGGGAAGGTGCAACAAGCTACTCATTATGACCTTTAGGCATTTTTGTCTAAAGGGGAAGAGAAGTTTGACCTTGAATCGTTATTTCTACAACACATACTGGAAGTCAAGAATCAGGTGTAGAGGAAACCCCCAATCCACTTTGGAGGGCTTATTACACCAGTGGCAATGCACCTCAACCTCGACCTCTCCACCTCCAACCCTTTGAGGACTTCCTTCAAGCTGGATTTTAGCCACTTCAAGAGGGCTCATCTTTTCAGCAAGAGCGAGGGCAAGGTGTTTTTGCACAGTGGATGATCAGTTGTGGGAAAGGGGCCTTCCTGACCCATCTTCAGTCTATGAGGGGTGTGCTTCTTGAGATAGCCAGTAGAGGATGCAAAATAAGTAGAGGAGGAGCAATACAACCCCAAGGCAGAGCAGGGTGGGGATGCCAAAGAGGAGGAGGCAACCATGCCATTCACACAGCGGTCGGTTATCTACCGGTCTTCATGAAGACATGGAGCATCAAACTCTACTGCTCCACCATCTAATCAGCAAGACCCTTATTCTATGAAAGGTATGTAGGTGATGCTACAATCAATTAAATAGGGACAGCAAAAATAATCGACAACATTGGCAAAAATCCACGACGTTCAGGGGTGGCTTCTATAGCAGCAACATGTGATTTATGATAATGAGCATCTTCTCCTGGCCAACTAGGAGAATATGCACGCTCGCTTGCAATGGATTGAGCATTACCAACAGCCGCTCTATGGTCATTATTGGATCTAGGGGAAGTTTGCTAACTACCTGCAGACTCCAGAGATGCCAACACAGCAACCCAACTTCAATGACACTTTCTACCTACCAGATCCAAACATGCCACCCCCACCATTCTGATTTGGTACCACTATTCCACCTCTTTGATTATATTTTTACTATGAGGACATAGTCAAGTTCAAGCTTAGGGGGGTGCTGGAACAACTCTATTTTCATTTGCTTTTTAGTTTTATTATTCTAAGTGTGTAGGATCCACATCTATCTAGTGTAATGGTGGAGCATTATCATCATGATTTCTACCTTCATAATAGAGTTGTTCTTATGTGATTTTGCAATGAACTTTGAAAATTGAATTAAAAAATCTAAAATTGGCATATCTTTGAAAGCATAGTTGCAAATTCGGTATCACCTAGAGGAAGTGTATGGGTTAGTCAGCTTGATGACATTTGATATGAATGAAAAGTATTAAACTATCTATGATTTGATCATGACGATGGGGTTTGAGCCCAAACTGAATAATCAATTAACGAGACCTTAAATGAGATTTTTAGAAAGAAAACCTAAGGTTACTCTATACATAGGTTAATAGGATAGGGACATATCAAAGATTAAGAAAGGCATTGTCTCTTAATCTTGTGATTCCATCTGCTTTTCATACATGTGATCCACCACCTTAAGATGGTCAAGTAACCCGAATTGTTTCCTCTTGATTGCATGGCATAGCATGATAGGCCACATGATATCTAGTCTTTTTATTTCATTATTTATAAAATGAAAAAAAAATTGGGCATATAAATTAGTTTCATAACAAAATTCATGTAGATTGCATACCATATGCATCATTCATTCTTTCATCATGTACCCATGTTTTTTTCCTCAAAATGTAAAGTGCAAGTATACACATCCATACCCATCTATACCCCTCAAAATGAAAAATATGAGTTGTTATAGTGAAGCACGAGCATACTCTTCAACCATGCTAAAACCGTGGGCCAATGATAGAAAAAAAATATTATGAGATAAAGAGGGAGAAAAGGATGCCCCGAGTTCAATTCTAAATTTTTCTTCAAGAAGAGATGGAAACAAATACATGGTGTATTCTTTTACTCCACTTTCGTCAATCAGATGAGACTTTTAGTGCATGCATCATTTCACCCAAAAATAGTGTGTATTAGGATTCATGCATTTCTTGCTACCTTCATTCTATAGGTTCATCATGTTTATTTTTGCATAAATGATTCAATAGTTACTTGTGATTCTTCATAAGTCACCTACTTCATTGCATCCATTGCTCTTTATGGTAGGCAACAAATATGATTGATCTCCTTATTAATTCTTATAAGGGGAACTGCTTCAAATTAGTGTGCTAGGTAGAGAAGAAAAATGTAGTTAAGGGATCACATGATGCACTAAGGAATGCCCTATTAACTATGATACTAATTGCTCTATCGATAGTGTTTCACTAATATAGGGGTGGACATCTTTAATGAACATTTTTGGTTATTTGAGAGTAGTTATTTATTTACTGGTCAATAAGGGCCGGTTTGGGACCGCCAGGTGGGGGTAGTTGAGAAATCAAGTTCATATTATTTGTTCTTTTGTTGACTTGTCTCAAATAGATTCAAGGGTAGTGTTGCTCAAGGGCGAGCAACATTTAAGCTTAGGGGATTTTTATGCATTGAATATTATGTGCTTTGTATTGGCTATTTTATTATGTATTTCATGCATATTTGCTCATTTTAACATTATTTGTGCATGATTTATCCTTATTGGCATGTGACATACATTTTCATCAATTATTAGCTATTTCTACTATTTCATATTGATTTTTCATAATTTATGGTACTTATGTTCTTTATCTCAAATTTTAGGTTAATTCACAAGTCCTGAATCAGCTCGGTGCTATCGATGGTATTGTTGGTAGTACCAACAATGGAAGAAAAGACAGACATGAGTCGAAAACACTTGGTGGTACCAATAGAAGATTCAGTGCTACGAACTTGATCAACAATAACGCTAACAGAGTGGTTCTATGCCACCCACCTCGAGTCAGTGGTACCAACTTGTACATGGAAAAACTCATCAGAAGATGTCAAAGAGAAATATGGTGCTATCGACGCCTCGATCGGTAGTACCGACACTCATAGGGAGTCACGACCCAGAAGCAGACTCAGTGCCACCGAAATCCCATTGGTGGTACTGACTTGTCACGATTAGACATGATTAAAGATGATGATTAATCCAACGGCCATGACTTAACGATGTCCTAAGTCAATCTTATGACTAGGGAGGATTTTTTATAAACCTAATAATGACATTGGAGTTCCTTACACGATAAAGGAGAGTCGTGAGAAGAGAAAGGAGAGGCGAAAGTGACATTTTGGATGATTTGAGCACCTCCAGTGAACGGATTTGCAGCCAGAAGATAGAAAATCGCCACATTCATGATAGGGAGTCATCTAGATCATCTTCTCCAGGGGGTTACCATTAACTCTTTAATGTTTTCCTCACTTTTCCCTTCTCCATTTATGTGTATGGAAACTAAAATCATGTGGGTTTAATCCCCTAATTCCTTAGGATCTGAGAGTAGCCCGGTTATACATTGTACTTGTCATTATGAGTTAATATATATTGTTCCTAATTTTTGGACATAAATCTATGATTGCTACATGAATTATCTGTGTTTGATCACCATAATTGATTTCTTAGACCGTTAGTTACTTCGAGAAGGATTAAGGGTTGGATAAGTCATAGATTTACATAGCCTAGGCCATGCCTCGATAGAGGGCTTACGGCTATGAAGGGTATAGTCGAAAGGATTCGTTAAAGCACCTAATTAATAATTAAATCACTATGAGAATGGAACTTGTATTAGATTAGGTAGTGAATTACGTTGCACAAGCGGGTAATTCATACTATAGGTCCTTTGGTCCAGGGTTAGGAGAACTAAATATTACTAGATAATGTTAGTTGCAGTATAAACCATGGTAAAGTTGTATTCCTAGGGAATCCAATTTCCATTTGTGATCACAACCGCAATAATTTAGTTTTAATTATTGCAACTACTCAGTTAATCACTCAATCACCTTTTTCAATAGGTATAGTTGATCGAGTCATGGTTAGCAGTAGTTTTTGGATTCACATTTTCCTGAGTTCAACATTTGGCCCTCTTTTGGTCTATATTACTTCGGTATGTGCACTTGTGTTTAATATGTGTAATAAGTACGCATCAGATCATCATAATTTATAACCAAAAAAATCATGTGATTGAGTAATTGAAAACCTAAATCTCTTTGGATCTAGATGTGCCTTACTATACCTTCAAGATTCTTGTTTTACATGAGAAATTTGAGATTCCATACTATCTGTTGATTCATTTTGTTCCACATCTACTTCCATAGGCTTAATATTATCTTGTTTGTCTTGAATATCTTTGAGATTTAGTTTGGTCCCTTTGGTTCCTTTGGTAATGAATTCATTTTCATGGTATATAGTAGTTCTGGAAAAAAACACTTACTTTTCAAGTAGAATATAGAGGTAAAAACCCTTAGTTTCCTTAGGGTGTCCAATAAAGAAACATTTATCCGACTTGAGTCCAATCTTTATAAAGAATTATTTCTTGACATAAGCTTCCCATACCAAATTCCTCATAAAAGACATACTGGGACATTTCCCATTTCATTTTTATATGGTGTATTTTGAACTGATTTAGAAGGTGCATGGTTAAGTGTAAATGTGTTAGTTTCAAGAGAATTTCCCATATGGAAGTTGAAATATTAGCCAAACTCACCATTAATTTTAACGTGTCCAACAAGGTGTGATTCCTTCTTTATAAAACCTCATTTTGTTGTGGATTTTAGGTGGAGTCAACTATGATACAATTCCATTGTGTGTTATACAGGCCTCAAACTCATGGCTTAGATATTCTCCACCATGATCAAATTGTAGTGCTTTCATATTCTTATCAAGTTGGTTGTGTACTTCATTCATAAAATTCTTAAAGTTTGCAGTGATTGTGATTTCTCTTACACATATCCATATTTAATGAAGGCATAAGTAAATGTGATGAGTTACAAGCACTTACCTCTAGGACTTACGCCAAAAGGTCCACACACATCAATATGTATGAGTCCTAGTAGATCAATTTCTCTCTCGTTGTGTAAAGAGTGGGACCTGAGAGGGGATCCACTCTTCACTAAATTGAGAGATAGAACCATCCTATTACAAAAATGGAGGAAAGGAAGAATTTCATTATTTCTCAAATGGTATATATATTACAGAGCATAAAACTTATAAGCAACATGAACACACTATATTGTTTCATGGATACTTGCTTCTCACCAAAATAAGTAATACAATAAACAATATGGGTACAACTACTAGTACGCTAGTCTAGCTTCAAAGGGCAACCCAATCATTCCAAGCTAACCTCATGTCAACATCTTAAAGACAATCCTCCTGAGTCATTGTCATCTAACACTTCTACATCTGGGTGGTTTTGGGAACAACACCCGATAAAAGAAAATCAAAGGTATGTGTCAGAACACTTTTGGGTATGTACACAATAAATAACATTTAGGAATTTTAGTTCAAAAGGATTACTATAAGGGGTTACAATCAAAGAGTGGGTTAAAACAAGCAGGTGAGTTCAATAAGTTATAAACAAGAGAATGAACTTTCAAAAGAATGATGCATTAAAGAATAACATCATTTCATAAGGTGCCTTATCATGAACCAATTCATGAAATCAAGCAAGCATGTAGATATGTAGACTAAATATAAATAAATAAGGCTCAAGGCACCAAGGATCATTAGCCTAAAATAGGGATGGTGGAATAGCATTTGTGGGCGGAAAAGCACGCCCCTATTTTTATTAAGGGTGGAATAGCACACCCCGGATGAAAAATCACATCCTTGTGAAAAAATATGGTTATGCATAAGTATCTACATTATTTTAAATTAGTCTAGAACCACATGCAATATTAGAAGGAAAGACATGTGTCCATCAATTACAACAATAAGATTAAATAACATGAAGGAGGGTCACAAACCCAAAATGGTGTGAATAGATGAGAGTATCGGAGAATTTAGAACAATTGCCACTAGAAGGGCATGGAATTTCAGCTGAGAAGTAAGGATATCAAGAGGTGCCTCATTATGGTAAAATGTATACCGGAGTTGAAATAAATGCCTAAATATAAATAAAGATTGCACATACCTGGTCTTTGGGACTAATCCTATCTCTATGGATGTATTCATCCTAGAAACACATTACAGGTGTTAGTCAAACCAAAACTAGCATGAGTTTACATTCCTATCAAGGATTTTATATTGTCCTTATCCTAGTATGATCACATAATGACATATTAGGGTTTATATTCTTATTAGTGAACCTATGATCCATTAACATAGATTTTAGTTTTAATACCAATTTTTATCCATACAAGCCTAGACATGTCTAGGTTACATGTTTGTGTGGATAATTCATTCATCCAATTAAAGTCTTGTACTGGTTATTCATTCTCTATATATCGTATAGTTCAAGTTCTATAAAGTAGGATCAAGTATGTTCTCAACACGAAGTATATTTACCTAAATTTTCTAATGGTGAGAGTCTAGGGTTTAAGTCTCACATACATAAATATGTGAGTCCATATATACCTTATTTTATACATATTGATAAACTCATAGATATATACCATCAAACTATTTGTTTTTGTTCTAGAATCAATAATAATATACCTTCATTTTGTCTCATATACATTCGAAGTTGGTCAATCTAAACGAAATACACATGTGATTCATATTATATATCTAAATAAATATGTATGCTTTTAGGGTTTTAGATACTATATCATGAATGTGGTTGCTGAGTTCATCGATCACTAATAAGTATCTATCGGGGTTGCATTTATCATTCTAATTTTCATAAATATTATCTCGATCATCTTTGGTCCTATTAAGATAATTCTCATAAATTTTAAATTAAACAGTTTGCGTACTTACTATGGTTACTACCTTTACCATTCATGTTAAAAAGATGGAGTATATTGGCCAAAGGATGAGGAAGAAGAGGAAAAGGAGGGTGGCGGCTAGGATATTCTTGGTGTGAAAGAAGAGGAAAGGGAAGGGTATGAGTCATATGGATGTGCAACTCTAGGCATATGTTTGCATTATAGCAGGCAGGAACCATGTCTCGCGTGATTGCAAGTTGGATACTTCTTTTACAGATTGATGTTGCTGATCAAGTTGTGGTCTCAAGGGGTATCGGAAGAAGTAAGGTGCATGGCTCACTTTTGAACAGTGGTGGTGGATCGTGAGGCCAAGATAGGAGGCCCCTCAGTCCTCACCGGATCATATGCTGGTCATAGGGTTTTCATCGGCCATAGCCTACGCCGCACTTGTAGACTACTGCTGTCATGGTGACGAACTCCTACGGCCATGAGTGGCAGCCCAAAGAGGAAGGAGGTGCCAGGGCAGTGTATGTAGGCGCGGCTGGTAGTAGGCGCGATGCTAATTGCATGTTGTCTGTCCTTCCATGGCGGCTGAGTTAAAGAGGTGGGATGGTTAGGAAGCGCTAGTGTTTTCTATTGTGGAGAGGCTATGGGAAGGGAAGGAGAAGAAGGGAAGACAAAGATAGGTGGTTATGATCAGCGCTCAGGACTGGCAGCGTCCTCTTCAGAACGTGGAGGTCTACGGACCTACAACACCAGTGTGGCCCTAATCCTTGTGGTGACGGCTAGGGTTTGCGTTACAGGCTTTGTAGTGTGAGGAAGGAGGGAAGTATGAAGAGGAGAAGAGGGACGGAGGAAAGAAATAAGCAAGGGGGAGAAAACGGAAGAGGGAGGTGGAAGGGAAAAGCCACTGCCTCCCTGTAAGTTTTTTTTTGAAGTTAAACAGACAAATTTCATTATGGAGGAGTCATACGGCATCTACATGAGGAGAAAAACAAACTAAAAGACCACACAAAGATCAAAAACAGATACAAACTACCACAAAAACTCATATCAGAATTTGATAAGGACAATGATGTATAGATCCTTCTTCTCCTTCGTTGGCTAAGGCAGCTTTCTGTGAGGAATACCTTCAACTTCAGTATGTATATGTGGTAGAGTATCTGCACCAAATCAGTGTTCCAAAAGTATATTTTTCCCGCACTTGCTGCCATACAAACTCCACAACAAAATTGACCGAGAAAGAAAATCTACCACGAGAAGATAAAGCAGCACTGATTAACAGCGAGAGACAAAACAAGAGAATAATCTAAACAAAAATCCAGTAAAAGAGAAAGGGATAGGAAATTCATCATAGCTAGACTCAACGACAGAGAGGAAGAAGACCGCTACCTCTAAAGACACCACTCCCACACACCTAAGACCCTGCTGATGATGGGCGAGAAGAGGCAGAGGGGAAGCGGGGCACCGCTTTACGGAGGCCAAACCCCCTCCCCCCAGCCAACCGCCTATGCAGGAAAAACCCTAGCGGTGCTAGGGTGAGAGAGCGGGGAGATAGATCTGCCAAGCCGGTGGAGTGGTATTTTAGGGAAGAAGTTAATCAATATAGTCATGGCATATTAATGCAATGTAACTTGTATCAATTAACTGAGTAGACTATTAAATTCTAATTAGGACGAAACTTTATAGGGAGGTAGATTATGGGTAGGACCACCTACAGAAATTACTAATTTAATATTTTGAGTTGGTTAAGGCTATAAAATAGAATAAAGGTAATATGGGAAATTTAAGGCTTTAGATGAGTATAAGAGTCCATTCGATTTCTAGATTTTTTTCCCAAAGTTAAAGTATACACCTTGTATCTATGTGCAATATTTTCAAGTAATTTTATTAATTTAATAGATTTAGTTGTAATGTTTTATAAAATGTTTATACATAGGATATAAATTTTCATTCAATTAATTAAGAAGATAAACAATGGTTGACATACTTAAATTTGTGAGTCAAGATTCAACATTAATTTTACAATTAGCATATGTTTGATACTTTTTCTTGTTACTTCTACGTTAAACATACAATTAATGTTTTTAATTCCGTTCTTTATCAATTTGACACATTATTTTAATCTATTAAATTCCTTTTATCAATTAAACTTATAATATTGATTCTAGATTTACAACTTAGGGTCAAATTTAAATGAATGCGTGGATTTTTATAATTAAACCACAATCAAATATTTAACTAATTTATTTATTTTAACCTTACATAAGAGGCAATTTGTTGTTTATATTTTCCTAGATCCAATAACTCTTAGTTAATCTAAATCAAGGGTAAATGGTTTAATACTACCCTGATTAAATTGGGTCTAAGGAAAGGAGAGGTTGAACTATATATCTAAGGTCAAGCATGTAATAACACTCCACCCCTTAAGGAGGATTTTGTCCCCAAAATCTATCCACTCATAAATTATCCCACCAATATGCCAATCATTATTGATTATTATATTATTCAACAAGAGGGTGGTTGTTTTTTTATACTTACATAATTATCCTTTTTATACTATCATCCAATTGTGCTCTTTCAACCTAGAAGTTTACCTTACTTTGATTAATACAACCTTTACATCAACTTATTTTAAGTTATCCATTTAATATTCATTGTCTCCATCTTAGCAAGGTCTAGTTGTCCCAATTAGAAAGTAGTCAAATTTGTGTGATATAAACTGAGGAATTTTCCCAAGGGATATCTAAATCTCATTATTAACTATGAACAATGCTAAAGTTGAATTACTCCCCTAAAGGTTTAATCTATAATCCAGTTGACCACTGAAGAGGTAATTCATGGTAGATCTATTGAGTCATATATATCCAAAATTCTAATTGATTTATTTGCTCTTAGGTCTAGGGTTTTAAGGTTGACTTAACTAGTTAAATGGGTCTCACTGAGGGGTTCCTTATTAATACCAACTTCCATGTAGTAATGACTTGGTTCTCAAAGCATCAGAAAATCCATAAAACTTTTTTTGTATATAGATATTGTGAAATAAGGAAAATATTTTTGATGATGAAAATCTTGCAATATGTGTGATGCCCTGCACCACACAAAGTAAGATTACTCAAAACATATCTGTGGAAGAAAGATTAACGAGATGATTACGGGAAAACACTAAAAATTTAAAATCATTTCCATAAAACTGCCAAATAGCAAGAACCTTCACATATAAGTCCTCTCAAGCCTTAAAGCATATACAAGGCATCCTATCAACCTATAACCAAAGAACTGTTCTGGTAAATATATACATAATTCCACCATATCTCTACATAACAGGTATACAAGCCAATTACATAAATAAATCACGTTTGTGAAACATCTACAAAATGTTCCCAAAGACCCAAGTGTACATGGATGACTCTAGGACTCTATCAACAAAATACATCCATCAACATTTCCAACCATATCAGCTACTGCTCCTCTTCCTGCTCCTCAACCTCCACTGCATGATCTCCACCTCTTCATGCTCATCCAACAAAAAAGGGTGTGTGAAACCCATGGGGTGAGATTCCAAATCTCAGCGGGAGATATAACTCACCACCAACTCTATTATTATCACAGATAAGATAAAGTCAGAAGCATTATGATTACAATTATGTGAAGTAGGTAATGATTATTAACACAAAAAGCATTGACTGTCTGATTTATGGAACATCTTAATAATTTGAAAGGAATATGAAGAACATGCATATTTCCAATCAACAACATTGAATAAAGATCAAGCAAGGCCTCAACCAATGTTTTCGTATTTGATCGTATACAATTATACTGCACGACTGATTATGTGTTTCATTATGCACCGAGGATTTGAGTCATACCACCCAAATCCAACCAACCACTTGATAAGTTGAAATCGGTACCATATAAGGTCTAATGGAAGAGCCAGAATCCATGACCTCACAACACCTCTTGGTCAACACAAGAAAAAACATGACAGAGACATATCAGTCAGCTGCAACAATGACATATAGTCAAATTAAAGGATTGGCTCACGCATGAACATCCACACATATAATCATAATTATCCCACCTTGGTACAGGTATGG
The DNA here is from genome assembly GCA_963693085.1 of Alisma plantago-aquatica. NCBI lineage: Eukaryota > Viridiplantae > Streptophyta > Magnoliopsida > Alismatales > Alismataceae > Alisma > Alisma plantago-aquatica. The sequence goes on from OY856415.1 coordinate 275,013,686, forward strand.
TGCTAGAAGGATAGGCTCACGCATGGCCATCCATACCATAATGAAATTGACTCACGCATGTCGTCTCACACATCTTGTATTTAAGGATATAAGGAATTACTCGACTTGCGCCCCGCATATTCAAAAATATGTGCTCCGAGTTAAACTCGTTTCACCATTTAACAAATGCTGATATTGAATGGATCTATGGAACAGGGCAAACTACACTCTTTGATTCCACTTGATTAATTATAACAATTTAAGCATCTTATAGTATCAATCAAGTTACAACGTATAACCTCTAAACAAGATCTACATAAACAAGGTCATAACTCTGTACCAAAACATATTGCAACATATTAGGTATGACTTCATCACATCATGTCTCTTTATGCCTGCTATTTATCATATCCACCACAAGGGTCAATGTCCATCACAAGAACCAATGTCCATCACAAGGACCAATGTCCATAACAAAGACCAATGTCCATCACAAGGATGAATGTTCATCAGAAGGACAAATGTCCATCACAAGGACCAATGTCCACCACAAGGACCAATGTCCATCACAAACACCAATATCCATCATAAGGACCAATGTCCATCACAAGGATCAATGTCCATCACAAGGACTAATGTCCATCACAAGGACCATTCCAATAGATCATAGCCACCATAGCTCATACCTAGCTATGTACATCAATTGGTATCATCTGCATGGTCAGAAACTGAAAACAAGAAGGCAATACATCATCAACATCATCATCTCATAGAACTCTTGCCATATATTTTACAACATACATTTTTACAACAATACAATTAGGGTTTCACTGTACCCGATTAGGGTTTACAAGATTGGATCAACAACCACCCTTAGATTATTACTTTCATTTCCATTGTGAGGTGTGTTAAGAGATATGGAAACATATTTCTCATCATCACTATAACATATGTTATGATGTATAGAAACATAACTTAACACCATACAACTATTACATAGAGTATCACATCATACCATGAGACCCTAGCATCAACATGGTATATCGCAAACACTACCACAAGGTATCGACTAGAGTTCCAACTTAGGGTATCGGATTTCCCTTCAAAGGTATCAGACATCCATGCCAAAGCAGGGTATTGGCCTACCTGCCCAAGGTGTGTATCAAATTATCCTTATCATGGGTGTGTCGAGCACAACACCTAAGGAAAGGGGTGCCAGTCAACCCCCCCCCCATCGGGAAATGCCATCCCAAGAGTGTGATGGGTGTCGAAGTAATAGGCAAAGTTGGTGTATCGGGCATCACTCAAGCCGTGACGGGATGATGATTAGAGTTTGAGAAACACATTAAGTCATGACGGCTATCAGGGTGTCAGACAGCAACACCCTCAAAGCAACGGGCTAACCACGCATCAAGTCGAGATGAGCAGTGATGCTATCACCAAGATGTGTCAGCCTCTACCCAAGCGAGACGTCACAAGTCATGACAGCCAAACCATAATGGCCAACACACTAGGTATCCCGATCAAACTCCACATCACCCAACCATCTAACACCCTTGACTCGTACCAGCCTAAACCTACCTAAGGCATGTTGATCTAGGCAACATCTAATCATATTTACCTAGACCTAACTAAGGTCGTGATGACCTTCCTTAAGGGTAATGGCCAGGGGCATCACAAGTCGTGATGTCCACCCAAAGACCAACGGTCTAACCTATGTGTCGGCCTCCACATACATATCGGCCGACACAAACATGTCACCCACCAAGGCATATCGGCCACCTTATCTTTGACCTCAAGATGACATTGCTAGCAAGGCAAAACAAAGTGCAATGCAAAGCAACAACTGAGAAAAGTTCATTTTCCAAAATAGAACATTAAACTACCCAAAAGGGTTACTAACATTCAAGCAAAAATGAGCCAATGATGAAGAACAAGATAGCAAGTAAAAGGTGGTAATAACAAAGAGGGTTAAGAGTTATATAACCTGCCTTAAGGATCACCACCAAGATCTAAGCTCCAAGGTCAAGCTCCAAGCTTCACGAGCTCAAGGTAGAAGAAAATCCTCCAAGCTCGATCACCACAACACCTCCAATGAAGAAGATGGAACCATGGTTAAGAGAGCATGAGAGGGAAAAAAAGATACCAAGGTCCATGGCTGAGAAGAAGAAAGAAAGAGAGAAAGAAGAGATAAGGATAATGGCTTACCAAGGAAGAAGATGAAAAGATAACACCACAATCTTAGGCTCATCCACCAAGATCCAAAGGAGAGTACTCCTCAAGATCAAGATCGGCCACCAAGGAGGGGATACAAAGATAACCAAAAGGTTTCTCTTGCATGGAGAGAGATATATATATACAAGAGGGATGAAAGAGAGAACAAAGGAATGGTGTCACCACTAAATAACCCTAGATGACACACATCCACAAAGAAAGGCCACATGTAACACCATGCAACAAGGTGATAAGAACCATGTCTCACCCACTAGGTCACCTTCCTAGGTCAAGGCCGATACACACACCCACTCCCTTCACAAATCGATAGGGATGAAACCCTACAACCATAAACTGACATGGTGCATCTAGATACACCAAAAAATTGATAGGATGTTTTTAAGACACCCACAAACTAATACAAGGCCCCCTCAAGGCTCTCACGCTTGAGACAACACTCCTAGGTGTAAGATACACCTCAAACATGAGCCCAAAACATCACCAAGGATGTCACCACTCAACCAAGGCTCAAACAAGCTGTCCATCTCTTTATCTTTCCTCTAGATGATTCCAAGAGAGAGAAGGAACACACTAGAGGTGGCAAACTTGCACATCAACCCCTATCCTAGATAAATTGCAATTTACACCAAAAGTTCTCCACAAAGCACAAGCATCAACCAAGCAAGCTCAAACAAGGTACCCTAATTACATCTCAGATAATTAGATCAAGGATCTAAGAAACATACTTAAGCAAAACAAATAAGGTTATCCTAAAATGTGGGTTAGGGTCTTTACAAGCCATAACCCCCTAATAGGGATTTCTCCCCCAAAATCCTAAGAAAAAATGAGGGATATTGTAAAAGAGTGAAATTACCCCTTTACTACAAATTTAAAGAATCAAACCTCCATTCCCAACATACTCAAAATGTATGTTGAAACGGGTGTAAAATTTTCAAATCTTTATTTATATTCTATACAAAAGACCAACAAGTAATGCAGCGAAATATAATTTCATGACTATATTCAATTTTATAAAAGTGTACATCATCATTCTCCCATAAAGGGTTATACAACAATAAAAGGATTTCGATAGAGGGAAATCTTAACTACACCAACTTTGTCTCTGTAACATCCCTGACCTGGGTTATGCACTAACCCTAGGATTTTTGCTTAATTAAGTAATTAGATGCTTATGCTTATCCTTTGAAATGTAATTAAGGCTTTTGAGGAACCTATATTTCTATTTCAGTCCTTTTTGAATAATGTTGCAACATTGTTTTGTAATTTGGGATAAAGTGCAAATTACCCATGTTGAGGGGTTTAATTGCAATTTGCACATGAGAATATGATCCTCTGATGATGAGACATCATAAGAATGAATATGATGTGGTGGTATGGATTCCACAAGCTTGAGCACCAAGATGTAGCTTGTAGAGCAATCCTTCTGCTTTAAAACCTAGTTTTGGTGTAATGTGTAAATACCCAACACCTAGGGACCAACATGTAAAATGTATCCTCTAGAGTATCTCTCATGTTTCTTGGCATCAATTGGAGAAAATAAAATGAGAGGGGTGCCTCATTTTAATGATCATGGTATAAGTGGAAATTACCCACATTAATAATATATTAAACAATATCCATTGAGGGTGGATATTAGTATACCTCTCTTTAAGGTTTTAGTTCCTTTCCAATTAACCTTGGATAATGGAGGAGCTTTGCATAAGGATAGAAGGACGAAACGTTTCCAATAATTTAGGAAACCTTAGTGGATATGTTTGGGAAATAAAAGCAAGTAATTATCTCTTTCCTTTTTCCTTGAAAATACCCATAAATATATAAAGCACCCTTATCAACAAAGCAAGGGATCGTTTCCCTTAGTTCCTTTTCTTATCTTCTTGCTTTGGCCGACCAAGAAGGAGCTCTGGACCAGAGGAAGGACGACCAAGCTCGTTTGGTAAGCTTTGATCACCATCTACCTCGAATTCATGGTGGAAACCATAAAACAAGGTTGGTTTATTAGTGTTTTTCACACGATTCTTCTTTCTAGCCATCTTCTCCATCCAAAACTTGAAGAATGAAGATTGGACAACACCTAGAGATTCATCCACCATTAAATCTACGAATCTTGGAGCTCTAGATCAGTCCTAAAGGCGGGTTTTATAACTCTAACCCTTAGGCTTTGCTTTTGCACCCTTCTTTCTTAGAATCGCTGCTTATACTTCTTCCTTAGACACCTTTGTGTGTTCTTGTTAGTATTTCCGTGCAGAACAGCCCCTGTTCTTGAGGTAGAATATGATGACGTTAATTCCTATGTTTATCCAAAAAGTTACTTTAGCAAACGGTCTCCAACCCTTGCTCAAACGGTTTCCCAAACCGTTTGGGAGCAAACGGTTTCAAACCGTTTGAATGCAAACAGTTTCAATCAAGAACGCATGGAAGCAAACGGTCCAAGACCATTTGGAGGCGTTGAGCAGGTGTTGACCATTTGGATGTCTGTTTTGAATGATGTAGAATAATCACTTACCAAATATCATCAATTAATTCTAAGTGAATCACCAATTGAAGGCCCATCAACCATCTAAACCCTAATCGAGTTAATTGCTTATTTCAATAATTGAATTAAGTTGAAGTTTGGGTTGAGTGGCCCAAATGGTTTCAAAACTATTTGGGGATCACTCAAACGGTCTCAAGACCGTTTGGTGATCACCCAAGACCGTTTGGAGGTCTAGGATTAAGTAGGGTTGACCAATTGAGGGCCCAATGATATCAAGTTGATGAACAATTGATTGTTGATTTTGGTGACCAAACCTAGGGTTCAAACCTTAGTTGAATGATTTGGTTTTTGATGAAATAATGGGCAAACGGCCTCAAGACCATTTGGAGGATGTCCAAATGATCCCAAGACCATTTGGGGTCAGGTCATGACCAAATTGAATAATAGTTCAATGGTTTCAAATCAATTAGACTCACATTAAAGTATGTTGAAGGGTCATCGATTTCAAACCCTAATCTATTTGATCCAAGCTCTAATTAATGATCAATTCAGGGTTAATTAAGTGTCAAATCAGTTTAAGGTTGACCTAATTAACTCAATAGACGAGTGGCTAACAAGTGCATGATCGATTGAGGGGTTCAACATTGGAAACCCTAACTCAATTGAAGAGGTTGAGACACTTTTTGGTCCATGCGGTTTTGAGGCAGTTTGGACCAAATGGTCTCAAGACTGTTTGGGACCAAACGATCCCAAACCATTTGATCTCATGCAGTTTCAAAGTCAAACTTGACCAAACGGTCTTCATGACCAAACAGTCTTCACCCCATCTTGGGCAAATGGTCTTGAGTGTGCACTTTACCAAACGGTTTCAAAAGTCAATAAGATCAAACGGTCTTCAACACCAAACGGTTTCAAGGGCAGTCCAAGACCGTTTGGGGGTTTAGTGTGCAAGACCGTTTGAGGTCTAAAAAGGTCAAGATCGTTTGATGCCTTAGTGGTCAAGATGGTTTAGTAGTTGATTAACCTAGTCCTCATAGATACCTAAAGTGATTAAGGGACCAAGTAATTAGTTCATTAATGCATATTATAATCAATGGTGAACATTACAAAGGTACCCTTGATTGGATAGAGTGACCAATACCATTTGATCAAGTGAGCCTTAATGACCACAATAGTAATGACACAACCCATGATGTCAAGGTTAAATTGACTTAGCATAATCAAGGGTGATGTAAACACCATCGGATAGAAAGAGGAGAGAGCAGACTCCTTATATGAATGAGAATCAAGTAATAATCCTCCAATATGTATGAATGTATCTAATTAGGGTATGATCCTTCATAGTGAGATCATGGAAACCCTAATTATGATGGTTAATGAATCTTAACCTAATTAAAGGGCATTAGTGGATGTAATCCTAATAATTGTGTATAGTAAACCCTAATCTAGGGTAATGTGATGTAATATGAATAGTAAACCCTAATCTAGGGTAATGTGATGTAATATGAATAGTAAACCCTAATCTAGGGTAATGTGATGTAATATGAATAGCAAACCCTAATCTAGGGTAATGTGATGTAATATGAATAGTAAACCCTAATCTAGGGAAATGTGATGATGTGAACAGTAAACCCTAATTATGGGTTATACTTTTAAGCATGAAACTCTATGATTGAATTATGAAATAAGGAATTACTATGTCTTTTTAAGTTAAAGGGGTTTGATAACCCTAATTGAATTAAATAAGAAACCCTAAACCTAGATACCAGCCGTGGTGATGTAAAACGGTCGTGGTAATCTTTTGTAGCACGACCGTGCAAGATAACACGGCCGTGGTGTTCTATACTTGACTTGAAAATAATGTGCATTGTGCTAATATAGATATAATGTGCATGTTATTAATTGTGTTAGTCATGCAGGTCTTTATAAAGAAGTGAGAATAGCCAGGTAAAGGTTATGATGCCATATTCATTGAAAGATCTTTATAAACTTTGAAAGTAATGATATGCTATGTTGCCTAGTAAGAGGTAACAAATGAACTTGATAAACTGTATGACCCATGAGAAATACCTACATTGCTACAATCATGTTCATACTGTTAAATGACTTGATGGCAACATGTTACTTGGTAACAAGTGTTTTAATGATTTAAGGGTTTGAATACCCATATTCCTGAATCACAATGATGAGATGGTTAGGGATTGAGATCCCTATATTAATAAGAAGTGAATTGAACTTGATACAAATAGTACTCTTTCTTTACATTAATTGGTTTTAATGGTTTATGTTTGAAAACATGCCTGATGCTAAAAGAATGCCATAATGTACTTAATTAATCAAGTATAATGATATCATGTAGAGCCCTGACCATAGATCCATCGTTGTCAGAAATTAAATGACGGTGAAACATGTTTTCCTAAGGGAACTCCTGGAGAGCATACTTTTGAGTATGTGGGGGTTATGGACGCAAATATCCTTATGTCCTAATGAGGGAATTGATGTGAGATGTACATATAATCTCTCAATCCTTCGTTATATGTATATGTCGGGATGATGTATCACTAATCTCCCAATGATGTAGTCAATGCCACATCAATGTGAGATAAACAAGAAATCCCTCGATGGCGAAGAGAGTACAGCATGCCACTATAACTCTAATAGCGAAGTTGCCAGAATACCCTGGAAAGCTATTATAGAAGAGACACGAGATGTCCTACATGTTATACCTCACACCGATTGAGGAAGATGAGGTCATAGAAATCCGGCTCTTCTGATGACCTATGTATGGTACCGATTGCGATTTAGTAATGGCCGGTTGGAGAATGAGTGGTATACCTCATCTCCTCAGGGCATAAATATGTTTGAAAAATGTAATCAACTGTATAGCTTAATTGCTTAGGTTAAACTATGAGAAACAATGATTGGTGATACATTGTTTATAGTGTTCTAGTTGATTAACTAGTATACATGTTTTTCATGTTCTTTATTGGTATAAGTCTTGTCATCCAATCAAGTTATAATTGAAATGATTGCTTAGAGAATATTTCTCTACTTAGTTTAAATTCATTGATCTTGTTTTCGCGAGACGGTTGTCACAGTTTAGTGGTATCAGAGCTCTAGGTTTGTTGAGTCTATAGAGACATAAGACTTAGGTTATAGAGTTTGTTCTAGTGTCTTCCAGTATATCTGATAGTGTCTTCTGCTCATCTAGGAGGAGAAGAGAAACTAAAGATGTCTGGGTCACATGAGGAACATGTTGCTGAGAGTAGTGTGGTTGCACCCAGAGAAGGTGCAAGATACCAAGAAAGAGAAGAACTTGTACTTGAACCACCCCAGTTCAATCCAACTGACATGGGGAACCCAGCCGTCCAAGCCATGTTCGGGCAGTTCATGACTTCCATGACACATATGACTGATAGGATGCCTATACCTATACCTAGGGCACCTACCCATCCTGAAGGACAAGGAGTCGGCAAGATGTTTGAACGACTTCGCCGAGTTGGAGCCACAGAGTATGCTGGAACAGCTGACCCTGCAGATGCTGACTTGTGGCTAACTAAACTAGAGAAGACCTTTAGAATCCTGAACATCCCAGATGCTGAGAAGGTTAGACATGTTGTATACCTTCTCAAGGGGAGTGCTAGTCACTGGTGGACCATGGAGGAACAAAAAAGGCCAGGTGTGGAGATTGCATGGGAAGCTTTCCAACGAGAATTTATCAATAGATACTTCCCTGTGACGTTTTTGGATGATAAATCTCTCAATTTGAGAGGTTAAGGCAGGGATCTATGAACATTAGCGAATACGAGGCTAAGTTCATGGAGTTGTTATGGTTCTGTCCGCATATGGAAACTACAGATGAAGAAAGGATTAGGCATTTTGAGAAAGGGATAAACACTGAGTTGACCACCCCGATGTCTGCTCTGGAGAAAAGGGAAAGGTTTTCTACCTTTGTGGAGTCAGTCAGGAGGATAGAGAGGTATGCGTCAGATAAGTGACAGACCAAGAACAAGAGGATGTACCCCCAGTTCCAAGGATCCTCGTCTAAAGATTTCAAGAAACCTAGGTTTTCTGTGCCTACACCACCACCTAGATTCAGTACCCAGACACAGTGGACACCGAATAGGGGTAGAGGATGAAGCCTACCACTAGAAGGAGCTCGCAGTTCAGCATCTATGTCAGTTATAGGACCACCCAGACCACAACAACTGAACAGAGGCTGTTACATATGTGGAAAGATGGGACATCTGATGAAAGATTGCAGAACCAGAGAAGTGAGTGTAACTCAACCTCAAAGGCAGAGTCAGCAAGGTTCTCAAAGGAGACAGTTTCTAGGAGGAGCTAGAGGACATGGACAAGCATCCCAAGCTGGATCATCGGCACCTAGTCATCGAGCATTGAATCAACCACAGGAAACAGTGAGATTTAATGTGATGAATCCACCTGAGGCAGTGATCAACCCTCGGGTTGTGGCAGGTCAGATGGAGTTGTTTAATTATGATATGCATATATCTTACGTTGTATTCATTTTAATTGATCTGGGTGCTACACATTCCTTTATCACTCGAAGAGTGATTCCTGACTGCAACCTGAATACAAGTCATAGAGCAGATAGCTTGTTGCTAGAAACTCCATTGATGGGATCTGCTGTGTTGTAGGAGATATGTTCTTCCTACATTCTTTCTTTTCTGAACATCGCATTCAAGTGGATCTTATACCACTTGAGATGCATGGATTTGACGTAATCCTTGGGATGGATACCTTAGAAAGGTATAAGGTAGTCTTGGATTGTGAGTCCAAGCAAGTTGTGTTCACTGATGAAAGTGACACATGGATCTTTCAAGGATATAGAAAGATTCTTCCAACCTGTTTGGTGTCAGCTATGGTTGCTAAGAAGCTGATGAGGCAAGGATGTTATGCATTCTTGGCCCATGTGGTAGATACTACCATGGAGAGTCCTAACCCTGCTGAAGTTCATGTAGTTAGGGAATTTGAAGATGTATTTCCTGAAGAACTTCCATGTGTACCTCCACCTTGAGAGATTGATTTTGAAATTAACCTAGTTCCAGACACGCAACCCATAGCACAAACACCATATAGGATGGCTCCTGCTGAGATGGCAGAACTCAAGAAATAGTTGCAAGAGTTTCTTGAAAAGGGTTTCATCTGACCGAGTACTTCACCATGGGGTGCACCGGTCCTCTTTGTTAAAAAGAAAGATGGGTCAATGCGGTTGTGCATTGATTATAGATAGTTAAATAAAGTAACGATAAAGAATAAGTATCCTTTGCCTAGGATTGATGATCTCTTTGACCAGTTGTGGGGTGCAACCATCTTCTCAAAGATAGATTTGAGATCGGGATATCATCAGCTGCGTATTAAGGATGGTGACATACCTAAGTATACCTTTAGGACAAGGTATGGTCATTATGAGTTCACAGTTATGTCGTTTGGAATAACTAATGCACCAGCTGCATTTATGGAACTCATGAATAGAATCTTTTGACCTTATCTTGATCAATGTGTTGTTGTCTTTATAGATGACATCCTGATCTATAGTAGAGATGCTCAACAGCATGAACAACATCTTTGTCAGGCTCTAACTTTGCTAAGAAAGCATAAGTTATATGCTAATTTTAGCAAGTGTGAGTTCTGGTTATCAGAAGTTTCTTTTCTAGGACACGTAATATTTGCTTCAGGTATACGTGTTGACCCTAAAAAGGTAGAATCTTTCCTACAATGGGAACAGCCGAAGACACTGACAGAGATCCGCAGTTTCTTAGGGTTGGTAGGCTATTATCGGAGGTTCATTAAGAACTTTAGTTCTATAGCTTTACCCTTGACTAAGTTGACCAGGAAGGATGTTCCTTTTACCTGGAGTGACAAGTGTCAGCAATCTTTTTAGCTGTTGAAGGAAAGGTTGACAAGTGCACATGTGCTTGTGTTACCTGAACAAGGAAAAGGATATATAGTTTTATGTGATGCCTCTAAGAATGGACTAGGATGTGTGTTAATGCAGGATAAACAAGTGATTTCTTTTGCTTCTCGACAGCTTAAGAAACATGAGGATAATTATTCGACACACGATCTAGAACTAGCTGCCGTAGTTCATGCCTTGAAAATCTGGAGACATTATCTTTATGGAGAAACATTCCATATTTTCACAGACCATAAGAACCTTAAGTATATCTTTTCTCAGCATGAGCTTAACATGAGGCAACGCCGCTGGATGGAATTAATCAAGGACTATGATTGTACAATCGATTACCATCCAGGAAAGGCCAATGTGGTTGTTGATGCTTTGAGTAGGAAATCAGCAACACCAGCCCTAGATAGAGTATAGTTAAATTCTTTGATATGCTCTAGAAGGGATATGCTTATCTCCTTAAGATAAGATAATGTACAGTTAAGAGTATCATTGTTATCAGGACTGCTAGCTTAGATGCACATAAAACCTACTCTGAGACAGCAGATTAAGGAGGCACAGCAGGTTGATGCTACAGTTCAACAGATCAGATCAGAGTATGGAATTGAAAAATGAGATGGTTTCCATGACTCAGATGATCAAGTAGCTTGTTATCATGGTAGGATGTTAGTACCAGATGTGGATAACTTAAGGAAGTTAGTCCTAGAAGAAGCTCATTCTTCAATGTACGCTATGCATCCAGGAAGCACCAAGATGTATCGTAACTTGAAAGATATGTATTGGTGGCCTGGATTGAAGAAAGACGTTGTTGAGTTTGTTATGTGGTTTCCTGTGTGTCAGCAAGTTAAAGCTAAACACCAGAAGCCTACAGGAACAATGCAACCTTTACCCATACCACAATGGAAGTGGGATCATGTGACCATGGATTTTGTGGTTGGTCTGCCCAGAATAGCCAAAGGTCGTGATTCCATCTGGGTAATAGTTGATAGGTTGACAAAGACAACACATTTCTTACCTATCAAAACAACCTATTCTGCTGAGAAGTTGGCACAGTTGTATGTAGATGAGATAGTACGACTGCATGGAGTCCCAGTTACCATCGTTTTTGATAGAGGTCCCCAGTTTATGAGTCATTTTTAGGAGCGACTTCATAAAGCCTTAGGCACACAGTTAAGGTTTAGTACAGCCTTTCATCCTTAGACTGATGGACAATCAGAAAGGACTATACATACTTTGGAGGACTTGCTTAGAGCATGTGTTCTTCAGTTTACAGGGAGTTGGGATCTGCACCTAAGCCTGATAGAGTTTGCCTACAACAATAGCTATCAACATAGCATTGACATGGCACCTTATGAAGCTTTGTATGGTAGACATTTTAGATCACCCTTATGTTGGTATGAAACCGGTGAATATCAACTCTTGGGTCCTGATCTTGTGCAGCAGACCACTGAGAAGATTAAAATCATACAACAACAGTTGAAGACGGCACAGGATAGATAGAAATCTTATGCTGATAAGCATCGTAGACCTTTAGAATTCCAGGTTGGTGATAGGGTGTACCTCAAGGTTTCACCCTGGAAAGGAGTTCTTAGGTTTGGAAGGAAAGGAAAGTTAGCTCCTAGGTTTATGGGGCCTTATCCAATCATTGAATGGATTGGAAAGGTAGCTTATAAGCTAGAATTACCACCAGAGCTACAAAAGCTACACCATGTGTTCCACGTTTCCAAGCTTAGGAAATGTCATCCTGATACATAATTAGTTATGCAACCTATGGAAGTGAAATTGAATGATGATATATCTTATATAGAAGGACTTGTATTAATCCTTGATAAGAGAATTAAAAAGCTGAAAAAGAAAGACATAAGTCTTGTGAAAGTCCTCTGGAATCACCATGGTGTTGAAGAAGCCACGTGGGAACTAGAGGAAGAGGTGAGGAGAAAATACCCTACTCTTTTCTCTTAATATGTTTTTATAATGGTTTCGGGGACGAAATCCTTGTAAGGGGTGGATAATTTGTAACATCCCTGACCTGGGTTATGCACTAACCCTAGGAGTTTTTCTTAATTAAGTAATTAAATGCATGTGTTTATCCATTGAAATGTAATTAAGGCTTTTGAGGAACCTATATTTCTATTTCAGTCCTTTTTGAATAATGTTGAAACATTGTTTTGTAATTTGGGCTAAAGTGCAAATTACCCATGTTGAGGGGTTTAATTGCAATTTGCATAGGATAAGATGTTCCTCTAATGATGAGACATCATAATAATGAATATTATGTGGTGGTATTGATTCCACAAGCTTGAGCACCAAGATGTAGCTTGTAGAGCAATCCTTGTGCTTTAAAACCTAGTTTTGGTGTAATATGTAAATTACCCAAAACCTAGGGACCAACATTTAAAATGTATCCTCTAGAGTATCTCTCATGTTTCTTGCCATCAAGTGGAGAAAAGAAAATGAGAGGGGTGCCTCATTTTAATGATCATGGTATAAGTGGAAATTACCCACACTAATAATATATTAAACAATATCCATTGAGGGTGGATATTAGTATACCTCTCTTTAAGGTGTTAGTTCCTTTCCAATTAACCTTGGATAATGGAGGAGCTTTGCATAAGGATAGAAGGAGGAAACCTTAGTGGATATGTTTGGGAAATAAAAGCAAATAATTATCTCTTTCCTTTTTCCTTGAAAATACCCATAAATATATAAAGCACCCTTATCAACAAAGCAAGGGATCGTTTCCCTTAGTTCCTTTTCTTATCTTCTTGCTTTGGCTGACCAAGAAGGATCTCTAGACCAGAGGACGGACGACCAAGCTAGTTTGGTAAGCTTTGATCACCATCTACCTCGAATTCATGGTGTAAACCATAAAACAAGGTTGGTTTATTAGTGTTTTTCACACGATTCTTCTTTCTAGCCATCTTCTCCATCCAAAACTTGAAGAACGAAGCTTGGAAAACACCTAAAGATTCATCCACCATTAAAGATACGAAGCTTGGATCTCCAGATCAGTCCTAAAGGCAGGTTTTATAACTCTAACCCTTAGGCTTTGCTTTTGCACCCTTCTTTCTTAGAATCGTTGCTTATACTTCTTCTTTAGACACCTTCTGTGTTCTTGTTAGTATTTCCGTGAAGAACATCCCCTGTTCTTGAGGTAGAAGATGATGACGTTAATTCCTATGTTTATCCAAAAAGTTACTTTAGCAAACAGTCTCCAACCCTTGCTCAAACGGTTTCCCAAACCGTTTGGGAGCAAACGGCTTCAAATCGTTTGAATGCAAACGGTTTCAATCAAGAACGCATGGAAGCAAACGGTCCAAGACCGTTTGGAGGCGTTGACCAGGCATTGACCATTTGGAGGTCTGTTGTGAATGATGTAGGCTAATCACTTACCAAATATCATCAATTAATTCTAAGTGAATCACCAATTGAAGGCCCATCAACCATCTAAACCCTAATCGGGTTAATTGTTGATTTCAATAATTGAATTAAGTTGAAGTTTGGTTTGAGTGGCCCAAACGGTTTCAAAACCATTTGGGGATCACTCAAATGGTCTCAAGACCGTTTGGTGATCACCCAAGACCGTTTGGAGGTCTAGGGTTAAGTAGGGTTGACCAATTGAGGGCCCAATGATATCAAGTTGATGAACAATTGATTGCTGATTTTGGTGACCAAACCTAGGGTTCAAACCTTAGTTGAATGACTTGATTTTTGATGAAATAATGGGATAACGGTCTCAAGACCGTTTGGAGGATGTCCAAACAATCCCAAGACCGTTTGGGGTCAGGTCATGACCAAATTGAATAATGGTTCAATGGTTTCAAATCAATTAGACTCACATTGAAGTATGTTGAAGGGTCATCGATTTCAAACCCTAATCTATTTGATCCAAGCTCTAATTAATGATCATTGAGGGTTAATTAAGTGTCAAATAAGTTGAAGGTTTACCTAATTAACTCAATTGATGAGTGGCTAACAAGTGCATGATCGATTGAGGGGTTCAACATTGGAAACCCTAACTCAATTGAAGAGGTCGAGACACTTTTTGGTCCATGTGGTTTTGAGGCAGTTTGGACCAAACGGTCTCAAGACTGTTTGATCTCATGCGGTTTCAAAGTCAAACTTGACCAAACGGTCTTCACCCCATCTTGAGCAAACGGTCTTGAGTGTGCACTTTACCAAACGGTTTCAAAAGTTAATAAGACCAAACGGTCTTCAACACCAAACGGTTTCAAGGGCAGTCCAAGACCATGTGGGGGTTTAGTGTGCAATACCGTTTGAGGTCTAAAAAGGTCAAGATCGTTTGATGCCTTAGTGGTCAAGATGGTTTAGTAGTTGATTAACCTAGTCCTCATAGATACCTAAAGTGATTAAGGGACCAAGTAATTAGTTCATTAATGCATATTATAATCAATGGTGAACATTACAAAGGTACCCTTGATCGGATAGAGTGACCAATACCATTTGATCAAGTGAGCCTTAATGACCACAATAGTAATGACACAACCCATGATGTCAAGGTTAAATTGACTTAGCATAATCAAGGGTGATGTAAACACCATCTGATAGAAAGAGGAGAGAGAAGACTCCTTATATGAATGAGAATCAAGTAATAAACCTCCAATATGTATGAATGTATCTAATTAGGGTATGATCCTTCATAGTGAGATCATGGAAACCCTAATTATGATGGTTAATGAATCTTAACCTAATTAAAGGGTATTAGTGGATGTAATCCTAATAATTATGTATAGTAAATCCTAATCTAGGGTAATGTGATGTAATATGAATAGTAAACCCTAATCTAGGGTAATGTGATGTAATATGAATAGTAAACTCTAATATAGGGTAATGTGATGTAATATGAATAGCAAACCCTAATCTAGGGTAATGTGATGTAATATGAATAGTAAACCCTAATCTAGGGAAATGTGATGATGTGAACAATAAACCCTAATTCTGGGTTATACTTTTAAGCATGAAACTCTATGATTGAATTATGAAATAAGGAATTACTATGTCTTTTTACGTTAAAGGGGTTTGATAACCCTAATTGAATTAAATAAGAAACCCTAAACCTAGATACCAGCCGTGGTGATGTAAAACGGTCGTGGTAATCTTCTATAGCACGACCGTGCAAGATAGCACGGCCGTGGTGTTCTATACTTGACTTGAAAATAATGTGCATTATGCTAATATAGATATAATGTGCATGTTATAAATTGTGTTAGTCATGCAGGTCTTTATAAAGAAGTGAGCATAGCCAGGTAAAGGTTATGATGCCATATTCATTGAAAGCTCTTTATAAACTTTGAAAGTAATGATATGCTATGTTTCCTAGTAAGAGGTAACAAATGAACTTGATAAAGTGTATGACCCATGAGAAATACCTACATTGCTACAATCATGTTCATACTATTAAATGACTTGATGGCAACTTGTTACTTGGTAACAAGTGTTTTAATGATTTAAGGGTTTGAATACCCATATTCCTGAATCACAATGATGAGATGGTTAGGGATTGAGATCCCTATATTAATAAGAAGTGAATTGAACTTGATACAAATAGTACTCTTTCTTTACATTAATTGTTTTTAATCGTTTATGTTTGAAAACATGCCTGATGCTAAAAGAATGCCATAATGTACTTATTTAATCAAGTATAATGATATCAAGTAGAGCCCTAACCATAGATCCATCATTGTCAGAAATTAAATGATGGTGAAATAGGTTTTCCTAAGGGAACTCCTGGAGAGCATACTTTTGAGTATGTGGGGGTTATGGACGCGAATATCCTTACGTCCTAATGAGGGAATTGATGTGAGATGTACATTTACCTCATCTCCTCAGGGCATAAATATGTTTGAAAAATGTAATCAGTCGTATAGCTTAATTTCTTAGGTTAAACTATGAGAAACAATGATTGGTGATACATTGTTTATAGTGTTCTAGTTGATTAACTAGTATACATGTTTTTCATGTTCTTTATTGGTATAAGTCTTGTCATTCAATCAAGTTATAATTGAAATGATTGCTTAGAGAATATTGCTCTACTTAGTTTAAATTTGTTGATCTTGTTTTCGCGAGACGGTCGTCACAGTCTCCAAGAAAATACTTCATGAGATAGGTCAATACTTAAAGCCATTTACTTCTTATCCTATTCCTAGGATGGTCCTTCACACTCCTATTGCACAATTCTAATCCTAGGCCTTGTTCAACACCTTGATCTAACCTTGGGTGGTTGGGAAAGCACCTAGTAAAAGAAAAAAGCAAGGTATGTGTCAAAGAAAATGAGCAAGGACAAAAGATAAGAAACTATAAGAAAATAAAGGCTAAGATTTCATAATAAGATGAAGATAGTCAAAAGAATGAGGCACAAATAAATAGATGTTTGCCATAATAAAAATAGTGAAAAGGTTGCATGCATGATTAATATTGACTACGTAAACTATGTAGGATTGAGGCACCTACCTAACCTCAATCAATAGGTGAGGGAGAGTAACACATTCCAATCACCTACAAATATTCTATATTGGGTAGAGTAACACATTCCCCAGGGTGAATTTACACATGCCCTATCTATGGGTGGTTATACAAAAGTTCCACTACACTAGTTTCATAGTCTAATAAAATCAACATGCTAAGAAATATGTCAAGTATAAGCATTAAGTAAAAGTAAACATGACAGTGGGGTACAAGACTCAAGAAATGAACTTTACAACTATTCTTGAGGAAATTATAGCTAAGGTACTGTCAAAAAGGAAAATTAGGGTTTCATAGAAACCTCATTAGGGAAACTAGGTTAAGAAACAAATCTTCCCAACTTAGATGTAAGAAAAGAATGTTGATTTCAATTTTCAACTTTCACCACTTTAATTGAGACCAAGATCCACTTTTTCTATTTTCAATGTATTAACATGTATTAGGGCTTTGCATATACATAAAGGTAAAGAAAACCCTAGTTTTGGACTTTTCACACAAAACTCCAATTTTGACTCTGAAAACATCACCATTGACCTAGTTAGGTTCTCCTGATTAAGAAAACATAAATTTTTATCTATGTTGGAGTTATGATGATTAAAGTGTATTTTTAGTTAATTTTAAGCATTAAAATCATTTTTAGAAAACATCTTTCAAAAAAACTCAAAACCAAACCTTGAAATTATTTTTATTAGAAAGATCACAGTTTTTCAATTCTAAAATGTATTTTACTTTAATTTTTGGACAAGCGGATCAAAAGATATGATTTTTATAAAATTGGCCAATCAGAAAATGACAAATAAGCAATAAGCATGTGAGAGAGGAAGAGAGAGTGAGAGAGAACTCACCCATTGATCAGACCAATCAAAGGTGTCCAAGTCACACGGTCAAAGGCCACGTTTGACTCACACTAAGGCAAAGAAAAAGGGAGCAAAAAGACTATCGTAACCCTCGCGTGAAAAGAAACAGAAGAAGAAAACAAGAAGGACAAAATGGTAAAAGAACCAAGGCGATTGTCCCCTTCCTCGGCTCGCCTGCTATATCTGCAAGCAGCAAGTCCCAATTTAGGGCAACTTTGCTATACACGACCAAACTCAAAGATTATCATACCGAAAGAAAAGAAAATTGGATTAGATGGTACCTTCAATTCGTATGGATTTGGTGTGTAGAGAGAGGGGTGAGCACCGCAACTCCTGGAGCAAAAATGATCATCGCCAATCAACCATGCGAGCATAAGGAAAATTGAGAGGAGGGATAAGTTGTAAAGGTATCCAGCAACCACAATAATATCTGACTAGGGACATAATGAGAATGTATGTACTCCTAACATCTATGTGATATCATTGTTCAAGTCACATACTTGAGGACATACGTCATTGAGTAATATCATTCTCTAGACATTTATTTTGTTACATCATTATCTCATAACTGAGTAATACATGATAAATTGGAAGCTTTCCTTTATAATTAATCAAATCATTTACACATTATGTGATTAATATCATCATATTATTGGATCTCCAGACATACATACCAACAATGGAGTGGGATAAAGTACCTCTATGACTGAGCAAACAACCACAAACCATGCCTTTGCTGAGTGAGAATGAAGCACAAGGGGATACTAGCCAAGTTATGCAAGTGACATACTGGACAGATCTCGACATAGATATGTATGTTTACATGGTAGGTCAAACTTGACCTAGTTGTGATGTACATGGTCTTCATTGTTGGATGATATCCATTTTCTAGCTATCAACAAATATGTAACAATTTCAAAATATCATAAATTTATATTGGACGTACATGATCTCTTTGAAAATGTTTTTCAAAATCTTGCTTACAAAAGTGTTAGATAGTGATATCTTGGTTCTCTGGTAGTGTTTATCATATATTATATCAAAATTTCTTTGATATATTTTATTTGATAATTAAAAATTGATGACAAAGCTTGATATAATTAAACAAATAAAAATATTTACATTTTATAAATTAAATCTCAATATGAATTTTGAGGATGATGAAATAAAATATCTTTGTTGTATGTAAAATACTTAAAGTGTCATTTGGGAATGTAAAATATCAAAGGTTGAGATAAGAAAAAAATCAATGTGTGGTTATTTTTTATACATAACCCCAATCCAATGCAATATTCTTTTTAATGACATTGAGTTCATATTATGGATAATTATGAAAAACTTTTTTGTTATGTAATAAATTTCATGACTAAATAATACATAAAGTGCTTCATATTTGTATTTAAAACATAATTCCACCATAGTAAATGTATGTTGTTATATTGTTGTGACTAATAAAGTCATTAAGGGATCGATACATATATTATGTTCTAGAGACTAGTTTATTGTTTGAATATATTCAATATGTATAAATGGATATCAACATAAGTATCGAGATATTATGACTCAATAGAATGGATATACTATGACAAATGTGGTGATTGTATGATGATAAGGAGAATGGTTACTATAATTTCAAGGGGTGAGGACTTTGATGTAGATTTAAGACAATTTTGGGAATTTTTCTCATCGAGGTAAGTGGGCCATTTTGATTGAGCATTTGGATAGTAAAGACCAAGATACTTTGAAATTTTTGAAGTTAACATATATTTTTGTTTTTTTATCATACTTTAGATCTGTAATTTATAATATGTTTCATAAATGAATCTCATATTTAAAGTTTTATACATCTTTACAATATGTTTTTAGTATGTGTCTTTTCAGTTATACTTGAAAAACTTTAAGAACTTATTTTATTGTGGAATTATCCTTGGCCAAGACACCATAGGTGGAATTATGGGAAGGCACATGGGTATGAAGATACCAACTTATATGCATTTAGAGTGTTAATCACACGGTACATAAATGTATGAATGGTAGTTTTATATCAAAATGAGGTGTAACTATCAAAAGAGGATCCTTCCACGATACATGTGACATATTTATATTAATGAATTGACATACATGAAATCACTCCAAGGTGAACAAAGGACTCTACTTATAACATCCCTGACCTGGGTTATGTTGTAACCCTAGATGTTTCATTTAATAAAGATAATTATATTCTTTCTCTTATCTCTTGAAAAGTAATTAAGGCTCAAGAGGAACTTATGTTTCAATTTTAGTCCTTTTTGAATAATGTTGAAGCAATGTTTTGTTGTTTTGGAATAATGTGCAAATTACCCAAGTTGAGGGGTTAACTTGTAAATGTTACATGGTAAAATGTTCCTCAGATGTTTAAGAATCATAAGAATGAGAATGATGCAGAGGTATGGCTGCCACAAGCCTGAGTACCAAGACAGAGCTTGCTAAGCAATGTTTGTGCATTAAAACCTAGTTTTAGTGTAACATGCAATTTACCCAAAACCTAGGGCTCAATATGAAAAATACCACCTATAGAGATTACCTCATGTTTCTTGGCATCATTACAAGAAAATAAAATGAGAGGGGCGTCTCATTTGAATCACTTTGGAGGAGAGAGAATCTTGATATTAAAATAATCAAGATTTAAGCATAATTGAAACCCTAATTCAATTTGATGCAAAAATAAATATATTAATTGAAGAGACCTTCAACCAAAAATGTGATGGTTGAAATTACATAAGTATGTACGTCCTTGTGCCTTCCAAAGGCCACGAAATATCTAAAGTGAGTGGAGAGCCCACTCACATTAATAAAAGGAAAAGTAATATCCACTCAATTTTGGATATTATTATTATAATGGTTAAGGTGCTTAATTTATTTTCTTTTAATTCATGGATAATGAAGAGGAATTACATGGTGGGGGATATGGATTCGTATGTAAAGGATGGAGGGGAGTATGTGGCACCAATTTTGGGATTTAAAGGATTTTTATATCACTTTCTCTCTCATTGAAATTTCCTTATAAACATCCCATTTTCAACCCGCATGAAAGGCTTTTTCGATCCCTTTTTCTTTCCTTGCTTTGGCCATGCACAAAGGAGCTTAGGAGAAAAAGGATGACGTGCCCCAACCTGTAGGTAAGTTCCATAGTCATCTTCAACCTTGATTTTATGGTGGAAATCGAAATTCAATGTTGAATTTCTTCTTTTCTTCATTCAATCTTCAACCTTAGCCATTCATTTCACTCAAAAACTTGGAACGGGTCTTGGATAGTTGAGAGAGGTTCATTCACCATTGAGGACGTGAAGCTTGAATCTTGGATTCAGCTTTGAAGGTGGGTTACATAACTCGAACCCTTAAATGTCATTATTGCTTGCAATTTATTCACTATGTGTTGAACCTTTCTTCTTTCTCGATTTCCTTTTGATTAATTGTTGAAATCATCATAAGAATCATAAATGATTTCGAAGGTTTGAAGATTGAAGATGATGATGTCATATTAAGTACACACCTCAATAAAGGAAGGGGCAATCGGTTTTCAAAACCGATTGAGCAAATTTAGTTTCAAAACCGAATGAGTTGATTTGGTTTCAAGACCAAATGGGCAATAGAACCCAAGACCGAATGGGAAATTGAATCCAAGATTGAATGGGAAATTGAACCCAAGACCGAATGGGTAATTTACCTCAAACTGAATGGGTAATTTAGTACAAGACCGAATGGGTAATTGACTATAAGATCGAATGGGTAATTGAGTTCAGAACCGAATGGATAATGGATCTCAAGATCGAATGGGTAAATTGAATTTCAAAACAGTTTGGGGTTAATTAATGATGTGATTGATGAAGATCCAACGACTCAAATTGATTTGATTATAATTAATTCTAGAATGAATGATCCATGGATTGCAAACCATAATCGATTGATTGAAGAATTCGTAATTGAATTGGATCAATTTCATGGTTGATGGTCCAACGGTCTCAAGACCGTTTGGAGGCAAATGGTCTCAAGACCGTTTGAGACCAGACAGTCTTAAGACCATTTGGAGTTCAAGGGCTATTATAGATGGTTGGAGATCCAAGGGTTGTAATTGGATGTACTCTCAATGGTTCAATTGATAATCGATTCAATAAAGAAAACCCTAAAATCAATTGATTAATTGGACGAAACCCTACTTGGTCCAATCGGTTTCAAGGTGGATTGGACCAAACGGTCCTCAAACCGTTTGGAGGGCAAATGGTCTCAAACTGTTTGATGTTCATTCGGTTTCATTTGAGCAAATGGTTTCAAAACTGAATGAAGGAGTTAGGACAAGACCGAATGAAGGTCAAGTATTTCAAGACCATATAAAGGTCTAATACCCCAAGACCATTTGAAGGTTTAATTGATTTAAATCTTGTAAGTACAATCAACCCCATGATTTTTGATAATGTTTATCAAAGGTAATTACAATGGTTGTACCTTCAAGGTACTTAAGTGATTAGTACCTTTTGAGTGGTAAAATTGTGATGCTTATGGAAGCAATGACTTAATACACTATGTCAACCCTTCATTCAAGTTGAGTTAACCTAATTTAATCAAGTTTGAAGAAATTAATATCCTGGACAGGATGAGAGAGAGAGAGGGATCCATACATGTGTGATAATCATGTAATGGTTAAACCTCAACACTCTCAACATGAATAATATATGTAATTAGGGTATGATCCTTTATAATGAGATCATGAAACCCTAATTGAGAAGGTTGATGAACCCTAACCCTAATCTAGGGTAATGGTGTAACCCTAATTAAGGGTGATATTATGTGAAACCCTAATTAAGGGTGATGACATGTGAAACCCTAATTAAGGGTGATGACATGTGAAACCCTAATCAAGGGTGATGTCAAGTGAAATCCTAATCAAGGGTGATGTCATGTGAAACCCTAATGCAGAGAGGTAATGTGAAACCATAATTAAGGGTAATGTCAAATGAACCCTAATCAAGGAGGATGTCATATGAAACCCTAATGCAGTAATATAATGTGAAACCCTAATCAAGGGTGATGTCAAGTGAACCCCTAATACAGTGATGTGATGTGAAATTCAATTCAGGGTGATGCTATGTAATGCTATATGAAATCCTACCCTAATATAGGGTGAAGGTATGTGAAATCCTAATTTTGGATTATAATGCATGAAACCCTAATGTTGGGTAATATGATGATGGACCATGACCCTAATTTTGGGTAATGGGATGAGTATCCCTAATTGATATGAAATTTGGAAATCTTAACCCTAATAAGGGAATAGTGATGCTACTCTTACCTTGCATAGTGTTGATATGTAATTGATATAATTGTTATCATGTACACTAATCATGCAGATATTATGAGATGTTGAACATATCCAGGTATGAGCTATGATGTTTATTATTGAAATTGTTTTATGGGCCTTGTGAGCCATAATATGCTTTGTTGTCTAATTAGAGGTAACAAAAGATTAATGGGCTTTAAGAGCCATGTGAAATGCATGTATTGCAAGTATCATGTTTACCTTGGTCAGATGACCTGAAGGGTTAGTTACCTGATAAGTGGAAACAAGTGTTTTTGATGAATTGAGGGTTTGAATAACCATATTCCATAATCATGATGATAAGATGTTAAGGGATGAGAATACCCCTTATGTGACAAGGGATTGAGATCCTAATGTTTTATAAAATCTTTGCAAAGTAATGATAGAAGTATTACTCATTCCTTGTAGCATTTGTTATAATGATTTATGTTTGAAAACCTGACTGATGCTAAAAGAATATAGTAATGTACTTAATTAACCAAGTGAAATCTTATCATGTAGAGCCCTGACCATAGATCCATCATCGTTAGTAGTTGGTGATGGTGAAATAGGTTTTCCTACGGGAACTCCTGGAGGGCATACTATTGAGTATGTGGGGGTTATGGGCATGAATATCCTTACGCCCTAATGGAGGAATTTATGTGAGATAAACATTAAATCTCTCAATCCTTCATTATATATGTCGGGATGGATGTATCACTAATCTACCGAATGGCGAGATGGATGTATCATTAATCTCCTGATGATGTTAGTGTTGAATCGATGTGAGATAAACATGAAATCTCTCTATTGCGAAGAGAGTACAACATGCCACTGTAACTCTATAGCGAAGTTGCCAGTATACCCTGGAAAGCTATTTAGCAGAGACACAAGATGTCCTGCATTTGGTCCTTACACTGACTGAGGAAGATGAGGTCATGGGAATCCGGATCTTCCATTGACCTATGTATGTTACCGATTTCGATTTCGTAATGGTCGGTTGGAGAATGAGCGTTATACCACATCTCCTTGGGGCTTAAGTATGATTGTAAAATGTAATCAGTCGTGTAGCGTATTTGCTTAAGGTTGAAATACGAGAATCACTGGTTGATGTTACCATGCTTAGTATGTTTTAAATGAATAAATGTTATACATGTTCTTCATATTCCTTATTGGATAAATGACATACTATTTTATCAAGTTACAAGTTGAAATGCTTTGAATAAGAATATTGCTCTAATATGCTTAGCCAATTGATTTATCTGTTGTTGAATACTTATGATTCTTCTACTCAATTTTATTCCATTAATTTGCAATATAATATTTCTGGTGGAGAGTTATATCTCTCGCTGGGGCAATTTCAATTGTCTCACCCTCGTGGGATCCAACTTTTTAGGTAGACGCAGAAGAAGAGGTAGAAACCCTACTGTAGGGGAAGAGCAACAGCAGCAAGAACAGGGACAATAGTGATATTCCAGGCGGAGACATTGGTTGTCATGTTTTGAATAGAGAGTTCTATATGTAGTCTCTGTACTCTTAGGTCCTCAGAGTCAGTAGTTAGTTTAATAAATCGATCTGAGATTTTGTCTTGATGCCTTGAGGTTCTTATGATGCCTATGTACAGTTTTAACATGGCAGTTGATGTATGTAATCCTCGAGAAGAGATGGTACAAGATATGTACTTGTGAACCAGAATGTAATTGAATTACTTCAGTTCTTTTTGAAAGATTTTTCCAATGAATGGATCTCTTTGTAAATGGATTTAATTTTGTAGCAATTTTTAGTAATTCTGCTGCAAATTATCACTTCCGCTTCGTCAATGACATAGCATTTATCATTATCCAATGTTTTGGGATTTGTACGTCACAGTTTATTAGTATCAGAGCTCTAGTTTCACTGAGTCTACAGAGACATAGGATTAAGGTTGTTGAGTCTGTTCTAGTGTCTTCCAGTTATCTGATAGTGTCTTCTGCTCATATAGGAGGAGAAGAAGAACTTAAAGATGTCTGGATCACATGAAGAACATGCTGCTGAGAGCAGCGTTGCTACATCAGGAAGAGGTGCAAGGGACTAGAATAGGGAGGAACGAGAACCTGAACATCCCCAACTTAACCAAGTTGCACTGGAGAACCCAGACTTCCATGATCTGTTTGGGCAGTTCATAGCAACCATGACACATATGGTGGATAGGATGCCACCACCTGCACCTAGAGCACCAGCTCACGATGAAGGACAGGGCACCGGCAAGACTTTTGAATGACTTCATCGGGTTGGGGCCAAAGATTATTTTGGTACAGCTGACCCAACAGATGCGGACATGTGGATGACTGAGCTGGAGAAGTCCTTCAGAATCCTTAATATCCCAGAAGCTGAGAAGGTTAGACATGCAGTGTACCTTCTTAAGAGGAGTGCTGGCTACTGGTGGACAATAGAAGAGGGCAAGAGGCCAGGTGTTGAGATCGGATGGGAAGTATTCCGATGAGAATTCGTCAATAGATACTTCCCTAAGACATTTCTAGATGAGAAGATCTCTCAGTTTTAGAGGTTAAGGCAAGGATCAATGAACATTAGCGAGTATGAAGATAAGTTCATGGAGCTTTTGCATTTCTGTCTGCATATGGCAGCTACTGATGAAGAAAGAATTCAGTGTTTTGAGAAGGGGTTGAACACTGATTTGACCACTCCTGTGTCTGCCTTAGAGAATAGGGAGAGGTTCGCCACCTTTGTGGAGTCTGTGAGAAGGATAGAAAGGTCGGTGATTGCGAAGCGTCAGACCAAAAGCAAGAAGGTGTATACTCAGTTTCAAGGACAAGGGTCCAAAAGTTTCAAGAAACCGAGGTTTTTTGTACCAATAGCACCACCAAGATTTAATACCCAGACACAATGGACGTCGAATAGCAGTAGAGGCCATATTTTACCACTAGAGGGAGCCCACAGCTCAGCATCAGTATCGGTAACAGGACCACCAAGGCCACAGTCAGGGAACAGAGGTTGTTTTATTTGTGGAAAGATGGGGCATTTGATGAAAGATTGTTGAGTTAGAGAAGCAAGTGTGACTCAACCTTAGAGGCAGAGTTAGCAAGGCTCTCAGAGGCGACATTTTCCGAGTGGTGCTAGAGGACATGGACAAGCATCCCAAGCTGGTTTGTCGACACCCAACAATCGAGCACAGGGTCAACAGCAAGCAACGACGAGATTCTATTCGATGAATCAACCTGAAGCAGTGGTTAACCCTCGAGTTGTGACAGGTCAGATGGAACTATTTCATTTTGATATGTCTTCATCCTACTTCGTATCTGTTTTAATTGATCCGGGTGCTACGCATTCCTTTATCACTCAAAGATTGATCTTTGACTGCAATATGACTGTTAGTCGTAGAGCAGATAGTCTATTGTTAGAGACCCCTTTGTTGGGAACTACAGTGCTGCGGGAGGTGTGTTCTCAATGGATTCTTTCCTTTTCTGAACGTCGCAGTCATGTGGATCTCATACCACTTGAGATGTACGGGTTCGATATAATCCTTGGGATGGACACCCTAGAAAAGTATAAGGTTGTCTTGGATTGTGAGTCCAAGCAAGTTGTGTTCACAGATGACGGTGACACATGGATCTTTCAGGGAGATAGAAAGATTCTTCCAACCTGTCTTGTATCAGCTATGGTAGCTGAGAAGCTGATGAGACAAGGATGCTTTGAATTCTTGGCACATGTGGTAGACACCACAATGGAGAGCTCTAATCTTTTTGAAGTTCTGATAGTTAGGGAGTTTGAAGACGTGTTCCCTGAGGAACTTCCAGGTGTACCTCCACCCTGAGAGATTGATTTTGAGATGAATCTAATCTCAGGCACACAACCAATAGCACAAACACCGTATAGAATGGCACCTGCTGAGATGGCAGAGCTCAAGAAATAGCT
This sequence comes from Alisma plantago-aquatica, assembly GCA_963693085.1. Taxonomy (NCBI): domain Eukaryota; kingdom Viridiplantae; phylum Streptophyta; class Magnoliopsida; order Alismatales; family Alismataceae; genus Alisma; species Alisma plantago-aquatica. Next base: position 275,040,883 of record OY856415.1, read on the forward strand.
ACATGAGTTGCTTGAGAAAGGTTTTATCCGACAAAGTACTTCACCATGGGGTGATCCGGTTCGCTTTGTTAAGAAGGATGGATCGATGCAGTTATGCATTGATTACAGACAGTTAAATAAAGTAACTATAAAGAACAAATATCCTTTGCCAATGATTGATGACCTGTTTGATCAGTTGTGTGGTGCAACTATCTTTTCTAAGATAGATCTGAGGTCGGGATATCATCAGTTGTGTATCAAGGAGAGTGACATACCTAAGCATGCCTTTAGGACAAGGTATGGTCACTATCAGTTCATAGTTATGTCGTTTGGACTAACTAATGCACCAGCTGCATTCATGGAACTCTTGAATAGAATCTTTTGACCTTTTCTTGATCAGTTTATAGTAGTCTTTATAGATGACATCCCAGTATACAGCAAAGATGCTCAATAGCATGAGTAGCACCTCTGTCGAGCTTTAACTTTGCTAAGAGAGCATAAGTTGTATGCTAAGTTCAGAAAATGTGAGTTCTGGTTACCAAAAGTTTCTTTTCTAGGACACATAATATCTGCCTCATGTATCCGTGTTGATTCTAAGAAGGTAGAATTTGTCCTACAATGGGAACATCCAAAGACACCAACGGAGATACGCAATTTCCTAGGGTTGGTAGGAAATTATAGGAGGTTCATTAAGAACTTCAGTTCTATAGCTTTACCCCTAACCAAGTTGACCAGGAAGGAGGTTCCTTTTGTTTGGAATGACAAGTGTCAACATTCTTTCCAGCTGTTGAAACAGAGGTTAACAAGTGCACATGTGCTGGTTCTACCTGAGCAAGGAAAGGCGTACATAGTTTTATGTGATGCATCTAAGAATGGTTTAGGATGTGTGTTGATGCAGGATAATCAAGTGATTTCTTTTGCCTCTCAACAGCTTAAGAAACACGAGGATAATTATCCAACACATGATCTAGAACTAGCTGTTCTGGTCCATGCTTTGAAGATCTGGAAACATTATCTCTATGGAGAAACATTTCCAATTTTCACAGACCATAAGAATCTAAAATATATCTTTTCACAACACGATTTGAACATGAGACAATGCCGCTGGATGGAGTTAATCAAGGACTACGATTGTACAATTGATTATCATCTAGGGAAGGCTAATGTAGTGGTTGATGCACTAAGTAGGAAATCATCATCACCAGCCTTAGATAAAGCACAGTTGAAGTCCCTAGTATGCTTTAAAAGAGATATACTTATCTCCTTGAGGCAAAACAATATACAGGTTAAGGTATCGTTGTTAGCTGGGTTGTTAGATGAGATGCACATAAAACCTACTCTGAGACAATAGATTAAAGAAGCATAGCAAGCTGATGTTCTAGTTCAGCAGATTAGGTCAGAGTATGGTAGTGAGAAATGGGATGGCTTTCATGAGTCAGAGGATCAGGTAGTCTGTTACCATGGTAGGATGGTAGTACTTGATGCCAATGACTTAAGGAAGTTAGTCTTGGAAGAAGATCATTCTTCGATGTATGCGATGTATCCAGGGAGTACCAAAATGTATCATAACTTGAAGGATATGTATTGGTGGCCAGGATTGAAGAAAGATATTGTTGAGTTTGTCATGTGATGTCCGGTGTGTCAGCAGGTTAAAGTTGAACATCAAAAGCTCGCAGGAACAATGCAACCTTTTCCTATACCGCAGTGGAAATGGGATCATGTGTCCATGGACTTTATGGTTGGTTTGCCTAGAACAACCAAAGGTCATGATTCTATATGGGTGATTGTTGATAGGTTGACTAAGACAACACATTTCCTTCCTGTCAAAACAACCTACACTGCTGAGAAGCTTGCACGGGTATATATAGATGAGATAGTGCGGTTGCACGGGGTTCTAGCTACTATCGTTTCTGATAGAGGTCCCCAGTTCACGAGTCATTTTTGGGAATGACTACATAAAGCTTTGGGTACTCAGTTAAGGTTTAGTACTGCCTTTCACCCACAGACAGATGAACAATCTAAGAAGACCATACAAACCTTGGAAGATTTTCTTAGGGCATGTGTCCTTCAGTTTGTAGGAAGTTGGGATCTACACCTGAGCTTGATAGAATTTGCTTACAATAATAGCTATCAGCACAGTATTGATATGGCACCATAAGAATCATTATATGGTAGACGTTGTAGATCTCCTTTATGTTGGTATGAAATAGGAGAATATCAACTTTTGGGTCTTGAGCTTGTGAAGCAGACAACTGAGAAGATTAAAGTAATACAACAACAATTAAAGATTGCACATGATAGATAGAAGTCGTACGCCGACAAACGAAGAAGACCTTTAGAATTCCAAGTTGGAGATAGAGTATATCTCAATGTCTCACCTTGGAAAGGTGTTCTTAGATTTGGAAAGAAGGGAAAGTTAGCTCCTAGATTTATGGGGCCTTATCCAATCATTGAACGGATTGGAAAGGTAGCCTATAAGTTGGAGTTGCCACCTGAGATGCATAAGTTGCATCCAGTGTTCCATATCTCCATGCTGATAAAGTGTCATCCTGACACAGAGTTAGTTTTGCAACCTGTGGAGGTAGAATTAAATGATGATATATCATATGTTGACGGACCTGTGATGATCCTTGATAAAAGAAATACAAAGCTGAAAAAGAAAGACATATGTCTTGTGAAAGTTCTCTGGCATCATCGTGGCATTGAAGAAGCTACATGGGAGCTAGAGGAAGAGATTAGGAGGAAGTACCCTTCTCTTTTCTCTTGATGATTTCGGGGATGAAATCCCTGTTAGGGGTGGATAAATTTGTAACATCCCTGACCTGGGTTATGTTTTAACCGTAGATATTTTGTTTAATAAAGATAATTATATGCTTTCTCTTATCTCTTGAAAAGGAATTAAGGCTCAAGAGGAACTTATGTTTCAATTTTAGTCCTTTTTGAATAATGTTGAAACAATGTTTTGCTATTTTGGACTAATGTGCAAATTACCCAAGTTGAGGGGTTAACTTGCAAATTTTACATGGTAAAAATGTTCCTTAGATGTTGAAGCATTGTAAGAATGAGAATGATGCAGAGGTATGGCTGCCACAAGCCTGAGTACCAAGATAAAGCTTGTTAAGCAATGTTTGTGCATTAAAACCTAGTTTTGGTGTAATGAACAATTTACCCAAAACCTAGGGTTCAATATGCAAAATACCACCTCTAGAGAGTCCCTCATGTTTCTTGGCATCATGAAGAGAAAATAAAATGAGAGGGGTGTCTCATTTGAATCACTTTGGAGGAGAGAGATTCTTGATATTAAAATAATCAAGATTTAAGCATAATTGAAACCCTAATTCAATTTAATGCAAAAATAAATATATTAATTGAAGAGACCTTCAACCAAAAATGTGATGGTTGAAATTACATAAGTATGGGCGTCCTTGTGCCTTGAAAAGGCCACGAAATATCTAAAATGAGTGGAGAGCCAACTCACATTAGTAAAAGGAAAAGTAATATCCACTCAATTTTGGATATTATTATTATAATGGTTAAGGTGCTTAATTTGTTTTCTTTTAATTCATGGATAATGAAGAGGAATTACAAGGTGGGGGAGATGGATTCATATGCAAGGGAATGATGGGAGTATGTGGCACAAATTTTGGGAGTTAAAGGATTTTTATATCACTTTCTCTCTCATTGAAATTTCCTTATAAACATCCCATTTTCAACCCACATGAAAGGCTTTTTCGATCCCTTTTTCTTTCCTTGCTTTGGCCATGCACAAAGGATCTTAGGAGCAACAGGAGGACGTGCCCCAACCTGTAGGTAAGCTCCATAGTCATCTTCAACCTTGATTTTATGGTGGAAATCGAAATTCAATGTTGAATTTCTTCTTTTCTTCATTCAATCTTCAACCTTAGCCATTCATTTCACTCAAAAACTTGAGAATGGGCCTTGAACAGTTGAGAGAGATTCATTCACCATAGAGTACGTGAATCTTGAAGCTTGGATTCAGCTTTGAAGGCAGGTTATATAACTTGAACCATTAAATGTCATTATTGCTTGCAATTTATTCACTATGTGTTGAACCTTTCTTCTTTCTCGATTTCCTTTTTATTAATTGTTGAAATCATCATAAGAATCATAAATGATTTCAAAGGTTTGAAGCTTGAAGATGATGATGTCATCTTAAGCACACACCTCAACAAAGGAAGGGGCAATCGATTTTCAAAACCGATTGAGCAAATTTGGTTTCAAAACTGAATGAGTTGATTTGGTTTCAAGACCGAATGGGCAATAGAACCCAAGACCGAATGGGAAATTGAATCCAAGACTGAATGGGAAATTGAACCCAAGACCGAATAGGTAATTTACTTCAAACCAAATGGGTAATTTAGTACAAGACCGAATGGGTAATTGACTACAAGATGGAATGGGTAATTGAGTTCAAAACCGAATGGATAATGGATCTCAAGATCGAATGGGTAAATTGAACTTCAAAACAGTTTATGGTAAATTGCTAATGTGATTGATGAAGATCCAATGACTCAAATTGATTTGATTATAATTAATTCTAGAGTGAATGATCCATGGATTGCAAACCATAATCGATTGATTTAAGAATTCCTAATTGAATTGAATCAATTTCATGGTTGATGGTCCAAACGGTCTCAAGACCGTTTGGAGTTCAAGGGCTAGGATAGATGGTTGGAGATCCAAGGGATGTAATTGGATGTACTCTCAATGGTTCAATTGATGATCGATTCAATAAAGCAAACCCTAAAATCAATTGATTAATTGGAGGAAACCCTACTTGGTCCAATCGGTTTCAAGGTGGTTTGGACCAAACGGTCCTTAGACTGTTTGGAGGGAAAATGGTCTCAAACCATTTGATGTACATTCGATTTCATTTGAGAAAATGGTTTCAAAACCAAATGAAGAGTTAGGGTAAGACCTAATGAAGGTCAAGTATTTCAAGACCGTATAAAGGTCTAATACCCCAAGACTGTTTGAAGGTTTAATTGATTTAAATATTGTAAGTACAATCAACCCCATGATTGTTGATAATGTTTATCAAAGGTAATTACAATGGTTGTGCCTTCAAGGTACTTAAGTGATTAGTACCTTTTGAGTGGTAAAATTTTGATGCTTATGGAAGCAATGACTTAATACACTATGTAAACCCTTCATTCAAGTTGAGTTAACCTAATTTAATCAATCAAAGTAATTAATATCCTGGAGAGGATGAGAGAGAGAGGGATCCATACATGTGTGATAATCATGTAATGGTTAAACTTCAACACTCTCAACATGAATAATATATGAAATTAGGGTATGATCCTTTATAATGAGATCATGAAACCCTAATTGAGAAGGTTGATGAACCCTAACCCTAATCTAGGGTAATGGTGTAACCCTAATTAAGGGTGACGTTATGTGAAACCCTAATTAAGGGTGATGACATGTGAAACCTTAATTAAGGGTGATGACATGTGAAACCCTAATCAAGGGTGATTTCATGTGAAATCCTAATCAAGGGTGATGTCATGTGAAACCCTAATGTAAAGAGCTAATGTGAAACCCTAATTAAGGGTGATGTCAAATAAAACCCTAATCAAGGATGATGTCATATGAAACCCCAATGCAGTAATATAATGTGAAACCCTAAACAAGGGTGATGTCAAGTGAAACCCTAATACAGAGATGTGATGTGAAATTCAATTCAGGGTGATGCTATGTAATGCTATATGAAATCCTACCCTAATATAGGGTGAAGGTATGTGAAATCCTAATTTTGGATTATAATGCATGAAACCCTAATGTTGGGTAATATGATGATAGACCATGACCCTAATTTTGGGTAATGGGATGAGTATCCCTAATTGATATGAAATTTGGAAATCTTAACCCTAATAAGGGAATAGTGATGCTACTCTTACCTTGCATAGTGCTGATATGTAATTGATATAATTGTTATCATGTGCACTAATCATGTAGGTATTATGAGATGTTGAACATAGCCGGGTATGAGCTATGATGTTTATTATTGAAATTGTTTTATAGGCCTTGTGATCCATAATATGGTTTGTTGCCTAATAAGAGGTAACAAAAGATTAATGGGCTTTAAGAGCCATGTGATATGCTTGTATTGCAAGTATCATGTTTACCTTGGTCATATGACCTGAAGGGTTAGTTACCTGATAATTCGAAACAAGTGTTTTTGATTAATTGAGGGTTTGAATAACCATATTCCATAATAATGATGATAAGATGTTAAGGGATGAGAATACCCCTGATGTGACAAGGGATTGAGATCCTAATGTTTTATAAAATCTTTGCAAAGTACTGACAGAAGTATTACTCATTCCTTGTAGCATTTGTTATAATGATTTATGTTTGAAAACCTGACTGATGCTAAAAGAATATAGTAATGTACTTAATTAACCAAGTGAAATCTTATCATGTAGAGCCCTGACCATAGATCCATCATCGTTAGTAGTTGGTGATGGTGAAATAGGTTTTCCTACGGGAACTCCTGGAGGGCATACTATTGAGTATGTGGGGGTTATGGGCGTGAATATCCTTGCGCCCTAATGGAGGAATTTATGTGAGATAAACATTAAATATCTCAATCCTTCATTATATATGACGGGATAGATGTATCACTAATCTTCCGAATGCTGGGATGGATGTATCATTAATCTCCCGATGATTTTAATGTTGAATCGATGTGAGATAAACATGAAATCTCTCAATTGCAAAAAGAGTACAGCATGCCACTGTAACTCTATAGCGAAGTTGCCAGTATATACCCTGGAAAGATATTTAGTAGAGACACAAGATGTCCTGCATTTGGTCCTCACACTGACTGAGGAAGATGAGGTCATGGGAATCTGGCTCTTCCATTGACCTATGTATAGTACCGATTTTGATTTTGCAATGGTTGGTTGGAGAATGAGCGGTATACCTCATCTCCTCAGGGCTTAAGTATGATTGTAAAATGTAATCAGTCGTGTAGCGTATTTGCTTAAGGTTGAAATATGAGAATCACTGGTTGATGTTACCTTACTTAGTATGTTTTAAATGAATAAATGTTATACATGGTCTTCATATTCCTTATTGGATAAATGGCATACTACTTTATCAAGTTACAAGTTGAAATGCTTTGAATAAGAATATTTCTCTAATATGCTTAGATAATTGATTTATCTATTGTTGAACACTTATGATTCTTCTGCTCAGTTTTATTCCATTAATTTGCAATAATAATATTTTTGGCGGAGAGTTATATCTCTCGCTGGGGCAATTTCAATTGTCTCACCCCCGTGGGATCCAACTTTTTAGGTAGGCACAGAAGAAGAGGTAGAAACCCTACTGTAGGGGAAGAGCAGCAGCAGCAACAACAGGGACAACAGTGATATTCTAGGTGGAGACATTGGCTGTCATGTTTTGAATAGAGATTCCTATGTGTCGTCGTTGTACTCTCAGGTCCTCGAAGTCAGTAGTTATTTTAATAAATCGATCTGATATTTTGGCTTGATGCCTCGAGGTTCTTATGATGCCTATGTACAGTTTTAACAGGGCAGTTGATGTATGTAATCCTCAACAAGAGATGGTACAAGATATGTACTTGTGAACCAGAATGTAATTTAATTACTTTGGTTCTTTTTGAAAGAGTTTTCCAATGAATGGATCTTTTTGTAAATGGCTTTAATTTTTAGTGATTTTCAATAATTCTGCTGCAAATTATCGCTTCTGCTTCGTCAATGACGTAGCATTTATCATTATCTGATGTTTTGGGATTTGTACGTCACACTACTTATCTACCTTAATGTTAATTGATACAATAATCATCTCAAGGGTGAGCATGACTCTGTCCTTTTCTAGGTGTGTGACTTTAGAAAGATTAGTCCTTGACTTGATGCCTAGTTACATCATGCAAACAACACAACTCTTGATAGAGGTGTGTGATGGGATAGATCAAAACATAAGGAACTTCATTTGGGGAAATAGTGAAAAATAAAGGAAGATGCAGATTATAGCCTAGCTAGAAAATTATTATAGAGAAGAAGAAAGAGGGCTAAACATCAAGAAAGCTCACAGACTGAATTTAGTCTTACTTGCTAGGGCAGTGTAGGATTTTTTTCACTGACAAGAATGTTCCTCGAAGAAGATTATGATAGTTAAATATTGTCATCTGAAGAATACGAGTCTATTAATGAGATCTAGACTATGGGAATTCATGCCTAAGAATGAAACCACCATATCTCAAACTTGTTGGTCAAGTTATGTTAAACAGAGAAGGTACATATGCTTGGACTGATGCTTGGGTCTAGGGATATCACCCACCAACACTCTAACAAGATGGAACAAACATGTTAGAAGTTTGTGACTTGTAGGTGGATTCCTTGGCCTTTAATGAGGCATCCGACTTAGAGTTTATACATTACTAGTTTGTTGATGATTTTGTGAGACAAATATTGAGTATGCACCACCTCACCTGTAGGTTTGTCCAAACGGATGGAAATTAAAGGGTTCTACCCATGACCATTTCTCATCCAAAGAAAATTATAAAAATCTAATAAAATCAATGAGGAAGCATGTACCAGGTTGCTAAACAAAATGTGGAAACTGAAAGTATCATGACGTACCAAAATATTCTTATAGAAGGCACTTCATAATGGGCTCATGACTAATGGTGCAAGAGTAGTTTAGAGATTGACATCCAATACCATATGCCCCAGATGAGGGTTGCATGATGAAAACATCCTACATTCACTAAAGAACTATGATGTAACAGTTGCAATCTGGGAGGAACTTGCTCACCTTAGCTGAATATAGAGGATAGTCACTGTCTGGGATAATGGTTTTCACACAATTTGAAGCATGATTGAAATTTCATATGCTGACCTAAGTGGTCTGCCAATACCTCAAATACTATCTAGAAGATACACAATGATTTCATCTTCAACGATTCAACCATTCAACTGATGGTCATTGCTAGCTCAGTGGCTAGACAGATGAGACTTTATGAGCATGCCTTTACAATGTATACCACTATTACAATTAAGCCCACATATTCCCCCTATTGGAGGAAACCACATGATGGTGTCCTCAAGATGAATCTTAATGGTGTTGTTCTAATACAATCCAATACATCAGCTACCACTTCCGTTATTAGATACCATACATGATTATGGATCCGTGAAGGTACTAACATGCTTCATGGCATTTATGATCTACAAGTTGACTTGATGGCTATTATCACAAGCTTGAAAGCTACCCTAGCAGAGCCTAGTAGAATTGTTGTGGAATTTGACAACCACATGGTCTGTTCACTTACACAAATGAGGAGACTAAATGTCCCAACAAATACCTAAGAATAATCAAATGCTTGTAGTACCTAAGTTGAATTAAACTAATGTAAGGGTGATCCATGTTAATAGGAGAGCTAGTGCCTTAGATGATAAGATGACTAAATGGGCAACTAATCCAGGTATATATTTATTATAGTTACTAAAATTTAAGTGGTCATATCAGTTTTAATAAATGATCATTGACTTTCTTCCAGATTAACTAGCTCAACCTTTCAACACAAAGAACGAGAAGGTACGGAGACAAAGGGTATCCCTGCATGAGGGCTGACATGTAGGATGATTGTCCCATGCTCTTTGCTAAGACTCTCAGAGATGATATGGGGACCAAGCTATAAATATGGCTACTAGTAATTCCACCTGAACCCGATGGTAGGATGAATAAGATACCTCATGGGTATTCTAGGAAAATGTTTTTTTGTAACCATTCTATATGGAGGTACATGCCATGTTGTGGAAGATTACCAATTATTAAACAAAGATTGATCACTACTTTAAAGCCATGCAACAACTACAAGAGAAGAAAATAAGATCATTAGACCATGCAATGGACATGCCCATTAACAAAATACCATAGCAACTTTACCTTATTTAAAAGTTTATAGAGTGTTGTGATCCAATACATTGGTCCCCTCATTGACAAATATTGTGTTTACTATAGGTTGAAGGCCGATTTGTTGGGAAATTATAGTTAGCATGGAGTAACCACTCATTGATTGCACATACATATATTAATAAAGGAACATGTGAACAAAATGTTAGTTGGGAAGAACTTGGTGGAGCTACTACCAGATTATTGTAGTGATTTTAAATGCCCATATACCTTGTGATGTTGTTTAATTTGACTAAATGTTGATGTTGTTTAATTTTGATTAAATGTTACATTCTTTCTAACTCTTCTGCATGATATACTAAATCCTATTCCCCCCTCCTCTAGTTCACCCAATCATGCAAATGGTACATGATAATTCATCTACGTCATATATTAAATCCTAGTCTTCACCGAAATTTCCTACGAGAGTGTTATATGCCTAGAGATGGTGAAGCAAGAAATAACAACAGTAATAATGACAACAACAACAATGTTTTTGGTTTGTTGAATGTCGAAGTCTTCTACATAGGATAAGTACCCACATCTGACAAAGCTAATTACACTAGAAACATATAACATTCCACTTCTAGGCAATGTTATAAGATATAGGGAAAATTATGTCTTCAGATAGAAAATGCCAAAAATTAATCTAAAAGAATGGAAAACTGGGAAAAGTAAAAATTCTAGAGTAAACACCAAATTTTTAAGTGCATCATATTTTCTAAATTTACAATTGTATATTAATGTGATACAACATATTGCATCTGGATGGTTCTCTTTTACACAAGAATGAACTATAAATGAAAAGGAGAGTAAAAATCAATATGTTGTAGCATTAGTTTGAGATATATTGTATAGGTAAGGGAAAAAAGTAACCAATGTGTATGCTCTTATTTATAAAAGCTCCATACATTTCAAAGAAAACAAGCTATCAAAACCCTATAATTCTTTACTAACATGCATTAAAAATAAGTTCATTATGGCAAAGGAATCTACAAATCTCCAAACACTCAAGATTATGACATAGTTGGAAATCTAAAGACATATGAAATCAAATTACATGCACAAGAGAAGGAAGAAAATCACAACAAAAAAACTAAAGATGGTGCATCCCATGTGGCTGTCATATTTTCTCAAATGAGTATTCCTCTACCAATAAAGCAGAAGCTCATTACTTAAAAAGAGTTCCCTTAAATAAAGGATTATCTTCAAAGAGTTTGACTGAGAAGGTATGATGATTTGAGTGTGGCATGAGAGGATACTATAATAGTGAGTGTTCATATTGGAAGTAAAAAGGTAAAGCTTCTAAGAAGACAAACCAATTCTTGAATAATAAGAAGGAAGATCATGGAAAGACTCCAAAATTGATCATAAAAAATGAAACAATACTTTTGAGGAGGAACATTGCTATATCATGAAATGATGTATGGAAAAATCATATAACATCAACTTTGAATGTGGGGTAAATATAGATTCCTTATATAGACATATAACTAATAGAACTTCTAGAAGAAACATTAGTTGTGTGGTATACTTGTATGACAAATAAAGGCATATTATATAATCACATCGAGTCTCTCTAAACTATGATAGATGACCTATTCCTTGAACATGAGATACTTCACAATAGTATTGTCTTTATCACTTTCCATGAATAAGAGATGTCCTCACCAACCCTTGGTTTCAAAACTCATAATTATCAACTCCTTGAAAAAGGAAAATCTATTCATAAACAAACCATCTTTTCACTTTGTGAGGATGAGCTAAAACCCCTCAAAATGATAAAGAATGCCTCATATCAAAAAACAATCTACTGGAAGAAGACATGTTATATGTGAGGAGTGAGATAACCAAAATGGTGGATAACCTTCGAACTATCTAAATCAAAAGAATAAGTTGTGCAACTCTCTCCAGAAATAGACTACAAGTGGAAATTCTCTCATTGACATCATCCATGATAGAACCAACAAACAATAATTTACAATAAAGAGAACACTATCAAGCACAACTATGCAAGGTAGTTTTCTTATCGAAGTTCTCATGACTTGTCTACTTTCCATTACAATTTTATAATAACCTAAGGCATATTATTCACAAGTGACACATGAGATGGTTTCTACTAAGGAAAACTTATGTGTGCCTAAAACAACCCACATGGACCCAACTAAATCATTTGGTTACCAAAATACCATTCTTGTTAGTGTAGGTTAAAGAAAAATGGGTCAAAGATAATGAATATTCTAAACATATGACTAATTATTCATGAATATCACATCACTCATAGAGAAAAAAGGTGGATCAATATTGTTAGGAGATAATAGTAAATGTAAAGTGGTAGAAATATGTAACTATAGGAATATTATCAACCATATGAAATTAAATGCTTGTGTCGATTATTATCATAATTTGACATATGCCTCAATTATGTGAAAATGTTTATTATGTTATTTCTAGCAATCAATGTTTTTTATTTGACAAAAAAACCTATGAGACTACAACATGAATGTAAGCACAATTCCAATCTCTAAAGTTTTCATCTTAACAATTATCACCCTTTAAAAGTAAAGTGTTATTTGTGCGTACACATGTTGAGTGGATATGGCATTGAAGCACATCCACAAGGAATAGATCAATGAACTATCAAAGAAGGATTAAGTTTATGGCTCACTGCCCATAGATGAATAAAATAATTGTTATACATGAACTCAAGGAAAACAATGAAGATTACATTTAAAACCAAAGGAAACACTGTACCATACAAGTCATGGAAATTTTACATTTTTATCTCTTTGTATAAATAAGGAATAAACCTATAGACAAGTGTATTTACTATCTAGTCTTTGTGCATGACATAGAAAGTTGGCTTAGGTCTTTTTTCTTTATGTTAAAATCAATTCACTACACCATTTAGAATTTGTAAGCCCAGTAGAAAATGAGAAATGTGTGAAAATAATATGTATTTGCAATAAGCATGGCAGCAAGTTTAAGATTTTTTTTACTTTATGTGAAGGGAATGCATGTAGATAGATCTAGTGACCATCAAGGTGAGTTTGAGAATGCTTTTCTCTAATCTTTATATGAATATAATGGATACATAAATGACTTCTCAACGTTGTGCCCACCACAACAAAATAGTGTAGTAGAAAGGATGAATTGACCATTTATATGGCATACATCATACTACTCAAATATTATGTGCCAATATCATTCTACATAGAAGCAATAAAGACTTATTTCTATGTTTATAATCATGTCTTTATTCATATAATTTATAAGAGTATGTTTATGAACTAGACATGGCCGAGAACCTATAATAGATTAATTTCATTTCTTTGGTGTACCAATTCCATGTTATTAATATTTGTGGTAACATGAATAAGTATGATGTGTAGTTATGCTTTATTTCTTTATTACTATACCTTTTGTAAAAATTTTACATTATATAATGATTCTCTCAAAGTTGATGAATTCTTCATGTAAAATTCTGATAGTTACCCACCAACTCGAAAGGAGATAGAATTTAAATTGCAAGAGATATCATTCACAACATGAAAGATAAAACTATACCTAAACAAACACAAAAGTATGAAAATCTACAACCCAATCATAAAGACAAAAAAAGAATAATAGAAAAATATCACCCTTCCTGGTTTCTGAAGTGACATCCAAAGGAATTGATCATAGGAGATTCAAGTGACAAGGTAAAAACATTACATTATATCTACACTCAAAACCAAAATTGTTGATGACAATAATAGATGACTATCATATCATCTCCACACAATAAGATTATCTTACAAAGAACCTAGTTTGGGATCTAATGCCAAGAACATACACAGATTAACAATTAGTACTAGATAGATATTCATGAAAAGAATGGATGAAAATAATTTATTTTTTCACAACAACGAAAGATTATTTGCATAGTACTATAGACAACATGAGAGAACTAACTTTGAAAAAATCTATGCTCTAGTAAAGGATGGAATGAATTGGATTATTACTCTATATTTATATGATTCTTTGTTTCATATGGTTTTATATGGATGTAAAAAGTATATTCTTCCGTGGATTCATCCAAGAATAAGTGTACCTAAAACAACCATCTATCCTCATTGGATGAATGGATAAATAATACTATAGTCCCCATCTACAAGAACAAAGGTGATGTTCAGAGCTGCACAAACTACAGAGGTATCAAGTTGATGAGTCACACAATGAAGCTTTAGGAGAGGATTATTGAGCAGAGGCTAAGATCTATAACGCAGATATCAAACAACCAATTTGGTTTCATGTCTGTTAGATCAACAATAGATGTTGTTTTTATGATAAGGAGGCTTATGGAAAAGAATAAGGAAAGAAAAAGAGATCTTCACATGGTTTTTATCAGTTTGGAAAAGTCTTATGATTAAGTACCCTGAGAAGTGTTGTGGATGGTTTTGAGGAAAAAGGGTGTGCCAATCCAATACATTGACTTGATTAAATACATGTATGGTAGTTCTACTGCAAGTGTGAAGACTCGTGGAGGTGAGACACCAACATTTCTCATCATAGTTGGGGTACACCAAGGATCCACACTCAGCCCATATCTGTTCATTCTCATTATGGATGAGTTGACAAAGAATGTTTAGGATGATGTTCCTTAGTGTATGTTATTTGCTAATGATATTGTATTGATTGACAAAACTAAAGATGGTTTGAATGATAAAGTTAAACTTTGGAGAAAGGCATTGGAACCAAATGGATTGATGACTAGTAGGAGCAAAACTGAGTATATGCATTGCACTTTCAGCCAATCTCACAGTGTGAATGGTGGATCCAAGTTGAACGGAGTAGATATACCAAAATGTGATTAATTTCATCAATTGGGCTCTATCATTCAAAAAGATGGCAATGTCCAAAATGACATTTGCCATAGGATCACTGCTGTATGGTTGAAATGGAGGAGTGCAACTGGAGTATTATGTGATTGGAAGATCCCTCTCAGACTAAAAAGCAAGTTTTATAAAACTACTATACAGCCAGCCATGCTCTATGGGAGTGAATGTTGGGAGGTGAAGAAATAAGGATTCAACAAGATGAATGTGGCGGAAATGCGTATGTTGATATGGATGTGTGGGAAAACAAGAAAATATCTCTTGAGAAATGACTATATCAGGAATAAAGTGTGGGTGGCGAGCATTGGGGACAAGTTGTGCGAGGGCCGAATTAGATGGTATGGACATGTGCAACGCAGACCGACTAATGCGCCTATATGAAGAAATACTATTGAGGCAACACAATTAATAGAAAAAGAGGAAGGCCTAAGTTAACATGGGAAGATCTTATAAAGAGAGATTTTGAATCTCTACATCTCAACCATAATATGACCCATGATAGAGCTGAATGGAAAAGAAGGATCCATGTAGCCGACCCCAACATAGTTGGGATTGAGGCTTAGTTGATGATGGTGATCATAATGATGCAAACATATTAGTATGCATCTGTAAGCCATGTAAACATCACCTAGTGTTGAGTAATTGTTTCAAATATTTTCTAGGTTTAAAGAACATCAAAATTAAGCAAAGTACTTAAAGCTTTAATAAAGTATCTCAGAGGATCTAGATTAGATTAGATATCTTCTTATATTCCTTATTAGGGATTTTCTAGTTCATCTCCATTTCCTAGATGATGTACAGGATGTAGATGATTCCTATGTACTTTCCTTTTATTCATAGATAGATTCTTTTTCCAAATAATGTAAACTCTATCTTCTTACCTTTTCCTTTTATGAATATTGGTTGGTTGTGTGTCATTTATTTGATGTGGACATGATCTAGCTCCCATTTATTATAGGCAACAACTGCAAATCCTCATGTTTTCCCCTTGACATCATGTTGACATGAATGCACACATATTGATGGAATTTCACCACAGAAAGTATGTTGGATTTGGGTTCATCACATTGGGAATGTATTCCTTCCTTGCCTTTTGGAACATTCTTACTTTATAATCATTCTCATTCTCACCTAAACATTTTTTCTTGATTCCAATTAGGTATTCAAGTTTAATATTAGGTGACGTAGTTCACTTAAGATTTGGTTACTTGTATTTTAACTATAATCAAATAGTATATCACAATATCTTATTTTGCAAGCAAAGTATCATTCATTAAATTTTTCATATAATCATGAACGTAAAATAAGAGCATATAAACATTACCTGATTTCTACTGTCAAATCACTCCAAGAAGAAAAATCATTGATAGCATTTACTAGGAACATCCATTATGTGTTACTATATGTAAATGCACAAGATGGGTAACACTTTGTTATAGAAACCATAGTTTTAATTTTATCATCAAAGAATGTTGGTATTCATATAGTCAAATAAATCAGTATCAAAGAACAATTTGATATATGGTGGAATCTGTTAGAAAGATTATTTGTTGGAGAAATGAGGGTGCCATTTTTTCTCATCCAAAAATTACATAGAGACTTAGTATAGAAATTTGTATATTATCAAGATAATGGCATTTTTAACCCTCATTTAGTCATTATGGTGAAGGGGAAGTATTCTTTAATTTCAGCATAAGGTTCATTGTTGTAATCTTACATTTCTATATAAAAAGGATGTTTTCCATTGAAAGAGCATAAAAAATCAATATACAAGCATCAAGGATGAAAATATGGGCATCAAATAGTAATTTTCTTTCCCCTTGTCTCATTTCTACACTTATCCAGTCAGGGAGAAGTATCCACTCACCTTATAGATTACAAATGAGCTTTGTCTTCAAGCTCCAACAAGCCATCTAAAGTCTAGGAGGTCACCAAAAAGCTCAAATTCGCATCCTCTTAGCTTGGTCCTAGTCAATATTAAAGAAAGGAGGTTGAAAAAGAAGAAGGATCGAGATCCACAATAACAAACCTCAAACAAGTTGGTCATGATGCATAATAGAAGAGAGAAAAGAGGAGAAACAAAGTAAGGGAAAATAATTGGTGTTTAAACACATTTCCTTATCCATCAGCCCATGAGATAGCTTCTCCAAGATAAACAAATTCAAAACACCATTAGTCACCATCCTAATCACCCATCCACACTCCAGTAGTCTAAAGATAGAAAAATGGAGTTTGGGTCACAACATGGGACAAAAATTGAGATTATATACCCCCACCATATTAACAAATTGTTGCTTAATAAAGAACTAAAAATAAACACAAAGATATCAGACAATATTCAATATTACCAACTCAACTATGAAGCAAAATATGATGCATTCAGAAAGACTAGAGCATAAATCTCACATTGGCCCCCTGGAAAGTCAGTTCAACTTGCTAAGAAGTTGGAAGATCCTCTAACCAACTTTTCATGAAACTCATGTAATCTTGACCAACCCAAACCAACACACGTTGGTTAATAGGTAGGTATTTACCTCCCAAATTGGGTCAACTTGACCAAAAATTAGCCAACCTTGGTACAACTCTAGCAAAAATGACTCTAACTTTATAATAGCTAACCATGTTTTGATCACATGTCCATGTTCCATAAAATTTATGATGTCAACCTATCGCATACCATGTGATTAATAAAGTTAGGGATTAAAGCCTTTTTAACTCAAACCCAGTTCTGCTTGGATATCTTATTCTCAAACCTAATAGGCATTCAATATTTAATGATATACCATTTCACTTGGTCATTTTATACACACATTAAGCATATTAGTCTTACTTAGCCAGATGCATTTGCAAGAATCATTAATCAACATATAAATACATTGGATTATCATGACAAAAGGGACCAAGATAAAATTAAAGTTAGTTTAGAACATAAACTCAATCATAGGTGTCATAGTTATAGTGTAGGTATGAATTCATACAATGTCCTTATACACTTCCACATATGCCAACGCAACTAAATGGGTATGGTTATGAGTATGATCATACATGCACCATATCATACCTTTTTACTCCCCTTCCTAAGAAACAAGACATAACCACTAGTAGACTTTGTTTTATCTAAATCAATAATCCAATATGAACTAGTATATTCTTTCAATGTACAAGGGAAATGACAGTAATGAGGCCATATGGAAAGGTACCTTTAGAATACGTAAAAAAATAGACCCAAATCCCTAATTTATACTTAGACAACTAGAATATCTAGTAGGATGAGTGGAATCATAGGTATATTTATAGAACATATCTAGAACATTTACATCTAGCTCCTATGCAATTTTGCAACTCTAAGTTGAAGGAGGAATCACAAGGTATTTTACAGGAAAATTATTATTATTTTAAGATCCATTTAAGCCTTACATACTAACATCACTTAAAATTATGACTAGAAGCATATATAGTCAATTGTGTCCCCAATTTATATGAGTGATATGTTAGACTTTAATGTCAATGCTTTACAAAAAAATAACTAGATATAAAATTTATTGTCATCAACATTGAAGGCCATAAGCTTAATGCACAATTAATACATTTAGAATAATTGTAACAATCATATTCCTTAGTAGTAAATCATATGAAAAAATAGTTGTGAAATATATCATTTTACTACTTTGGTGGTTATTTATAACCATTTAAATACTAAAATGATCTATATAGTTAGTGCTCTTGTCTAGAGATGTTCTTTTTCTAGAGGTTATGAAACCTTCATGTTGATTATGATAGATATATTCCTCAAGTCCACATAGAGAAAGGAATATTAGCATTGTTTAATGGGTCTAAGATTGTGGATAGTATTCAAAGGAACAATGACATGATGGTGGTGATATTGATTGTAAAATCATAGTTACCAAACTAATCAATATCTTATTTTCTTAGTAACATTTGTTTACCAAGCTAATATTAAGTTGATTTATGGAACCATCTATTTGCATCTTCTTTCTAAATATCCATTCAAAAAAATAGTTTTCTTCTAAATGAAGATCCATAAGAAATTAAGTGTGGCTCTCCACTATGAACTTTATTTCATTATTTGTTGCTTATTTTCAAAATCCATTGTCTACATATCTAATGACGTCATCATAGGTCTTTGGGTATGCTGACACTAAGATGATTGTTGATTCATAACCAAAGGTCTTATTTACTCTAGCCCTTTTACCTCAACCACATTCACTAGGAGGATCAACTCTCATAAGTTTTAAGGGTTTAGCTTTTACAAATACTAGTTTTGTATCATGAAAGGGATTTTAATGCTGTAGATTATTAGGAACCATCACCAACTTGACTAGGAACACTAGACTTAAAAAGAAATATGTCTGTATAAAATAAGACATTTACATGGTTTATCTTCATACATGATTATAGTCTTATGTCAAAAACATTGCATTATATAATTGGAAACCTATTTTTTATTTATTTCATATATATCCTATAAAAATGGTAAATAAAGTTTTGGGACCAAGTTTCTCTTTCTTGTTTACATTATTTTAAATTTGGCCAAGAACCCACACACTTCATGTACTTCACTATAGATTATCTTTATACCAATTTTGTAAGGACTTTTTATATGTGATCATAAAGATAATATTCAACACATAATTAGTGGTTAGAAGATAATGCTCCCACAATATTTGTATTGAAATATATTTATATTTAGTAACTATATTTTTTATTGTATTTTCTTTACTTAAGTGCCACTTAATATGGGCCTAAGTATAATAGGACCACTAGGGTTTATGTTTGCAACCCTATTTTCCTCCTATTTATAGGAGAGTGTTTTACCTTTTTTATATAGAAATATAGATACTTAAGACATGGTATCAAAGTAGGACATATAACCATCCTGGGATCCCCTCCACTCCAAGCCATCGTCTTCATCTCTTCTCACATTCTTGTTCATCACCCCCTTTCTTATTCACCAATAATGATCACACCTAGGGAGATCTAGTCTCCTTTCTAGCCCTATCCTCTTCTCCAACAAATGGACATAAAGGAAATTCTTGTGACTTCTTTAACAGTCTTATGCCCTGAAAATTGGTTTTCCGAAAAGTTTTACAACATTCTTTTGTAGTCATATATGACCACCTATGATAGGGATTTTCCTACTTATTATTTGATACGATTGGATCTCTTAAACATATCTCTCTTTTTGTTGGTGATCCATAGTGTTCACCACCTATTCTGAGTCATTTCTTTTGGCCTTAGTGTGTTGTTATGTTTCCCCACAAGTGTATCACTATTAAGACATGGCGTGTCATCATCATCGGATGTGTTGAGTCCTTTGCAGTACCTAGCCTAGGGTTTCGAATCTAGACATGGAGTGTCACTTGATTCCTAATCTACTATTGCTCCAATTAACATGACGTGACAATATCACATGTTGTTGAATTTCTGAACTTGTCGTTATCTTATCTCTATTGCTAAATTATACCTCATGTTGGTATATTATGGCTTCATCTTCTTCTTCTATTGGGGCCCCCGAGAAACACTCCAAGTGTAAAGTTTAATGACTCTAATTATATTCTATGCAAACACTTTTTTTAAATATATGTACATTCTTCGAGAAAGCTAGAGAATCTAACTAATCCACCTTCATCTAAAAAAAAGATATATGAAAAAGAAGCAACTTATAAAAGGAAGGAAGACTATAAGAAATGGGTTGAACATGACTCTTTGGTTCTCTCTTAGATTCTAAATAGATATGAATCACATATCTCCACTAATCTACTCTTCACTGAAACAACCAAGAAAGCATGGGATTACATTGCTCAAGTGTACTCTAGAAAAGGAAACGCATCACGAGTATTCGATCTATACAAACATTTGCATCCTATAAAACTTGAAGATAACTCATCCTTCTCTTCACGTCTCGACAACTTTAAGGGGAATCAGTGTTGGTTTAAAATTCATCACCCCTTATCATCTGATCTTTCAAAAATTTAGAAGAAATAAGAGGGGTACAATAATGTTAGTTTATGTCATCTCTAACTCCCAGTTATGAAGTTGTTCGCCAACAAATTTTTGCATCTAAACCATTTCCAATGTTAGACATTGTCTATTTAGGATTATCTTGCTTTGTGTCTTGTAATACTGTTATGGAAGAGCATGTTGCTCTTGTTGTTGCAGGATAAGCACATGTAATCTTAGTTGTGTCTGAGGAAAAAGTCTCAACAATAGTGGGAGGGGGTTCGCTTCTTCCTAATCTAGATTATGTAATTTTTGCAATTGTACTAATCACAATGAAGACAAATGTTGGAAAACCATGGGAAACCAAAATGGGCCAATTAGGTGTCAACTCTTAATGTTAATGGAGAATCTACATCTATCCCTAGAGGTACCAATCATTGTACTGTAACACTAATTTCTTTTGACCTTGACAAATTGATCAAGGTTGCTTCTGTTGTTGATGTTACACCTCAAGAAAATATTTCCCAACACTTAGGCAATACCTTATGTCTTCAAGTTTCTTCCTCTTCATCAAAAGATGATTAAGTTATTGATTTGGGTTATACAACCGATATGATTGGTAATAAGAATCTTTTTGAAAAATACTAGAGGGGGGTGAATAGAGTTTTATAAAGATTTTAATAATAATTTAAACTCAAACAACCACAATGAAAATATTGGACAAGGAGACACAGGGTTTAGAGTGGTTCCAACTATAGCAAATACTATAGCCGTCAATCCACTACCCGGTTGCTTACCCAACCGGGATTTGAAAAGAAATTTATTTTATTACCTCGCAAGGAATTTACATAAAATACAATCTCTTTTCCCAAACCCTTCAAGCAGCCTTCACCTAGAAGTAATCGCCAACCTTGAAGCAGCCTTCCCTTGAAGTAGATGCACCAACTCCCGTTGCACCAGCCTTCTGAAGTAGCTTCCCTTGCGATAGCCTTCTTGAAGTAGCTTGAAGTCCCCTTCTCCACCTGACAAGTCAACCCTCTCCAATCCGCAGCCTCCAACCCTAGGAGTAGCAAGGAGAGTACAAAAGATAAAAAGGAACAAGAAAGAAAAAGGAAATTACAACTTATCCTTTAAGCCCAAGGCTTGATATGCCTAGATCAAGCATATAGATCTCCTAGCCAAGTGTGTGAACTTGTGATTGCTGTGGATAGGAGAATCTAGCCTATAGGACACGCGATTGAGCTAAGGAGAATGTAGACTAATGATCACAGTGCTCAAATTGCTTGCAATAGATTGCTCAAGTATGCTCAAGTGTATTCTCAAGTGTAACAAGTGAATTCTAGTGTCCTATGGCTTGTCCTGTTTATAGGAATGGCCTAAGTATTCTTAAGGACGTTCTAGACAACTTCTATGGGTTTCTAAGTGCTTAACTAGCCGTTAGGTACAAAGTTGTTGCTTTAACAACGGCTGATTAATTTATTCTGCAGTTGCTGTCAGAGACCATCTCGGTCGACAAATGGTCGACCGAGACACCTACTCGGTCGAACTTTTGTCGACCGACAGGCTCTCTGGAACAAGTGATTTGCAACGTCTTTCTTCAACTGCCAACTAACTTGTCTGTTGTGTCTAACAGCTACTTTGGATCTTTCTCGGTCGAGAAGATTGTCGACCGAGAGTGTCTCGGTCGAGGAGTTTGTCGACCGAGAATGATCCTGTTTCAAGGTTTCAATTTAGGCACTAATTATATGTGTGAGTGTGCATAAATGATCCTATTTAAATGGGATGACATGTCTAACTATGGTGTTTGGCTAGGGAAAATCTAATGCTTGATTTACATGCAATTCTAAGTACTTGTACATTATATATTTGTACAAGTTTTTACAACAATGATTACATTGCATGAAAATATAAACATTTTAGCTTGTGGATTTTCCCTAGTTGCTTTGCCATCCATCTTAGTCCTGCACACTCAAGTAGCTTGTTAGATTAATAAGAATGAAATGTTTGTCATAATCAAAACAAAGGGATTTTTAGATGTCCATTTAGCCAACAATCTCCCCCTTTTTGAAGATGACAAACATTTCCAAAATATAAATAAGGAAATATAAAACATATGAATTTCATACCTTTAGATTGCCTTATGTAGCTTTTCCTCTTGTTTATAAAATGTGTGCTTATTATTCCCAATGAATTATGGAATATGAAATCCATTTCATTTGGGAATATAGCAACTTTCAATGTAAAGCCAAGAGTATATTTATGAAACTCATTGATTGAGGTTTACATAAATACTAAGTTATAGTTTTATATATCTCTCCCCCTTTGTCATTTCAAAAAGATAACCGTTTTAATAAAAACTCCCCCTTAATTAGATATCCCGTCAAATCTAATGAAAAAAAAATGTCCATTTGAAAAGCCAAAATGAAACAAGTAAACGTATTCATTTTAAGAACCGCAGATATCAAAGAAAACATCTTCCAAAGGAGTAATAAGCAGTTGCTTCCTAATGTTGTTGAATCGATCTAGTGGAAGCGGTTTTGTAAAAATATCAGCCAATTGATTTTCCGTATCAACATGATGAAGGGAAACATGATTCTTTGAGATGTGATCCCTTAAGAAGTGATGACGGATTTCAATGTGTTTTGCCCGGCTGTGTAAAATAGGATTGTGTGCTAAGTTTATGGCGCTCGTGTTGTCACAAAAAATAGGTGTAGAGGGAAGATTAAAACCATAATCGCTTAATACCTGTTGCATATAAAGCACTTGAGCACAACAAGACCCGGCTGCCATATATTCAGCTTCAGTTGTAGATAGGGCAACCGTATTTTGTTTCTTGCTAAACCAAGATACTAAGGCTCTCCCTAATAAGAAACATCCACCACTAGTACTTTTGCGATCAAGTCGACAACCAGCATAATCCGCATCAGTATATGCTTTAAAATCCAGGGATTGTCCTTTTGGATACCATAAACCAAAACAAGTAGTACCAGCTAGATATCGAAGAATTCTTTTAACCGCTAGAAAATGAGATTGCATAGGTTGGGATTGAAATCGAGCACAAAGACCAACGGAAAACATAATGTCCGGTCGAGAAGCAGTTAAGTATAGCAAACTACCAATTATGGCTCTATATAAGGAATCATCAATAGGTTCCCTATTTTCATCCTTATCAATTTTGATAGAGGTAGCCATAGGAGTAGTAGCATGTTTGCATTGATCCATCCCAAAATGTTTTAAAAGTTCTTTAGTATATTTTTCTTGTCTTATGAAAATTCCTGCAGGTGTTTGCTTAATTTGAAAACCAAGAAAGAATGTTAGTTCACCCATGAGGCTCATTTCAAATTCTTTTTGCATAATGTCACTGAATTGTGTGCATAATGAATCATTAGAAGCTCCAAAAATAATGTCATCAACATATATTTGCACAACTAGGAAATCAGATGCATATGTTTTGAAAAATAAAGTAGAATCTGAATTTCCAATAGAAAAACCATTATCAAAAAGATATGTCTTGAGTCGTTCATACCAATTCCTAGGTGCTTGTTTGAGACCATAAAGTGCCTTTTTAAGTTTATAAACATGGTCACCTTTTTCTGGTATTTCAAAGCCAGGTGGTTGAGCAACATAAACTTCTTCGTGTATGATGCCATTTAGAAATGCACTTTTGACATCCATTTGATATAGCTTAATGTTTTTATGGGCAGCAATAGCTAGTAACATCCTAATAGCTTCAAGTCTGGCTACGGGTGCATATGTTTCATCAAAATCTATTCCTTCTTGTTGATTATATCCTTGTGCTACTAGCCGAGCTTTATTCCTTATGACTTCTCCTGCCTCATTGAGCTTATTCCTAAACACCCATTTAGTTCCTATGATAGTTTTATCTTGTGGTTTAGGAACTAAATCCCATACATCATTTTTAGTGAATTGATTTAACTCCTCTTGCATGGCTATTATCCAGTAATCATCCTTATGAGCTTCGGATATCTTCTTAGGTTCAATGATAGAAACAAAAGCCATGTTTGCAACATCTTTGAAGGAAGACCGAGTTTTGACTTTATCATTTGGATTTCCAATAATTAGTTCTTGGGGATGATCCTTGATAAGCCTAGGTGTAGGTTGTGTTTCAACTTGGGGATTGGATATAGGAATTTTCTCACTATCATTGGAAATGGTTATATTTTCGAATTGATTAGTGAGATCAATGATATCTAGATTTTCAGACTTCGATTCTTCATGAAAAGAAACATGAATGGATTCCTCAACTTTTCTAGAGATAGTGTTATATACTCTAAAGGCTTTGCTAGAAGTGGAATATCCCAAGAAGAATGCTTTGTGTGATTTAGAATCAAACTTGTCTCTATCATCTTTGGTATTTAAAATGTAGCATGTGGAGCCAAAAGTATGAAAGTAGTCAACTCTAGGTTTCTTAGAGTGTAATATTTCATATGGAGTTTTCTTCAAATGAGAGTGAACAGTTACTCTATTAAGCACATAACAAGCAGTGTTTACAGCTTCAGCCCAAAAGGTTTTAGGTGTGTTGTGTTCAAGCATCATGGTCCTTGCCATTTCCTGTAGGGATCGATTTTTTTGTTCAACTATACCATTTTGTTGTGGGGTACGTGGAGCAGAAAAATTATGAGTATACCCTTGAGATGTACAAAAGGTCTCAAATGTATGATTCTCAAATTCGCCACCATGATCACTTCTAATGGTACATATTTTATGTTGTAGAAGATTTTCAATCTTGGAACAAAATTGCATAAAGACATGAATAGTATCATCTTTAGTTGCAATAAAATGTACCCATGTATATCTACTATAATCATCAACAATAACAAAACAGTATCATTTACCACCAATAGATTGTGTCCTCATTGGTCCAAATAAGTCCATATGAATTAATTCTAAGGATCTACTGGTGCTAAGTACATGTTTTGATTTAAAAGATGTTTTGGTTTGCTTTCCCATTGTGCAGGGTTCACAGTTTTCAACTTGATCAAAAGACAAAGCAGGTAATCCACGAACAAGATCATATTTCACTAACTTTTTAATAGCATGTGAACTAGCATGTCCCAGCTTTTTATGCCATAGTTGTAAGGTATTTTCATTTGCAAGCAAGCATTTTCCTACTACTGATTTCATAGAGTTTGGTTTAAGGATATAAAGATTTCCAACTCTATTTCCTTCATAAACGACATTTGTAGTGTTTTCTATCAATAATTTGCAGCAGGTTTTGTTAAATAACACATCATAACCACTATCACATAGTTGACTTACACTTATTAAATTATGATGCAATCCATCAACAAGTAGAACATTTTTAATTTCGAGATTTGTTCCAACATTACCTATTCCAACGATTTTGACCTTACCATTGTCTCCAAAGGTGACTGTTCCACTTTTCTTTTCTTCAAAAGTTTGAAATGTGTCCTTGTTCCCGGTCATATGTTTGGAGCAGCCACTGTCAACTACCCATTCCTGCATTAGAATGTAGATTTTGGTACCCATGTGATGGTCTGATATGGTTAGAAACTTTTTAAGTGCTTATGTATATAAAAGTTCTGATACAAAAAACCAGTCGGTCGACAATTGTTCGACCGATATCTGTTTCGGTCGACAATTTGTCGATCGAGCAGGTTACTGTATTACAAGCAAAAACACAGAAAAATTCTCGGTTGACCGCTTTTCGACCGAAATAGGTGCTGTAAATTTTTGATTTGTTAAAGACATCCAGTCGGTCGACAATACTTCGACCGACCCAGAGCTCGGTCGACAATACTTCGACCGACAAGGTTTCTGTTTCAGTACAATAATGCAGAAAAATAATAACAATAAGCATGGCACCTTTTGTTGAGATAAGACAATATAAATAGCAAAATTAAGCATTTGGTCATATCTCAACTACATTCCATTCTAAGTTTGGGGTTTTGGGATCCAAACTAAGTCGGATTCCTTAGTCTTGTAGGGGCATGAAAAGCAATAATGTCCAAGACGTAAGCAGAAATGGCAAGTAATAGAGTCAATTTCATTTCTCTTTCTAGCCATTGTGTTTTTGGGTACAAACATAGTTTGGGTCCTTTTTGGTTGGTTTTTCTTTGGAACATATCCCAAACCTTTTCTTCCATTGAAGACAGTACCAACTCTCAATATGTTATCAAGAATATCTTTTCTTCTTAACTTATAAAGTTCTCTTTGCAACGTAGCAATGTCATGCATCTTCTTATGTATATCTTTTCTTGCTTGGTCTAAATCAGAAAACAATGAATCCTTTTCTTTTACAATATTATCATAGTCCGGATGGTTTCACAAGATAGGTTGAGTTTGATAATCTTGTAGTTTAGCTAGCAAATCAGTCTTTTCTTTTGATAGAAGATCAACATTGGTTTCCAAATTGAGTAGCTTTCTAGTGCAATCATCTAAAGCTGTTTTTAAAGATACATTTTCAAGATCAATGTTGTTCTTTTCATAAGAAAGTTCATCTAATTTGGCAATGAGCTCATTATTTGATTTTATAGCCTTCTTTAGTTTCTTCTTGGCATCAACATACTTACCATGAGTTTCTTGTAAACTAGTAACTAACTCTTCTTTAGGAAGATCAACTAGGCTTACCTCTTGAGAGTCTTCATTTTCTTCTCTTGCCATTAAACATTCCACCTTCTCTTCTTCGCTTTCACTGTCACTTGACTCATCCCAGGCAGCTTTATAGGCTTTTTCTCCTTTCTTCTTATGTGAGCTTTTCTTTCCCTTCTTTGCTTTGGGACATTCATTCTTGAGATGCCCTTTCTTCCCACATTCAAAGCACCTGGGAGTAGAGGAACTAGAAATTTTGTTAGATTTAAACCTTTTGTACTTCTTACCGTTGACGATTAAGGCTTCTTCTTCTTCTTCACTTGACTCCTCACTTTCTTGTGTGACGACTTTTGAGGCTTTGAGAGCCACCTCCTTCTTCTTCCCACTTTGGTGTTCACGTTCTCTTCTTTCTTCCTCTTCTAGATCTGCTTCATGAGCTTCTAAATTACCAATGAGTTGTTCCATTTTGAGGCGAGTGAGGTCGTTTGCTTCTACAATGGCTGTCACCTTTGGCTTGTATTTTGGAGGAAGTGATCGAAGAATTTTTGATACCTGATCTTCCTCAAGGACAGGTTTTCCTAAGGCACTTAAACCATTAACAATAGTAGAAAATTTTGAATACATTTCACTAATAGATTCATTAGGATCCATATGAAAATGTTCAAGTTTTGTTTTAAGCAGGCTAATTTTGGAATTTTTGACTTGGGCTGTACCCTCATAAGTGATGGACAATCTATGCCAAATATCATACGCTGTATCACAATTTGATATTCTATTAAATTCTCCTACAGAAATAGAACAATATAAAATGCTTACAGCTTTTGCGTTCATTTGGGCCTGTTTTACCGTGTTTGCATCCCATTCCGCAAAGTCATTTTGAGGGAATTCATAAGGAGTAGATACCATTCTCCATAGATCCTAGTTGACGCCTTGGAAGTAGAACTGCATCCTTCTCTTCCAGTATTGGTAGTTTGTTCCATCGAACGCCGGTGGCCTAGCAACAAGAGTCCCTTCAATGTTGAGGTTGTTGAGCATTCCATCACCCATTTCTTCAAGACCTTGTTAGGGTTCCTTGAAGCCTTGCTCTGATACCAATTGAAAACTACTAGAGGGGGGGTGAATAGAGTTTTATAAAGATTTTAATAATAATTTAAACTCAAAAAACCACAATGAAAATATTGGACAAGGAGACACAGGGTTTAGAGTGGTTCCAACTATAGCAAATACTATAGCCGTCAATCCACTACCCGGTTGCTTACCCAACCGGGATTTGAAAAGAAATTTATTTTATTACCTCGCAAGGAATTTACATAAAATACAATCTCTTTTCCCAAACCCTTCAAGCAACCTTCACCTAGAAGTAATCGCCAACCTTGAAGCAGCCTTCCCTTGAAGTAGATGCACCAACTCCCGTTGCACCAGCCTTCTGAAGTAGCTTCCCTTGCGATAGCCTTCTTGAAGTAGCTTGAAGTCCCCTTCTCCACCTGACAAGTCAACCCTCTCCAATCCGCAGCCTCCAACCCTAGGAGTAGCAAGGAGAGTACAAAAGATAAAAAGGAACAAGAAAGAAAAAGGAAATTACAACTTATCTGTCACGCCCCAATCTCACATTAACCACAAACCACGAGATTAAGACGCGACAGGATGGGATTTACACATAAGCCAGTCACTCTTCACTTTTTTAAAACCTTTTAAAGAGATTAATAGGATAATCCGATTTATGCTGTAAAATGAAACTAAACAAATTTGCGGAAGCATCTTTATTAACTGAATAGCAATATACGCCGAATCTACAACATATTACATTGTTTGACATAAATAAAGCATAACAGAATATTTACATCTTTAAAGACATTCTCTCTCTCACTCACACCTTGTCCCGAAGATCGAGGGGAATGGACTAAGAGACCTCTAACTTCTAACTACGAACCTTCTATTGACTAGACGTTAGGATGAATCGATCCTTCTGATTTCCTGCTGCTGACGATAACCTGAAAATGTTTTGAGTAGAGGTATGAGCCTACTCGCTCAGTGAATAGCATTTCACTTAGCTATCACTAAACAACTCATCAGGTTTATAAACTGAAAATAAACATATATGCAGAACTAAGCAAGACAGTTCTAATATCATAGCAAACATACAGATAGTAACCACATTTCTAAGCATCAACAGGTATTTCAGGTAAATAAACAGTTATATAAATTTACTGTGAACCTACATGATTATTTATTCATTTTATTATTATGCCCTAAATATATGCAGTGTACTCTGCATATAAAGATCCGCAGCAAGTTCATGCTACGGTCCCACCGTACAAGACTTAGCGACACACCCGGGAAATGCTAAGTCTGACTGCTGTCCTGGTCTGCTACAGGACTCTCAGGCTCACACGGCCTCACTGCACTCTCAAAAGAGTGTACTCTAGACTCCTCCTTTAACCTGAGCACACAGGCGGAGAGTCTCACAGGGTTACCTTCGCGACACACGCACGAATGGTGTTAGATAACTGTGTTTTCTTTTCTTTTCCCAGTGCCACCGTGACACACGCACAGATTATTGTTAAACACTGCTTTTCTGCCCTCGTGCCACCGTGACACACGCACGGATTATTGTTGAACACGAGTCACCGACCATCTAGACACACGCTAGGTAGGTCGTTTCACCCCAAGGTGCAGACCTCACGAGGGGTTCTACGGCGTTAGGGCATCTAGGTCTATACTTGATTAACAAATAAACATTTAAACAGGAATAACACATTTCATTCATTTTGCACAATCTAAACATCACAAAAGCACATATATATAATTATCATAATTAAACATGATTCAGAATCATTTATCCAGTTTCAATGCTAAACAATTATATTTAAAATCAGTAAATACATTGCAACAATAATACAGGAAATCTCATCATTTTCATTAAGTATATCACGTAGTTCGATTCTAATGAATCTAACATTCTCTATTGTTTAGACAATAAACAAATAACATGAAAATTTCATTCCATACATAATGCACAATCTAGACATCACAAGAAGCGCATATATATCCCTTATCGTAATTAAACACGAATCAGTATCATTTACATTTATAAAATCGTACGGTCCGGGCTTGTACCCGAACTTTCCAGTTTTGGTCGTGTGCTGCTATTTGACAAATTAATCGAGTAAATTAAGTTCCGATCAGTTAAGTAATCTCATTAATCAAATCGCACACATTAATCAACTAATTTGTGTTCTACGCACTCAAGTAAATGAAACACGTTATTTAATAGTTTATCAGTGTCGGCACTACCCGGCACCCGGGTATACACTGTAAACTGCGTCAAGCACGAGTCGAACCGAAATCGTCGGTTTGATTGAGTTAAATCGTGACAAATAATTGAAATGATATTCATCATGGTTCGAATGCTAAATCCAATTATATAACAGCGTCTAGAAGCATTTATGAAATAAAATGTCGGGCGACACCAAACGCTGCCCGACGCCTGATAACGCCTGTTATCAGCGTAATTCGCGCAATTAACCAAAACTTTTCAAACGCCAGAGTTAATTTAGGATAGCTGAGTGAAACACTACTCACCTTGGTTTGGTCTGTCCAGATTCGTCCGGGGATGCGTTCGGGGTCTAATTCCGGCAGAGTTTGGTTGTCTTCAACCTTTGATAATATCATGTTTACGGTTCTTCTCTACAGCAGCTTGACGCTCAAGCTTTGATTGAGGAGCAACGCTTGATTGAGAACCAAATCGCAGCTAGGGCTGCAGAATCATGCCGGGATTTCAAAATCGGAGTTCAAGGAAGCTTTTCCCCTACTGTTGGCGGCCCAAGATGTTCTTGGCTGCTGCTGCAATCAAGCAGCTGTTCTTCTCACGTACAGGTGGAGAGGAGGCTCGGTTGAGTGCTCTCTCATGGTTGTAGGCTGCGGTTTTGAGCGTAGAATGATGGGCCGAGCTTGAGGACACCTTCCCCTATTGCTGGGCGCCCCAAGGTGGCCCTCTAGCTGCTGCTCCGAGCAGCTATTGCTGCAGCAACGCAGGGGCGCCGCCCTTACTGTTGGTCACGGCTGGGCAAGGAAACGAGAGTGGGGAAGGAAGAGGAAGGGTAGAGGAAGAGTGGGCGCATCCAAGCACGAGGCTAGGAGCAAGAATCGCCCCTCAATCGCCCCTGCTCTCCCTTTCTCTCTGTTGCTCAGTCGGCTCCTGTTCTATCGGCCGACTGAAGGAGAAGATAAGCAAGAAAGGTCGCGGAGGGGCCGTCTGCAATTTGCCCAAAACTATCCGATATTTACAACTAGGTCCCTAAACATTCAAAAGTCCGTATCTTTTAACTCAGAAGTCAGTTTCGAGTGATTTTTCTTGCAACGGTTTAAGCTCGGAATTCTCTATAACCTCAAAGTGCAAAAACATGCTAAAAAGACTATTTCACTGGATCAAAACTCTAATTACAACTGTGATTGCTTGATTCAACTTAGTGTACTAAATAATCAATATTGATATCATTAATTGCCTCAGGTGATTCAAACTCAACTATTGATTCACATATTAACTTATTTGATTAATCATGATATTTAATTTGATACTCAACACTAATTGCATTAGTCAGCACTCAACTCAACTCAATTAACTTAACAATCATCATCACTATTATCATTAATTACCTCAGATGATTAAATCTTGACTATTGATTCACATGTTGTCTTATCTTGATTATTCATGATGTTTAACAAAAACTTAGCACTAATTGAGGTGTTTCACATAATTCGAGGTATTTATTAACTAACCCTGATATGGGTCGTAACAATCTCCCTCCCTTAAAAGAATTTCGTCCCGAAATTCCTAAAAGAGAAAAGGAAACTTATTACACATATCTAACCCCAAAACTTCCCATGTGGCTCCTTCTAGGTTGTAGTTTCTCCACAAAACCTTCTTAAGGTATCTCACGATTCCTAAATTTCTTGATCCTCAGATCAGCTATTTATATTGGTACCTCAACATAGGACACATCTGATCTAATTCCAGATCGACCCACAAAACTTTGTCTTTCCAGAACTGTTATAGCAGTATCTCGCTTTATGGTAGTTACCAAGAAATTATTATACTATTCATGCAAACAAACTAAAGTTCTTAAATAAACAGAATGCATGTCAATTTGGTACTAAAATAAAATCATACAGTTTAACTGTTAAACATCACTACATCTCATATCGAGACCTTTCATATCACCATAACACGATTCATTGAACACCCTATCCTTAGGGTTTCATTTGTCTTATTCATTCATCACATGCCAACACCCTGCTCTTAGGGTTATCTCATTTACTAATCACATGGCAACACCCTACTCTTAGGGTTTCCATTATCTCATCTGTTTAATTGCAATTCAAATCACAATACGGTATCATTCTAGAACTGGCAGAGCAGTACATTCAAAATCATTGTAATTACTGAGTAATCTTTATCTCATACATGTAGGCAAATTTAAAATTCATAAATATTCCAAACTCAAATCAATTTTGGCACATACATACTGAATTCATGCAATTGAACATCTTATTACACCAATAAGAGTAATTTACTTTACCTATAAGAAACTATCTGTACTATTTTTCAATTATCTGAAATTTCTCGAAGAACGTGCATATTAACCAATTTCTTGATTTATGCATCATATAACTCAATTAAGAGTTATTTACGTATCATAACACAAATATTTAATAGTACTTGAGAATTTCTGATAATATCTCGGAGAAACATGCCAATTCATGTAAATGTTAAGTCACACACATTAACATAACAGGAAACATGCAACCAGGTTTATTTGCATATTTTAATGCTATCTTACTATCTTGAAATCATGCACCTAATGGTTTACCAAAATTGTATTGCCTGGGTTTATAGTCAAACCGTACCATTACCAGTTGTGTATTTCTAATCTCAACATTCACATTAAGCAAACTCTATAAGACTTAAATGTTCTTCCCATTTCCACTGAAAAGCAAAACACATGCTCTCAGCATGTTCTCAAGAGTCTGAATGGTTCTCTCAAACTAACCATCCGTCTGCGGATGAAAAGGTTGTATCGAATCTTAACTTTGTGCCCGAAGCACAAAGCAACTGTTTCCACAACCTAGATGTGAACTTAGGTTCTCAAAATGACATGATTGAATCTGGATTACCAAGCAACCTAATTATTTTATCCACGTATCTTAGTCAAGTTTCGAGACATCAAAGGTCGACTTAATATGAAGAAAGTGAGCAGACTAAATTAATCTGTCCACAATCATTCATATCAAATCACAACCTCTAGGTGTCCTGGGAAATCTTACCACAACATCCATTGTGATAAATTCCCATTCCCATACAGGCATAGAAAAAAAAAAAGAAAAAAAAAAAATTACAAGGTAGTTATAGAATTTCTAGGGTTCAGCCTTAACCTACTGGTACACACTACTTCTAACCATATACTCAACTGCATCCTTCTGCATATCTGACAATCCATTTCAACTTCTTGGGATTCATATTCATCTTAGTTTTTCCTGAAAGCATAACATACATCAATTCATACACTTTCATAAGAATCTTTTCTTTCAGGCTTTTCCCCTTAAAAGAATTTTACACTATCTTGAGATACACACAGCATGTCATGTTAATATAACACCTTATCATCATAAAAACTTAACTGTAGTCTCTTTTCCTCCTATCATGTCATGCATAGTCTGGTTTAACTCACTATCACCCTATTGTAGTTTCTTGATCTGATCATAAGAAGTAAGCTTAACTTACATCTATACAATCAAATCACTCTGTGTTGTCACCCCTAAGTCTAAGTCCAACTTCTGCATTTCTACTAACAGGTCTCTATTGAAACCTGCCATAGAGAATGCATTAGCTGTCGAACTTGACTTTCTGTCGGAAGCATCATTCACCACATTCTTCGTATCTGGGTGGTAATCTATTGTCACATCATAAGAATAGTGACGCCAAGTCTTAAAAACATGAACTACATCAACTATCTTTAGATCATAGTCGGGTAATACTCCGTTTTCTATGCTACTTACTTATTGTTACCTTTTAGGTTTATATCTTACTCATTCCTCAAAATCATTTCATGTTGTTCATGTACCAATCATATTATCTACTTCAAAACTCTAGATCACTATCAAGGCCAGTTTACTTTTCATAGAACAAATCTCAAGGTCTTATTTTACAAAGATACTAGTATTCACGGTTACATTACTAGTGATATCCCTTAAACTATTACAACTTTAATCATTCTAGGGTTTAGAGTCCATATAAATATCATCGCATTATTGTGTGTGTGATCGATCGTATAGATCAATTTGTGCTGCTTGGGTCAACAATATATTAACCCATCACTCAGC
The DNA here is from genome assembly GCA_963693085.1 of Alisma plantago-aquatica. NCBI lineage: Eukaryota > Viridiplantae > Streptophyta > Magnoliopsida > Alismatales > Alismataceae > Alisma > Alisma plantago-aquatica. Next base: position 275,075,604 of record OY856415.1, read on the forward strand.
TTTAATTATGCTGGCTGAAAATTCAGTTTTCACAAAAATTTTCTGTAATTCGTTTATTAAACAGCTAACAGAAACTTCAAAAATTCTGGAAATTTTATATGTTGTGCCTAATAAAGTTTTAGACCTACAGTAAAAATTTCAGGTCATTTCAAGTTACCAATAATTAATTAAAAATCAAATAGTGCGCTGCTATATAGCAGTCTGCAGCAGATTCGGTCGAGTTGGAACTCGACCGACACCTTACTGAAGAGATCAAAAGTCATCCAAAAATTACACCAAATTAATAGAATGTCTAAAATTTGTGATTTTCAAACATAGTTAAAATTTGAGATCAATTGGATATACCAATAAAAAGATAAAATTCAATTACCACATTGCTATATCATTCAGAAAATGTGATCGGTCGAGTTTGATACTCAGCCGATAAACTGGTCAGAACATTCTTCAAAAATTCTGATATCTTCCAATGTTGTTCACATTATATATATCCAACTCATATCCAAATTGGAGCTAAATCAAAGTTACACATAAAATACTAAAAATCATCTAGTGAGACATTCTATTTATCAAATTCTGTATTCATGCGTTATTTGAATCCTAATTTGGGCCAATTAGGGTCTATGCTTCTCAAGCCCTAATTCTCAAGATTAAGAACATTTATACTTCTAGTCTTATGTTACTTGTTAATAGGAGTCATTAGATCCCAGTAACGCTTCCTGCCAGCCGGACCAGGCCGAACCTGTAGTCCTGAAGCCAAGAGCTACTCGGGATTAATCAACCCCTATTAATCTTAAACATGTGGAATGAACATCCACTCAAAGCAAACTCATTTAAACATAAATTTGGGTCTACTTTAATACAAGGAAAACCAACATTAAACAATTCACTTCATGTCACAACATTATAAAAGAATCATACTTATTGTACAAACTGAAAGTCTAAATTCATGCATATAAGAGCGTTTCTAATGATCTTTAATCAATAAGCAATGTAAGGTAGGAGTTATATCACATCCTTTATTTAATCTCTTACTCCTACATTATTTTCTTATTTCTTAACCCTAAGATTTCTAGGGTTTTCTCTCTAGCCTATCCTTTCTCTGCATACCTGGCCAGGGCATCCAGAGAAGAACAGACAGAGTAACTTGATACTGGTCGATCTAAGTATTCAGACACCTGGCCAGGGTATCTAAACACTCAGACTTTCCAGAGCTAAAACACATCAACTATTGTTTGCCTTACTTATAACTTTATCTTTTGATCTTAATGATTCTTATCGACTCAACTTAAGCTCATTACTTGATTCTCGTGACCACATCTTCTTCCTGCTATCTGCAATAGTATAACAGAACATTTCCTGTTATAAAATCACAGTTAGAAGAAAGACACCTAAGTCCTAATCCTATTGGTCTCTTATCGTCCCCTGACCTTGAGTAACTATGTACTCAAACCAAAGCTCTGATACCAAAAGATGTCACGCCCCAATCTCACATTAACCACAAACCACGAGATTAAGACGCGACAGGATGGGATTTACACATAAGCCAGTCACTCTTCACTTTTTTAAAACCTTTTAAAGAGATTAATAGGATAATCCGATTTATGCTGTAAAATGAAACTAAACAAATTTGCGGAAGCATCTTTATTAACTGAATAGCAATATACGCCGAATCTACAACATATTACATTGTTTGACATAAATAAAGCATAACAGAATATTTACATCTTTAAAGACATTCTCTCTCTCACTCACACCTTGTCCCGAAGATCGAGGGGAATGGACTAAGAGACCTCTAACTTCTAACTACGAACCTTCTATTGACTAGACGTTAGGATGAATCGATCCTTCTGATTTCCTGCTGCTGACGATAACCTGAAAATGTTTTGAGTAGAGGTATGAGCCTACTCGCTCAGTGAATAGCATTTCACTTAGCTATCACTAAACAACTCATCAGGTTTATAAACTGAAAATAAACATATATGCAGAACTAAGCAAGACAGTTCTAATATCATAGCAAACATACAGATAGTAACCACATTTCTAAGCATCAACAGGTATTTCAGGTAAATAAACAGTTATATAAATTTACTGTGAACCTACATGATTATTTATTCATTTTATTATTATGCCCTAAATATATGCAGTGTACTCTGCATATAAAGATCCGCAGCAAGTTCATGCTACGGTCCCACCGTACAAGACTTAGCGACACACCCGGGAAATGCTAAGTCTGACTGCTGTCCTGGTCTGCTACAGGACTCTCAGGCTCACACGGCCTCACTGCACTCTCAAAAGAGTGTACTCTAGACTCCTCCTTTAACCTGAGCACACAGGCGGAGAGTCTCACAGGGTTACCTTCGCGACACACGCACGAATGGTGTTAGATAACTGTGTTTTCTTTTCTTTTCCCAGTGCCACCGTGACACACGCACAGATTATTGTTAAACACTGCTTTTCTGCCCTCGTGCCACCGTGACACACGCACGGATTATTGTTGAACACGAGTCACCGACCATCTAGACACACGCTAGGTAGGTCGTTTCACCCCAAGGTGCAGACCTCACGAGGGGTTCTACGGCGTTAGGGCATCTAGGTCTATACTTGATTAACAAATAAACATTTAAACAGGAATAACACATTTCATTCATTTTGCACAATCTAAACATCACAAAAGCACATATATATAATTATCATAATTAAACATGATTCAGAATCATTTATCCAGTTTCAATGCTAAACAATTATATTTAAAATCAGTAAATACATTGCAACAATAATACAGGAAATCTCATCATTTTCATTAAGTATATCACGTAGTTCGATTCTAATGAATCTAACATTCTCTATTGTTTAGACAATAAACAAATAACATGAAAATTTCATTCCATACATAATGCACAATCTAGACATCACAAGAAGCGCATATATATCCCTTATCGTAATTAAACACGAATCAGTATCATTTACATTTATAAAATCGTACGGTCCGGGCTTGTACCCGAACTTTCCAGTTTTGGTCGTGTGCTGCTATTTGACAAATTAATCGAGTAAATTAAGTTCCGATCAGTTAAGTAATCTCATTAATCAAATCGCACACATTAATCAACTAATTTGTGTTCTACGCACTCAAGTAAATGAAACACGTTATTTAATAGTTTATCAGTGTCGGCACTACCCGGCACCCGGGTATACACTGTAAACTGCGTCAAGCACGAGTCGAACCGAAATCGTCGGTTTGATTGAGTTAAATCGTGACAAATAATTGAAATGATATTCATCATGGTTCGAATGCTAAATCCAATTATATAACAGCGTCTAGAAGCATTTATGAAATAAAATGTCGGGCGACACCAAACGCTGCCCGACGCCTGATAACGCCTGTTATCAGCGTAATTCGCGCAATTAACCAAAACTTTTCAAACGCCAGAGTTAATTTAGGATAGCTGAGTGAAACACTACTCACCTTGGTTTGGTCTGTCCAGATTCGTCCGGGGATGCGTTCGGGGTCTAATTCCGGCAGAGTTTGGTTGTCTTCAACCTTTGATAATATCATGTTTACGGTTCTTCTCTACAGCAGCTTGACGCTCAAGCTTTGATTGAGGAGCAACGCTTGATTGAGAACCAAATCGCAGCTAGGGCTGCAGAATCATGCCGGGATTTCAAAATCGGAGTTCAAGGAAGCTTTTCCCCTACTGTTGGCGGCCCAAGATGTTCTTGGCTGCTGCTGCAATCAAGCAGCTGTTCTTCTCACGTACAGGTGGAGAGGAGGCTCGGTTGAGTGCTCTCTCATGGTTGTAGGCTGCGGTTTTGAGCGTAGAATGATGGGCCGAGCTTGAGGACACCTTCCCCTATTGCTGGGCGCCCCAAGGTGGCCCTCTAGCTGCTGCTCCGAGCAGCTATTGCTGCAGCAACGCAGGGGCGCCGCCCTTACTGTTGGTCACGGCTGGGCAAGGAAACGAGAGTGGGGAAGGAAGAGGAAGGGTAGAGGAAGAGTGGGCGCATCCAAGCACGAGGCTAGGAGCAAGAATCGCCCCTCAATCGCCCCTGCTCTCCCTTTCTCTCTGTTGCTCAGTCGGCTCCTGTTCTATCGGCCGACTGAAGGAGAAGATAAGCAAGAAAGGTCGCGGAGGGGCCGTCTGCAATTTGCCCAAAACTATCCGATATTTACAACTAGGTCCCTAAACATTCAAAAGTCCGTATCTTTTAACTCAGAAGTCAGTTTCGAGTGATTTTTCTTGCAACGGTTTAAGCTCGGAATTCTCTATAACCTCAAAGTGCAAAAACATGCTAAAAAGACTATTTCACTGGATCAAAACTCTAATTACAACTGTGATTGCTTGATTCAACTTAGTGTACTAAATAATCAATATTGATATCATTAATTGCCTCAGGTGATTCAAACTCAACTATTGATTCACATATTAACTTATTTGATTAATCATGATATTTAATTTGATACTCAACACTAATTGCATTAGTCAGCACTCAACTCAACTCAATTAACTTAACAATCATCATCACTATTATCATTAATTACCTCAGATGATTAAATCTTGACTATTGATTCACATGTTGTCTTATCTTGATTATTCATGATGTTTAACAAAAACTTAGCACTAATTGAGGTGTTTCACATAATTCGAGGTATTTATTAACTAACCCTGATATGGGTCGTAACATTATCCTTTAAGCCCAAGGCTTGATATGCCTAGATCAAGCATATAGATCTCCTAGCCAAGTGTGTGAACTTGTGATTGCTGTGGATAGGAGAATCTAGCCTATAGGACACGAGATTGAGCTAAGGAGAATGTAGACTAATGATCACAGTGCTCAAATTGCTTGCAATAGATTGCTCAAGTATGCTCAAGTGTATTCTCAAGTGTAACAAGTGAATTCTAGTGTCCTATGGCTTGTCCTATTTATAGGAATGGCCTAAGTATGCTTAAGGACATTCTAGACAACTTCTAGGGGTTTCTAAGTGCTTAACTAGCTGTTAGGTACAAAGTTGTTGCTTTAACAACGGCTGATTAATTTATTCTGCAGTTGCTGTCAGAGACCATCTCGGTCGACAAATGGTCGACCGAGACACCTACTCGGTCGAACTTTTGTCGACCGACAGGCTCTCTGTAACAAGTGATTTGCAACGTCTTTCTTCAACTGCCAACTAACTTGTCTGTTGTGTCTAACGGCTACTTTGGATCTTTCTCGGTCGAGAAGATTGTTGACCGAGAGTGTCTCGGTCGAGGAGTTTGTCGACCGAGAATGATCATGTTTCAAGGTTTCAATTTAGGCACTAATTATATGTGTGAGTGTACATAAATGATCCTATTTAAATGGGATAACATGTCTAACTATGGTGTTTGGCTAGGGAAAATCTAAAGCTTGATTTACATGCAATTCTAAGTACTTGTACATTATATATTTGTATAAGTTTTTACAACAATGATTACATTGCATGAAAATATAAACATTTTAGCTTGTGGATTTTCCCTAGTTGCTTTGCCATCCATCTTAGTCCTACACACTCAAGTAGCTCGTTAGATTAATAAGAATGAAATGTTTGTCATAATCAAAACAAAGGGATTTTTAGATGTCCATTTAGCCAACACTTTTCACTTACCTAGAGTAATACATGTCATTCTATTATGTGTCTATTATATGGATCCACTTCTCCATCATTGGGAGAAGAGATGCTAATAACAATCTTCTTAAATTGGTTTTCTTTGTGCCCAAATTTCCATTAAACTTGATGTTAATTAGTAAAATTACCATGTCTTTAAATACCAGTGTAACATTCATTCCTACATTCTATCCATGTAGGATCTCAGGATGAAGAAGATGATTGATGGGGGATATGAAGGTGGAGATGGTTTGTACTACCTACAAACCTCATCAACCTTTCCTAGTACTACACTTGTGGCTCAGTATAGCTCTCTTCATCAATGGCACCTGAGGCTTGGTCATCCTTTTACTTTTAAATTGAAATCTTTATTATCAAAAATGTCTTTTTAAAATAATTCATGTCATTCTTGTCATCTAGGAAACACTATTGGACAACATTTCCTCCTTGTAGTAACATTGTGAGTCCAATTTTGTTTTTTCTAGATCAATCTAATGTTTGGGGACCATGTTGTATTGGTATGTGTACTGGTGTGTGATATTTTTTAAGATCTATTGATGATTATTATGATGCCACTTGGATCTATTTGTTAAATTTTGTTTTAAATTTTATAAAAAAAAAATCAAATTCCTAAATGAAATAAAGACTCAATTTTTGGCTACTCCTAAGTTTGTCTGTATTGATAATTCTTCTAAACATGTGCAACATGGATTTTAAAATATTTGTAACGTGAAGAGGATTATCCATCAAAAATTCTTATCCCTATATCCCACAACAAAATGGCATGGCTAAAATGAAAAATAGGCATCTCCTTAATATAGCTTGCACTCTCTTAATTCAAATGAAAGTTCCTAAATTTTATTGTTCAGATGCCATCCTTTTAGAAAATTACCTCATCAATCGGATGCCTTCTTCCATTCTAAAAAATAAATTCCTTATTATATTCTCTACCCTCGTGAACCCATATTTGTTTATGGATGCCTATATTTTGTTCATAATCATCAACCTGGGAGTGATACATTGTGGCCTTGTGCTTTCAGTTGTTATTTCCTTGGTTAGTCTCACACCAAAAGGGATATAAATGTTTTGATCATGTTTCACATTGCTTGTATGTCATTGTCGACATCACCCATTTTGAAGATGCATGTTTCTTTTCTTAACCTAGTTGATAGATGTCACTTCCTATTATGCCTATTCCTGATCCTGATGTGTCTACTACTACACCTAAGTTATCCCCTACCTTGGCATCTTCTGAGACTAATGATCCACCTCAAGACAATGGTAATACTATTGGTTCCATTACAACTTTTTATTTTGACATTCTTATTGCACTATGAAAGGGGTGATGATCTGATACCAAAAACTGCATTTCTCAATATATTTATATAACTTATCGGAATTCTTACATGGCTCAATTTATTGGTGCTCTATTTACAATTTCTATCCCAATGAATGTTCAGGAGGCACTACTACACTCTTGGTGGAAACAAGCCATGTATGAAGAGATAGATGCACTACAATCCTGTGGGACATAGGACCTTGTTCATCTCCCTACATGTGGTAATCATGTTGGCTGCCGTGGGGTTTTTACTGTGAAATATTGGCATGGTGGGAAATTAAACATCTAAAGGCCAAACTTGTTGCTAAGGGATACACACAGGAATATGTGGTTGATTGCTTCAAAACCTTTTCTCATGTTGCATGTCCTAATTCTATCTATATTCTTTTTTTTTGCTATAATCAAGTATGGAAAATTGATCAACTAGATGTCAAGTACACCTTTCTATATGGCAACTTGTAGGAGATTGTATATATGTCACAAACTCCAAGTTATGTTGCTTAGGGGGAGTATTGGAGGAAAGTTTTTCTTCATCAAAAATCTATTTATGGCCTCAAGTAGAGTCCCTGAGCATGATTTGATAAGTAAAACTTGTACTACTCAAGTTTTGTTTCACAAGATTTGAATCGATTACTATATGCATGTTAAAACCGCTACTTCTAGTATAAATGTTCTTATTGTATATGTTGATGACATCATCATGCTAGTAGTGATGATGCAAGAATTTTTTATACAAAGAAATATCTTATGAAGCATTTTGTAACCAAAGACCTTGGGTATCTATGGTATTTAATTGGCATTGAGGTAGCATAAAATAAGGATGGAGTATCTTTATCTCAAAGAAAGTATATTCTAGACTTACTAACTAAAACTGGAATGATTGGTTGTTGGTCTACAGTCTCCCATATGGATCAAGCACATGATCTATGATAAAGTGAGTTCTTACATAATTATTTTCTTTCTCTAAAAAATATTAATTTCATTCAAAATCTCTCAAATTATGTACCTTAATGATCTAAATCCTTCACTATACTACTTTGATCGTGTATACAAAATTTTGAAATTAAACAAATCCTAAATGTATATTAGGGTGATTCATGTATATCAAAAACCTACTGGAATTATAGTAGTCAACATTCAAATTTTAGTATCACATTTCTATCATGGTTATATATTGATATCATAGAGATCCATCTAAAATTTCATAATGATTGGATATACCAATTAAGAGTTATGGACATTTGATTTATCAACATTATTCCATTCATTATTGACCCTAGACCTATGCTAACCAATCATTTTGATCAAGGCATGACATATCAAATGTCAAGTGGAGCTAGCTACTTTAGGCATGGGTGCTATCCTTGGCCCTTTAAATCCTATTTGTTTATCAAGATCCAATGAGGTTGAACTCATATTCAACCTCCCCTAAGACTCGGTCTCTGCTCCTAGCAACCCAGCCATACCACCATGACCATAGCCCCCACACTGATGCCCATCTCATGATTATGAAAGGATAGAGTTTCATCTCTCATGGAAACAAACTCAACTAACCCTAAGACATGCTCCATGAGCCTAGGATCAGGGAGAAATGCCTCCCATTTCTCCACGCCTCTTGTTGGTGGAGGACTCTAATTTAGGGCTTCCTCATTTTTGCCCCCTCATTGCTATAAAAGACCCCCATCACCTCCACCACCTTCTTATTAGCTTTCCTACACCTGTAATTCCTTGTGAGACCACCCTGAGCACCCTTTGCATCACTACCATCTTCTTACTCATCAATACATCATCACCATCACCTTTGCCTAGCCCCTGTGAACACCCACAACGACCCCCTTAATCCCAGAGCCATCCACACTCCTCCATCCTCTCCTCTAGTGACCAGCTCTCCTAGATCTTGGCAATGTTTGACCCAGAGGGAGCCACAACACCAGGAAACACTTGCCTAATGAGAGATCTCTCCACAAAGGATCATGTACCCTCGTCTGGCCAAGAAGAGCATCCAAGCTCAAGATAGGGTTTTCCATAGCTTGACCCAGTCTGCTCAAGTAAGCAACAATAAAGGAAGGAGAAGATAAATGTGGTGTCATCTGGTTTCCAAGGACCAATCACAAGTTTCTTATTCAATAGGCTACGTTGCATGTCATTAAAGGAAATAGCATGAAGGAACCCAACACCTAATCCCAACTGGTCCATTGCAAACTTTCCACCTCTGTCAATACTTTTCTCTTTCACCATTTGTCAAATTAGAAACCTACTTATATTTCAAAAAACATAATAACCAGTAGAAATACTGAGTCGTAGTAAAATTATGTACCAACTTTATCATAAAAATACAAGGAATATAGATTAAAATGATATCATGGACCAAATCCATATCTCTTTCCAAAAATATGGGCATAAAGCATAATAGATGATTTATCTACCTTTCTTAATCTCAAAAATGATGATTAGTAATGCCCATAATCTGATATCAATAATAATCGATTCATTAATTGTAAAATGATATTTCTATACTTTTTTATCATAAAACCAAATCATGTGATCATGATAGCCTAAACCTTTTCTTAAACACCATAACATTGATTTCTCTCTCTCTACATAATGGAAGAAGTAACTACTCAACCCTTTATGCAATCAAACATCATATTCATCCTAATAACCCTAAGATGAGGTGATAACATAATGCTCCTGATCAAACCATAAGATAACAATAATGACCTTGATTGGGTTCAAGACCTAAAACTTGAATGTTGTGGGCTCATAACGACATAAGCCCTTAATTTCCTTCCAGGGTGATTTACTCTCATCTTCAGTAGATCTATTGGAATCCAATATTTGATGTGAACATGTACGTGAAACATATAAGTATAAGAATATATTTTTTTGGAAATAAGTATAAAATATTGTTTTTCTTAATTGAGAATGAATTGAATGTATTTTATTATACTTATAGTAAAATCTCCAAAATAACATTAAGAACATTAATGAAGAGATGGATTGTATCTACTAAGTGAGATATTCTCTTTCTCTTTTCTGAAACTAATCTCAACACATCCCCATAGACCAAGGGGCAGGGAGGTCCCAATATAAAAGTATATGAAATCGTGACATACTTAATAGTACAATCCCATCAAAAGTTACTCTAAAATAAGGGTTTCCCTTATTTTAGAGCATCTTTTGATGGGATTACACATGAGTGCACGCATATCCTTTTTTGGTGATTGAGAAAAACCACCTCGAGTTATCCCGAAATGGTAAACTTTCGAGGCATGAAAGGGTGTGGTTTGATCACCCCCTCCCATGAAAAAATAGTGTGGATTGCCATTCATGGTGAACACATATGAATGGTATCCCATCATGGAAAGTATGCTAAATTTTGGGGTCGTCACATGGTCTATGGGAAGGATCTACTCAGTCCTTAGGAGATAAATTTAGCTATAAATGTTTGGTTGTTAAACTTCTATGTCTCATTGTTACTAGGCCAGATATATGTTTTTTTTGTGTGTTCTTATCCAATTAATTTATTGTCCTATGCAGTGTCACTTGTTGGCAGCTTTTCGAGTATTGAGATATTTGAAGAACGTCCCAGGATAGGGACTATTTTGTAAAAGAAATGGGCATCTCTATGTGACTAGATATTTTGATGTTAACTATGTAGGGTGTAAACCTAAAAGGAGGTCTGCCTCTAGTTATTGCACCTTTTTAGTGAGTAACTTGGTTACTTGATGAAGTAAGAAACAAAATGTTGACTTTAGATCTAGTTCAAGTCTGAGTATCATGCAATGGAACATAGTACTTGTGAGATGTTACGCATAAAATCTATTCTTTAGGACGTTGGGTTTCCTATCACTTATGCTATTGTGATGTACAATGACAATCATGTTGATATATTCATTTCTAGTAATATTTTCTTTCATGAAACAAAGCACAATGAGGTGGACTCCCATTTTTTCCAATATGTTGCAAAGATAAAGAAGATCACTACCCCTTTTCTGTCCATACATGATCAGACTCCAAATACATTTACAAATCCTCTCTCTGGCCAGAGAGTTGGGGAGATATGTTGTAAGTTGGACATGATTGATATCTATGCTTCATCTTGAGAGGGAGCATTGAGATATATTTATATTCACCCATTGTGTTTTCTTTATTCATTTTTACCATTACTTTCCTATTTACTTAAGTTCATGTACTATGGGCCTAAGTATAATAGGCCCATTAGGGTTTTTGTTCGGTTCCGTATTTTGCCTCCTCCTATATATAGGAGAGGGTTTTACTATAGAAAAACAACTTATTTTGATAATTTAGACATCCACATTTATTTCCTTTTTTTAGGTGCTACAGTAGGTCATTTATTCGCCTTGACCTCCTCATGCAACCACTTCAATAAATGGAAACAATAATTTTGAATTATAAACAATAAAGGATGAAACATGGTAGTAATACTATGATTACACTTAAGCTCACTATAAACTAATTCAAAAATAGAGGGAGACAAGGATATGTAAATTTACCTAGATGTGTTATTTTTTAGGTGGTATATAGCTAAAACATCGAAAACTTTTTAAGAAATTCTATTGATCTAACTAATAATAACATTGTTGTATCTACTACTAAGATCTTTCGGCTTCATTTGCCACTTATACAACATAGAGAAATCATGAACTTCTTGTCAAGAAGCTTCAGTTTCCTTATAATAATAAGTTTCCACAATACCATGAGTGACACCTATTTTTGTGATAACTCCATATATCTCACAATGCAACTCTTCCTCAACAATTGAGTTTACTTGAATAACTATACCTTCAATATTTTGATATATACTTGCTTTCTCTCAGCGTATGACAATTATATCTTGAAGATCATTTTTATATATTATGTCCACATAACACTACTTCCACCCTTGGTATGGAGATCTCCATTATGGAATTAGATGCACATTTTTTGGTATGTATACTTATTTATTATACACATTGAATGTTCCATAAATCAGTCTAAAGACATTGTATTGTTTAACATCTATGGGTATACATATGTATTGTACACACTAAATCTTAAAAATATAGTTTTCATGACTCAGTAGGTTGTTACATATTTATAAATACATGGTAATATTTATACTTTTCTAAATAAATCGTTTTATTAAATGAAGCATAATGACCAAGTTTGTTATAGAAAAATATCCTATAACTTATTAGGCATTATTTAAGTTTTGAATCACATTAAATAATATCAAGGTTTTCAATGGCAAAATAGGGACTCCAAGGACACCATGAATATCTATATAAAATATTAACCATTTGATATATTTTTGTAGCATTTGTGTTATCATAGGGAAATAAATTATGAGTATAATTCCTAAAACCTCTATTTTTAATAACAGAAAATCATTTGAAATAAACCAATACATAAAGGATTCCTTTTTGGTCCATTAGATCATTGTGAGTTTCATCTCAGTTTATAGTAGTTGTTGGGGGTCATATTCCACCTTTTGACTTCTCGTAATATTAAAAAGGTTTTTTTGCTCAAATATATCATGAGTTTTTGTTCATATTATCTCAGAGTAAAAATTTTATAATTCCTATAACCCCTTATCGAGACATTTAGTCCTTAACTTGAACCATATTTCCATTTCTTCACAATCAAGCCTTTATATTGTCCTCCCCTAACGAAGGTTACAAGTAGTGCTTGAGTGCAATATGTGGCAAAAACTGAGTTGGGTTAGCTCTAGGGAAGGTTTGGAAGATTTGATGGCCTACCAATTGGGTTGCTCTGCCTCCAAGAACCATTGATGAGATCCATGTATGAATGTAGACACTCTACTATCCTCCTCCTTACATCACCACAACCATACTATTAACTTCTCCTAAACCATCCTTGGGCTTCCACAAAGGTGATTCAGGCATCGATATATCATGAATTCTAGATAAGAGCTCCCCAGGCCCACACTACATGGAGTATGAGGATCTTTCCTAAAAGCATGTACCAAACAAGATCATAACTAGCTTTTTAGATAGAAATCTAGGGGAAGGCATCGAGAAGTTCCCTTATCCATCTGGCCATTTTCATTTTCCCCAACCCATTTACTTGGCATACATACTCCATACCCATATCATAGTGTTTAACTAGTTTTCTCAGTAAGGGCATGTGTTTATATACTTATTGGCTCTTCAAAGTTGGTCAAGTGTATGGTAGGGCTTGAAATATTCTCTTCTTCCTTGTTTTCTTTTTGAACCCCCTAGTTGTTTCTTCTTTACAATTGGTTCTCAATCCTCCAATCACCAACAGATCTTCACCCTGGGGTTGATTCATCTATCATGCCATGAGGGATCTCTTCCCATGCATGCTTTCCTTAGTGTTTCTTGGATTTTGAGGTCTTCTCCCATGATCATCACTTGTTAGGTTGAGAATCTAGAAGATAGTAATGCATGACTCAATACCATGCTACTATCGGAGGTCTATGATATGCCTTTTACAAGGGTATTATTTTTGGTCTTTTCATTTGGTCAAATGTTAGTTGGTATGGTGTTGGATTTTATTTTTGGGGTTTCTAATGGTTGATCTTAGTTTGGATAGAAAATTTTCTAGGACTTAGTTTGTGATGAACCATATATGATTTTGATAATTTTTTCAAGATCTATGGTATTGGTAGGATAGGTACTTTATTATAATTGGTTTCAACATGTTTTAGAGTTACTAGGGTTTTTAATCCTGATTCATATTAGCTTGAGATTTAAGTTAATGATAGGGATTAATATTAATATCTTATAAAAAATCTTACTACTATTATAGGTAAGTGATCCATGGCTTTAAATTATATATGTTATATTATGTTATTCTGATTATGCAAAATATAAGTACTTTTTTTGTCACAGAACATAATATGATAATGAGTTCTTAAAAAGTGAACAACCCTAATTTCAACATTTGAAGCATGTTTTCCTACAAGTAATGAAAAAGTATAAGATCATAATAATATATCATTATTTGGGTAAATAGAGGAGATGTGCTGATTTAGCCTACCCGCCTCACAATAGACAGACTAGTAAGATCAAAATATTACATAAATATGTAGCCATTCTATTATCCAACACACTCCATAATGTATCTTTGCCACCACCAAGAATGATAAAGGAACAAAACATAAGAGAACCTCCTCAACAAAAATATGAAGGGGAAGGACACCAACCCAAAATCCTAAACCTAAAACAAAATTAAACATCTAGGTATATATCTATGTATCTAGCATGTAGGGTGTCCTGCACATATCCATCACCATGAGGCATCTAATCCTCATGTTATAAAACATTTGTCAATAGTGTGGACGTCATTCTACAAGTGACATCCTCAAAGTCCACATATTTTCCACCATGTTGAAGACCTTAGGGACCACATAATCAATAATGACCTAGTCATAGGTCATCTCAACTATCTCCCTCAATGTCCAACAGTCCTAGGTTATGGGTTTTGGTAGCCTTCATGCCAACTACCAAAGCATCCCATTATATGAGATTCCACATTTATCTAGAATGGTTATGTTAATCTCATCTCGCCTCTTCTATGCTGCACTACCCCTACTATGCATATAGAAATAGTTCCATGATGCCTTCTATCATGACCAATCACCACTTTTAGCTTGAGGTTGTTCATGTCCATATGGTACCATTTAAACATATACATGTATTTAGAAAACCCCATGTTCTGCACCGGCAGGTGGATATTTTGGTCATCTTTACACACAAATAGTTTCTTCGAAAAACCTTTATTAATGATTAAAAATTCTTTGAAAAACTGCTATTATTGATTCAAACTATGTCATCCTAGAGACTTCTCTCTTTTGTGTGTGTCCGCACATACCTATTGTTGCATCTGTAATGCCAAATCACCCAATGATAAGGAATGAGAGGCAAGAACATATCCAGTTTGTAAAATGACCCTACGTGACAGTACTTTAGCAATTTTTATTCATGTGGATTATACCCCAATATTCCATGTCATCTATGGTTCTAGAAGGGACACAAAATTCTACTAGAAGAACATCACAATCTCATTTTTAGTAACAAGGTGGTCTATAAATAACCATTCATTGTGTGTCACAATAAGAGTACATGCACGCCAAGGAAATCATGCACCTATGCAACTGATCGTCCTTTGATGCAGTAGTGTCTGATTTTCCATAGAACAATATTTTTACATGGGAGGGTTGTGTAATTCTAGTCTAAAGAGATGTAGTTGTTGATTATTGGGCATGGAGCTAAGAGGAGTTTAGTAGACTGTACTATTGGGAGAAGGATCTAAGATTGCCCTTTAGTGTAGTTTCTAATGTTTAGGTGGTTAGTGCCAACCTACTAGGAGTTGATGCTCGCTCAAAGACCATCATCTGTAAAGAGGATCTCAAATGTTGTCTAGCCCCATCTGGTGTCCTTTATTGAAAGACCAACAACCCTGATGTGACGGTTAACATGAGTTGTGTGCCAAACAATGCACTACGAAGGTTGACTTCACCAAGTGTCCAATGAGTGTACATGAGGAACTCCACAAAGGCTAGTGCAAGAGGTTTGGATCTTACTCACAGATAGTCACCTTTCAAAATCTCCCATTACATCTTAAGGTGATAAGCCTTTGAGGTGGTATGTAGAAGTGGAAGGCCCAATCCACCAATTACGACAAGATTCGAGACTTTCTCCCATGCCAACCACACTCAGTGTAGGTTGTTATAACACACTAAAGAAAATGAGGATCAGAGTGAGTTGATTGTCTTCATGGCACTAACTGATACGTCAAAGGCCACCAAGCTGTATACAGAAATAGTAGAGAGGGTGTGGGCAATAAGGATATGTATACTATAAAAGAGAGGAAGAACCATTCCATGTTGTGACCCTCTATCTAATACAATAAATCAGATATGAGTAATGCTACTTTTTCAACCTCTTCTGTGCCATTGGGACCACCAAGTAGGTGAAGTGGTCTCCTACAATATTAAAGCCCAAGATCATTTGCAATGGCTTGTGTACCTCATTTTCATCCTTATCGATGAGGCAGACAAACTTAGTTTTGCTTATCTTTTTCTAGGAATCACTTGAATAGGATGTGAAGATGCATTTGATGTATCGAATGGAGGAATGTGTTACATGCTTCAAAACCATGATAGCATCCATGCATAGTAGAATCACCTTGGTGACCTCCCTCCCTCTAGAGGAATATTTGGGCACACATTCTTGATTCAGTGTGGGTTTGATCCTTTAACCTCTAAGATAATAAGTGAGAGGATAGATTGACCTACTTTAGACTATTCATCATCTGGAAGAAACTACTAGTCGTGTTGTTTAAGGAGACCAACAAACATGAGCTTTCAATGAAGCTCATGCATAGGTCAATAATATTATTAAAACCTCATGAGACATATGTTGTAGTTTATGTCTCATCCCCTAAAAAATGCACCATGCTCAAAATACCATTTGAGATGTATCAACAATCAAGTATTGATAATATGATGCAAAGTAGTGATCTACCTTCATCAACCAGATACAAGTGTTGGACATGTCGTATTCTCTACTTTGTCTTCATGACATCATGATAGAAATTCATGTTCTAATCTGCATTGTTGGTCCAGTTGACCATTGTCTCTCCCTAATAAACTTTTCCTCCCAATCTGTAATAGAGTTGGGTTCATGTTCTTTCTCTTTGAGCATCACCTCAGCTCATGGGCTCATTCAGTTGTTGAAGTCCAATTACAACAAAATAATATATTTGATATCCTTCTTTTTGCATGTTGTTGCCAAAAATGTCCATGGTCCACCTATTGATAATCTTCCTTAATTTATTCATCTGTGTATAAAACCAAAAAGTAGGGTTGTCCCATACTCCATGCACCAACCTTCTCGAATCACTTGCATACATGTCAAATGCAATAGGCACACCTCTAATAAGGAGATAAACCACATGAGGTGTGTATGAATGATTTTGTCATGTGGAGGAGAAAGGGACAATGATCCTATGGAACGTTATCAAGTGAGAAATCTTGTACTGTGGGACTCACTAAACTTTGAGCATTTAAGAAACCATAGTCGAGCCTCTACCAATCTATAAGGGTGTTATATTGCTTGACCACCTACAAAGTCATGGGTAGGAAGTGTTAAGGGGATTAGATCACCTTTCTGTGAGCGTCTTGAAGGATCACACACAATCATATGTAAATAATAAAATAACATCTCATTTATTAAAAATTTCCATAAGTTTTTACACAAGGGCCTGAAGGAAACTTGGGGAAAGAAATAATATGAGAGAGAAACTATTTAAATAAGATTTATAACCTAGTTACATTATTTTCTTAAGAAGATCCGAATTTGATGTATCATTCTTCAATCCAACAAGTTGCATGTATGTCAAAATAACAGAAGCATAGATCGTTGTGGTTCTTTATATTTGTATTCTTAAACCTAATAGGGGAAAATCAAGACATTATTTAGAATGCAATAGTATAATTGGCGATAAAATATTATAAATTTCATAACAAGAAAACTACCTAACAATAAAATATAAGTAAGAGAAGGCAACATTTAAACAGTTTTATTCTTTACATGAACATGACATATTTTATTCATGCATTTCCATGTGGATT